>CALNXK010000034.1:1262500-1582500 GCA_942486035.1 Porites lobata
GTGAAAGAGGGAAAGAGAAATGAGAAGTGAGCGACAGTGAAAAAGAACACGTACGACCTTTCTTCCGTAAAACGTGTAACCAGGAAGTTTCTGAAAGCGTCAAGTTGTAGTCGTGCAAAACAACGACCAAGAAATGAACAAAAAAAGTGTGCTGCACGTGCAAAGTTACTTTTTTGCTAATTGGACCTATTGTTGTTTTTTCACCGTTCTCGTTGCCGTCGCCTCTTAGCATTACACGATTTTATCTTTTGTTTGAGCAAACTATAAATATTATCGTGAGCTTCGCTTTTAGCCCTTGCGAAATCTATATATTATATATCAAGCTAGACCACACGTATTCTCGGCAGAAAACGAAAAACAAACGTTATGGACTGAAGTTATCTTTGGTTTAATTTCATCAACCACTAGCTGGAGCTATTCGTGGGAAATCCTAGAATAATAGTCCATGTTACAGTCTTTTCCCTGGGCAAGCGAACTTTGGAAACGATCAGACATGCTCTTATAAGGACGGAGAGAGTAGACTGGGAAGGGGATGAGAACGAGCACCTTTCGGTTCTTCTATTCCATTTCTCAAAATGAGCTTTGGGTATCAATTGTAATTGTACCTTGTAATTCTCCTACAGGTGGCGAGCCCGAAGAGAAGTCAGAAGAGACTGGGAATCAAACCGATGATGAGAAAACTGGGAGACCGCCACTGACTATTTCTCAATTCATGTATTACATTAATGAACGCTTTTACGGACACTGTGTAACGCCACTGTAAGTGTTGAGTGTATTTTGTTTCAACCTTTGGTGAAAGTTAGCAATTAAATGCGATTTTGTTTAAGCGTGATAAAACCTTTTTAGGATGAATACCAACCTAAGTATTTCCGCTTTCTTTAAAATAAAAAAATAGCTACCGGATTATGTGCACAAGATGACCCAGTCAGACCTTTGAAGGCTGTGGTATCGAGAGCAGGCGTGTAAATGTACCACAGTAAAGAAAACTGTGGTACCTGTTTTGTACGTACCAAACAGAGGTTATTGGATTTGGTTGCTTGAACTATGTAAATGAAATTTTTTATTTTTAATTTTAGTCAATCATTCATTTCAATGAAAGTTACATTTATTAGTTTGAACGTAATCTACGGTTTATAGGTGAAAAAGCTGTCCGTGCTTACTACATTAAAGCAGCATTACTTCCCTAACGATAAGCTATGTTTGCCAGCCAGAGGTTAGACTGTTCACAGTCCCCTATATTTTCGTGAGATCGTCGAGCTATAGCGTGTCTTACCGTTAATGGCGGCCATCTTGATTTTCAAATGTACCAAGGGGACGGGCGTCGGGGATTATAGCTCTAGGGTACTGGGGGCGAGAAAAAGCGCTCCATCTCGACGATCTTACGGGAAAGTAGAGAACTGTGAACAGTCTAGCCTGAAGCCTTTGATTTGTTGTTAAGGCAAGTAAATATAATGACGGACTTTGTGGACGCGGAGATTTTCCTAATCGATGGCGATTCCTTGCTCCTGGACCTTCTTGGTGAGAGGAGCTTGGACTGGAGTAATGGCGGGCAGTTTCTCCATCTGGCATATCTAGTGGAACGATTTTTACAGTATTTTACAGATAAAGGTTAGTCTAGTTACATAATATCGTAAATAGGACTATTTGGCTTTAAACGAAAAGAGAGAATAACAAAAGAAATGAAATCTATTCTTTCTTACTGCCGGTGTTTTCCTCGGTTTAGGTAATTGATGAATTCATTCAGGTAGTCAGTAGATAATAGTTTTGTACTTTATATCTGGTCCTTGGTGGAAAAGCCCCCTAACATACTTCGCTTTGTTCCAAACGGCTTTGGAAAAAGGAAGAAACTGTCATCTTTAAGATTTTGTTTATGAAGAGCGGTGATTATAATTAGGTAGAGACACCATAACATTATCGAGGTGCCTGTCTTTAAACGATGCCCACCTAAACATTGTCTTCGGCAATTGAGTGCCTTTGCAAAATGATTGCAATATTGGTGCACTACGACCAATGGGTAATTCTGAAATAAAAGATTAACAGCTGGTGTTCTCTAAGCACGCTGTATGGGGGTTACAAAGCAATGAGCCACGTTTTGCACATTGTAATTTTGAGGGGATCTCGTATGCCTTGCTATAAATAACAATCTATTCAACAGAACTGACATATTTCTAAACCAGTTTACTTTATTTAGGGGGCGTTTTCCACATAGTGTTTTTAAAAGAAATGGAAATTATCTGGAACAGCCAGCCGTCCATGCTGTTAGCACGCCAAGCCCTTATTTTGCACCTTAAGTACAATACAACTTTCACCGTTGTCACTTCAATCGATCACTTTTTTGGAAAGCAGTGGAGAGATTATGTTAATAGCAAAATTCCCGCATTTCTGGTGCTGACAGACGCAGAAAATATTCCTTGGGAATCTGGAGAGAAAACTCGTCAAGGATTGCAGTTTTTGTTGAGAAGTCTTCTTTTTCACAGTCTCGGCGAGGGTTTAAACTGTGTATTTATTTCTGGTATTGAAATGACTGCAACTAAAGTGATGGGATATTATATGGAGTCTTTACCAGCTCATAGATTACGCTTCAGAAAGGTAGGGCCTGTTCAGATTCAATAGTATGCAAACTCTAGAGCTTAAAATTGATCTTCAACCTACAAATTTAATGAAATAAAATCAGTTCAGTTCCAATTGCTCAGAATCTGGACTTGAGATCACGCCATATGGTGACTATCGGGAATACAACGAATAACTAGCTAGTCCCACCACCGAAATTTCTCGTCTTACGTATTCCATTTTCGTGAAGGCTAGACTCCCGAATTAAAGTCGTTTCTAAAACAAGGCATTGTAACAAAGTACCTAAGATACTTTCAAAGGGTCAAAGATCCACTTCCTCCAAGAGAAAGAAATTTAACAGGGGCACCCAACGAGGATACAGTTCAAAACCACTTAACATAGTAATGTTGATCGTGTTTTAGTATTTAAACGGTAGATATAGGCATATTTTCATCCCCTAAAAACTTTTCAGCTGTTCGGATTTCCTAGCTGAAAGTCTAGTGATCCGAAAATTGTAGGGATAAAAACTTACCGTCTCGAAAATTTCAGCCAGGAAAAGGCTCCCGAAAATTCTTGGTGGCCTTTTTTAGGGTCAAAATCCGTTAAAAATGGGTAATTATACCATTTTGTAGATGTTCGAAAATCCTAGGAGAGGCAGGCAAGCAAGAAATTTTGCAACAAATGTTCCGAAAATTCTAGATGTCAAATCGTATTCCGAGCAGATATTTTCCGAAAATTGTCGTTGGGTGCCCCTGATTTAAAAAAAATTCCTTGGAAAATGGCGGGCCGAAAAACACTTCAGATTCAAACTAGCCTGCATCACAGCCGCTTTATGAACCACGCTGGGCGAACGAAGCTTTTTGCGCGAAGCACCAGACAAGCTCGTCATCCAGGCTAATTCCCGGTGCTAATTCAAACAGTCGGGCCAAGTTTTAAAATAATCGCTAGAGACGTCTATGACTTTGTTTTGATAAGAGTGCTCTTGTTTTTGTAGTTTTCCAAGACTTGCTGGAAAGCATGGTGTGCTGTAATGAGTTATTTTCGTAAAGAAGCGTCTAGTGATGACCAACAGGCTCCAGGAACCTCTCTAGTAACACAGGTATTGATTACCAAATGAGGACCTGGTGACTTTATAAAAAGGGGGTCACAAGGTCACAATCAGGCTTGGATCCACAACGGTTTCCACCGTTTTACGGAAATCGGTCAGATTTTTCATAACAAGTATATTTTTAATCATAAAAAGCTTTCCCAGTTGAAATCATGCTCCATATATCCAACATACAATATGGAAATTAACCTTTATGAATTAATCCGCCGATTTGCATGGCTTCACCCGAGAAGAACGGAACTGGCCAATATCCTGTCTGAATGGCTTAGAAACCCAGGAAAGGGGACTTTAGGGAGTGGCGCATACCCCGAACCCCCCAAGAAGCTTGCACCTTCGACCCTCGTTTAGGAAATCGGTCAGTATTAATCCTAGATCCGCGCCTGACAATGGTCAATTTGTCTAACCATGTTCAGCGACAATTGTTAGGATCGTTTCATATCCTAATGTTCGACGGCGGAGATCTGACAAGCAATGACTACAGTAATCATGGAAATAAAATCAACTGAAATTGATAATGTTAAGTTTTGCGACACTATCTAATTGCGAAAACGTCCTATAAAACTGGCTATATCAATTAAGGCAAGGCAGAAGGATAAAAGTTAAAATGCTTAACCTTTTGCGCACGTAATAACTATGTAAAGTATAATTGTTTCGGCTTCCACATGTACAAGAACTAACAAAGCCGCAAAGCATAAAAGATCATTGTATATTATAACGGGAACTATGTTCTGATTTACATTGCAGTTTGATCTGAAAGAGAAAGTAAAATCTGCTCTTCAGTCTCCAAATAAGAGAGGGTGCCGTGAGCTAGCAACCGTTCTTGGTTGTGAAATGCTCCTGACTAAAATTCTGAATGACTCTAATGTCAGCAAGGTACCTGATGTTGTATATCAATCAACTTATTGAAATACCTTAAAAATGGACGCTATAAACTGACAACGAAATCATGGCCGCGATGCGCTTTGTTATTGTTAAAGTACATGCCAACTCTGACTACGGACGTGAATCGCTAAGGTGAACGGACGTTCCTATTTTTAACGTGTCATTCCGCAAATTTCATTTTACTTATTTCTTTCTGACTGGGGAGCCCAGGCTTCATAAGTCTTTTAGTTTCTTCTGGGCTCCCTTGTCAACTCATAATTCCTATATATATTCCTGTACTGTAAAATATATTTTGGCTAAATAAATGGACTGAATTGAACTGAAAAATCTTAGTTAATTATGTAAGAGAAAGTGGAGCCGTTAACCCTAGCGACTGATCTACCAGCTCGTTTTAGGCTTTAATAAATTTGAGATCTTGTGGGTTAAAACTGTTAACATTAATTTTTTGTGACCATAGGAATCAGCGAAAACTGCAGAAGGCAGAATCAAGCTTTTTCTGCTTCACTCCTTACTACTGAGTAGACTGCCATTGAAGTATAGAGCACATACTTTAAAAGGCCACTTGTTGACTAAGTTCTGCGAGGAAAAGGATGATCAGTTTAAGTATAACTTTGACAAGGTAACTATGACAAAAAGGTTAAGAATACTTTAGCTGTAAAGAAAGCTTATTACGACTCTGGTGAAGAAAGGGCGATTCTCATGTGATGTTTGATAAATGGCCTTTTTTGTTGCAATCATATACATGGTATAAATTCGCCACATTGCAAAGCAAGCAACAAAGTGGGAAGAGGAACAAAGGCTCACTTCAGGGTAGGATTTGAACTTGGGTTCTCCAGAGTCCGACGCTTTTACTACTTGTTATGCTGCCTAAGGAGGATTGTTGAACGTCTTTGTACTTTTTATTTTCCTGACAGATGCACAAATCCCTGTGGGAGATTTTAAAGGTCATACAGGATGAGTACCCCTCCATACTTGCAACGGGCCATTTACTTGACATGACTTCAGTGGCTGATCTAATGGACAGTCGACTTCTTCATACTCTCTTTTCCCTGACCTTAGCATTGGAGGGAATGAAAGGTTCAAATAAAACAAGTTATCCCTTCCGTTTTTAATTCTTACTGTTGTTTTCCCTATTCGTCGTCCTTACGTACCTATTTTACCTATCTGCAATTTACCTTAGCTGTTAGCTTACCGAAAGATGTCATAGAAGAAGCGGAAATAGCATGGGGCATAGTTGTTGCTGATTTGAAAACTACCTGCACTCAACACTCTGATGTTTTGGCCACTCAGTTTCTTCCTTTTTCGGCTGAAATTGGGAGAGAATTTCGTACAGTTAAAGGTGAGAGCAGTTTTTGATGGATCACTAAGCTTAGGTAATTTCAGCTATCTAAAGCTAACTAATACTCAACCTTTCAATCCCTCGAGTAGTATAGTGCGCACTGGTTAGTCCTTCTTCTTGGGGTGGTGAAAGAGTTTCGTTAGTCTAGGGAGAAACCACTGACATGGGTGATGTCGTAGCTTGTTGCCTGATTAATGGGCCGTTCCCTAGTTACCCCAAGTCCCTGTTTCAAAGCTAGGCTAAGTGCTAAGCCATTGATTTGAGAACGATTTTTTATTCCCGGCCAAATAATACTCGTTTTCACAAGAAAGAATTTGCACTTGGCCTCGATTTGAAAGTGAGGGTTTTTGGAACCCGGAAATGGCTTATTCGATTCTCGTTTCATCAGTAGTTTATGTCAATGAGGGACGAAGACATAAAACTAGCTGTTAATACTAAACACAAGGTTGTATTGTGAAGCGTTTATTTCAATGAATCTTCTACACAATATGGAAAGGAGTTCTATTTGTTAATTTCCTTGTTAAAGTACTTACTCTAGCTCTAAAAAAGGGGCTTATGAAAGACAACACGAGAGGGCTCATTGATGAGGTCATATCACGTATTTTCTATATGTTTCTCAGAGTGGATTCCGTTTCGGCATGCACGTGTAGCCGTCGCATTTGCCGACTGGAATTTTTCATTGTTTCCAATCAAAATTTCAGCCGGCAAATGCGACGGCCACAAGCGTATGCTGCATGCTGCATATGAATCGACCCTTGAAAAGCATTAAAACTTATAGCCTGCGAATACTTACTCTTAGAGTAAACACGTTTTAGTTGAAGAACTCTGCCATAGTTCAACTCTTGACCACCACACCTTTAAGGAAAGCTCAGCTGGCACCTTATATATCAAAAAGTCTCATTTTGTAACGTTTTGTGTCATTTCATTCCTTTTTAGAAGCTTGTGCCGATTCAGAAACCTGCGTAAAACTAACACGTCTTCTTGAGATGGAAAATTCTCTTGTAAGTGAGTACGCTGGTGACATGCGGTCAAAGATAAACGAAATAGCTGGGTAGGTGTAACGGCGATTTAAGACTCGTTGAGTCATTTAAGACTTTGCAAACGTACTATTATCTGTTAACTACCGCATGCGATGGTTGCTAAGGAGTATTTTCCCTGGTATTTTTCAGAGAAGAAATAGACGACACAGTGTTTTACGAAGGTCGTGCGTTTGATGAACTCTACCACTGGCACTCGCTAAAACCTCTTTCAGATGATTGTGAAAGAACTAAAGGTGACATCAAAGGTAAGTATTGAGGTGGAAATCTGCAAAAAAGAGCGTATCTCAGTACAGAAATGAACTGAAGGGGTTTCTCTTTGATGTAAAAACAGTTAGTACGTATCGGTGTAAAAGCAAGGCGTGGCATACCATGGATAATAGTTCTTTTTATCATCCGTGGGTATAACGATTCTCGGCTTCAATTTTCAATCATCTACTTTACTGTAAACAATGTAGAAACAACACTTGTCTTTCCTAAGACTATTAAGAGCTATTTCCAAGAGTTCCGCCCTCAAACCTGTGAAAAGAATCAGAATCTTAGAAACTTGCATATTATTCGCTTTTGTGGTGGAATTAGTTTGATTTAAACAAGTTCTCATAAAACCAGAATATTTCCAGATAACTGTCATGACCATCTCTGCATTTACTAAATTTCTTCATTTCGCAGTTCAAATATATGGAATCCATATATTCATCATTTCATTTTCAACTTTCCCAGGTGTATTATGAACCAATTTAATGACAAGCTCCCACTTCGCATTCTACACAATTCATTATAGCGCTGCGCCGGTATCGCAGAGGTCAGGGTTCCTAGCTAGCCTGAATTTTTTCAGGCCTCCATTTCTCAACTGTATAAGTTATGTATTTAACTTTGATGATCATTTCAGCATTTATTTCTTCATCATGCAGTCCAAATATATGGTATTCATAAATTCATTATTTCATCATATTAAATACGTTGTGTTAAACCACACACATTTTACACTTACTTCTTGAGAATACCTGTTGGACTTACGCCTTACCTGTTATGTCTGAATTGTGACCAGAAAAACTTCCAGACGATCGAAAGGCACGATTTTGGTATTACAAAAGAAAACAGCAATATGCGCGTTATCACCGACTTTATGGAGATTCACTTTCTGGTGGTGTTGACCGTGCGAAAATAATCACAGTGACGGAAACTGAGAATAAGAAGAAAAAAGGAAAGGACAAAAAGGGAAAAGTGGTAAGTTGCGAGATAAACCATAAACTGCACCTATATTTTTAAAACAATTTAATGAATATTCGAAAGTCTTTAAATGGTTGCAGGCGGTAAGAGGTGTTGCTATAAAAGGTAAATTACCACCTAATGTGGAGAACTCTTACAGTACTGTAGCAGCTGCTTACAAGGTGTGTTTCCCTGGTTACAGGAAACAAAAATACAGCATTATTTCCACTGCTTCACGGTTAAGGTTGTAAACCAATTGGCTACACTGATGGAGAATCTTTGTTTTCGTCTCCTTTTTCAGAGCTCGAAAGCAGCAAAAATCATTGAAGAGAATAAGAGAAAGCGTAGAGGTATGTGCTTGGGGCAAAGCAATTTAAGTAAATTGGCCAGCCGGATGGTGCAGTGGACATGAAAAAATGTACTGAAAAGAGTGTGATGCATGTGCAGAGCTTTTTTTGTGTTCATAAAACCAGTTGTTTTTTGACGCTGTCGTTATCGTCGTATTACTCCACAAAAGATATAGAGTCTCGTATTCTCCTAAAGTGTCCCACGTGGGTTATTTCGCCGGTACACCAGTGGAAAGGGCGGTCTGTTACTCCGCTTAAGTCTGTTAAGGTTTGTTAATGTTCATGTAGCCTAACTCCATCTTGAGACTTCCGTGGTTAAACTGATATGACGTTTAATGCATCAGTCAATTCCAGCTGCGCCCAGCCCCCCACCCGGGGCTACTGCGGGACATTTGCCCGCCTGGTCAGTCCTGGGGGTGGGGCATTTGCAAATTTTGCGCTGCCTGGGGGCCGGGCATTTGCCAACCCGGGACCATTTCCGAGCTTCTGTCACGCACGTGGTTTCCTATCAGGATAATAACTACACAGAAAATTTTACTGGAAATAAAGCAGATTGGCTCATCTGTCAAGGACAGGAAAAAATTGAAGAGGGCTGTAAAGACTGCGAAGGCATGTTCTGGATTTAATGCATGCAGTTTCTTCAATGCTTACTAAGCCAGAATTACATAGCCAAATCGGAGCTATCGATGTGAATCAACATTTTTTGGTTATTGAATCAAATTTCTGTTGATATTATTTGAAGAACACCCTTTCATATTTATAGAACTATTCATAACTTTACAGCGCTCTATTAATTTTAATGTCAATAATTTTATAGCAAAACCATAAACTGGTGCATGTCGTCGCGGCGTGAAGTCTTAATTAGAATCGTAGCGCTATTACAAAGGAAGACGTTACTTGAAACAAAAAATCGTACATTAAACGGCACTATTCGACTGTGCGATAAATGAAAAATGTTGCGGTATTGACGGAGGACGGGTCATTTGCCCTCTTTTTTCGTCCTAACCCCGGGGGATTTGACAGCTAAAGAGTCCCCACCCCCAGGAATTTGCTATCCAATGCAAAAAACTGCTAATGCCCGGGGGTCAGCCCGGGGGGGCTGGGCGCAGCTGAAATTGACTGATGCATAAATGAAAAATCATCACTACTTACAGAGCAACAGCAGGAAAAAGACCAAGAAAAATGGACACATATTCTGGCGGAGACCGAAAAAAGTCTGAAAAGAGATAATTACAGTGCTGCCTTGCAGTTCGTTGACAAATTTGTGGCAGATTGTGAAACACCTGAGTTCAATCTTCAAGCTCTTATGAAGAAAGCACAGAGTTGTCTGGATGCCTGGCAAGAGACGCGTAAGTTCCTTAACTTTCCTTTCTTTCATTTGCTTCCGTAAAGTTTCTTTCTTTGGCGATAAAATGATTGTCATGTCAGAATCGCCAGATGAGATATATAATGTCAGATGGAGGAAATTAACAGCGTCGACTTAAATACTGACTACGTCTTTGGGCATGGTGCCAGACAGCTCTTCCTGTAAGCTTCTGTTGCCTTATAGCAGAGAACCTCATCTGGATATGAAGATCGAAAGAATTATTCGAATGACGAAAATTTCTTGCCTTATCTGAGACAAATATACCAATTAAAAAAACACATACACACACCAGGCAATTCATAAAAATCAGAGATGTAAACCTTAAGTATTCCCTCGCTAAATTCTGCCTTATCAGTCTATATCCTGTCTAAATATGCAATTACTATGAATTTTTCTATTTCTTTCAACCCAAAGAAAGGACGATTATGTGTTAGGTGCAAAAATATAATTACATATGTAAATAGCACATTGTGATTTATTAGTGTAAGTATGGCCAAAGAAGGTTCTATGTTCTGCTTGGAAATTGTTGCGGCATTGTAAATATTTCCCTTTAGTTGTTGTTGTTGTTACAACAACCTACCGTTCATTTAACCAAAATTTTAATTTTAATTGTCCTAGTCAAGGAAATTCTCGAGATTTTGAACCTTCTGGTATTTCAATTTCCTTTTCTTTAGCAACCGCACCTGCGCTAACGTTACGTTTTAAATCTGGTTATACCTGCATGGGTTATACCTTTATCCAGATTCAAAGCAGGCGATTTACTGTTTTCTTAACAGAGATACTCGCTGTGTCTATAGGATCTTTGTACACTACATTTTATACGACTTCAAAATTTCAATCCTTGTGCTATCGTTCCAGGCTCCCGTGACGCCAAATCAAATGACATGAAATATCCAGTTCTTCTCATGGAAAGCGTCCAGAAAATAACAGAAGGATTTGAAAGTCTTCTTACCGACAAAGACAAGAAGAAACTGGCAGGATACATGCAAAAACTTGGATTTGAAGACATCTCAACCACGTTTTATCAGCTGAATCCAGAAAGTGGCAGAAAGGTCAGTAATAAACTGTCTACTGAAACAATTTCACGCCCAATAAAAAATGATTCAAAAACATATAATGGCAACCGGCCAACTAGGTTTTTAAAGTTCATTCCCAGAAGTTAGAACAGGGCTTTTAACATGTTTAATGATCAACTTCGTCACTTATTCAATTGTTTTCTTTCTTTCTTTCAATTATGGCGTAGATCATATTAGTTTTCAAAGAACTATAAAGCCTCGCATTCGTCCTTAAAGTGAATTTCTTATCATGTAGGCTGGACAGTTGTCACTTAACACAACAAGCGCAAGATTCCAACTAGAGCACATGGGACATTTACTGAAAAGGGAGGAGCGAACTGATCCTGACAGTCGAGTAGACCACTTCATTCCTGACTCGTGGCAGGTATGTCTTAAGCACTCACTTTGTCAAAACCAAAATATAAACAAAAGAAAAAACGAGCTTGACCTCGGTTCTGAGCCGGTTTTTTGCCGGCATGACACCCAAGCCTTTTATCAACACTTGCAGCTGACTGATATACAAACCATAAAATTAACGCTGCTCTGCCAAGATTAGCTGGCCATTGTGCTAGTCCAATGAAGAGACAGCCTCAAAAGTGCTGCTTTGGGAAACCCAACATGGTCAGCCAAATCGAGGTAGACCAAAAATTACAAACATTGACACCATCAAGGCTGACAATGGACTGGACAATACCAAAGAAATAAGAGACGCATTGCTCGATCAGGTCGTGTGGAAAGATTTTGTTAGGACGGCTCGGGATGATTCCGGCCTAAGGAAGTAAGTAAGTGCTCTGACAAACATAATTTCAGGCGTTTAATTCTAAATTCCAATTTTCAGCGTGATCTTCTCGATGCTGTGGATAATAATGAGTCAGCTGTGATAGTTGCACCGACATCATCAGGCAAGACATACGCCTCGTATTACTGCATGGAAAAAGTACTGAGAGAGAGCAACAATGGAGTAGTGGTTTATGTCTCTCCCACAAAGGTATCAGTCTTGTTTAGAAATTTCTATTATGTTTGTCGTATTGCCACGCTTTAATTTTGGCCGAAACATCTGGCGTCACAGATCTTTGTAAACAATCAAAAGTAGAACCAAATGACCAAGGGCTTGCTCCCAAGCGTTTTCTCGCCCTGGGCGTAACATTACTTTACTCTTCATCAGGGTTCGTACAGGTCATGGAAAACCTGGAAAGTCATGGAATTTAATTGTCGGTCCTTGAAAGTCATGGAAAATTAAAGTCATGTTAGATAGATTAGATACTGCAGATGGCAAAGGAAGGACAATGTAAGAGAGAGACGAGTAATTAAATGGCATGGATTTTAGTGGATACCAAAGTTAGTGTCTGTTGAGCTGAGTTAGGTTAAAAAATACCCTAAATGCTAAAAGAAGGATACTTTTGAAAATATTCGAACGTGACAGCAAACCCTAAGGTCATGGAAACCTTGTGAAGGTCATAGAAAAATTCATGCAAAGTCATGGAATTTAAAGAGCTCAAAAGATCGAGTGCGAACCCTGTCCATGCTTCTTTACACGTGAAGTCTTGTCGGTGCTAGCAGATGTGTTGCTTTTGGTGAGCTTTCTTTACTCATAATGTATTCCTCCGCAAGTTAATGAGATTCCTTAGCACAAAATGGAGTAACCGGTGCGCACTATACTACTAGCATAAAACCGTTTACTTCTCAGTCTCACAAAAATATCCTTTGTTTTCGAATTTGTGAAAATCAATTTCAGCAACTACTATATAATCACAGAATTGACTGAAATATCACAAATCAACAGCTTCGACACAAGGAGCACGGGTAGGCAAAACTGAAGAGTAGGGAAAGTTGAAAAACGGTTGCCTGCTGTTTTTTCAAGTTTGTGACTTACAGTTGTCTTAGATATGACTTACAATTGCAATTAGGTCATAAAAGACGTTTCTTTGACCAATAAGAACTTTAAAGCGCTAGCGCGGAAGTGAAAAAAAATAGACAAAATCATTAAAAATACTGTGACCTAGTCGGTTTAACATTATCATGAGTTTAACGTTTTTAACTAATTTTAGTTTTAAATGTTTACCGAGGAAATCGAGTCCAAGTTTGGTCTTTTAGCTTTTCATCCCTATCAGTAAAAACGTTTTAACTGTACTCTTAACATCTCCTTTAAACTGTATATTACAGGCTCTTGTAAATCAAGTTGCTGCCACAATTTACGCCCGCTTTCATCGTAAGAAACTTCCTGCGGGAAAAGCTGTGTACGGGGTATTCACCAGAGATTATCAGTACAATACTTTGAACTCTCAGGTAATTGTTGTGATGCTTATTACAATTCTTTTACATTCCGGTCGCCGTCCTTTTCCTTCATCATTTGTGTGTATCACCTGAGGCGGTCTGGATAGTTTGCATCTGGGGCTGTCAAGTAATATCCCTAACTCCAACAAAAATAGAGTTGATTCAACTTGTAGGTTAACGAAAATATAGGTCTAGAAGAAGTGAAAAAAAGAAAACAAATAAAAATCCCAAACAGAAAGAAAGAAAACAGCTTTGCGTTCCAAGGATGGGGCATCGTTAACTTGCAGGAAAGGTAGAAACTTGGTCCTTTTAGTATTTATGAACACGATGCATTGCTCAATTAGTTAACTTGCTAAAAGGCATACATTAGTCTGTAATTGAAAAAATTGATCTTTGGTTTTCAGATTCTTGTCACAGTCCCTCAGTGCCTGGAGATTCTCTTCCTCTCGCCTGCCAGACAGGACTGGACAAAAAATGTCAAATATGTGATCTTTGATGAGGTAATACATATATTGTTCTCATAACAGCAAGTGTTCCACTTGTTCAAGCTTTGTGTTATTTTATTTTATTTTTTTTTACCTTTTTCCTTCTCCAATGCTTCATGTAATACTGTAGTACAGAACATTATGCTCATATTTAATCAAAGACACTATTTCAGACAAACATTGAAAACGTTCGTTTATCTTATTTAGGTTCACTGCCTTGGTCAGGAGATTGGAGCTGAAGTCTGGGAACATCTCCTTCTTTTGATTCGTTGTCCCTTCCTGGCACTTTCAGCGACCATTGGGAATCCACAAGATTTACTGAAGTAGGCTTTTAGCTCATCTTTTTCCACTTTGTTTACGTTTACCTTGCTCAGTTGTATCACGAGCCCAATGCACTCTTGGTTGTATCAAGTTTATCAGTTCACTGACATCACAAAAACAGTGTAGTCATCGAATCCCTCACGTCACTGTTAAAATTAAAAGATTCTTGTTTTTCCACGTTTTGTGCGTTATCTGTCCTTTAAAAAAAAAAACCCGTAGTGGTTATTTGGCTAGCTATATATTCATTCTTGTTGTTATTCATTCAAAATATTGCGCCGTTTCTAAATGGCTTTGATCCACCAACCTCGTTCCCAGGGTCCTCTCCTATTGAGCCCCCGTGGCCAACCGTGGCCAACCGTGGCCACGGGGGCCGAGTAGGAGAAGACCCTGGGAATGAGGTCTTTGATCTGCCAGCTAATTCTTCGTAATAGCTGGTGCTGACCAAATTTGGAAAATGCAGGCAATATTCAAATATAAGAAAACACAAAACAAAATCAAGTATTGCTCGATGGAAGTCATCTGCTTTTTCAAGAGAGAATGAGCTTTTTCTTTTTGTTGAGTATCTGCAAGGAAATAACAATCATTCATATTCATTCATTTGTGTAACAATCAAAAAGATATTTTGATGAAAGAAAAGGAACATGATGGAAACCATTGTTGTCAAATAAAATTGTAGCTGGTTGCAGGCCGCACAAGACTTCCGTGAAAAACAGGATAAACAAGACGGTGGAAAGCTAAGGAAATCATACAGAATCAGACTAGGTATTACTTGCTTTACTAATTATCATACTTTTGTTTCTGTTGATAAGCCAAAAAATTTAGCCTAGATCAAGCATGTTTTATAAAATTATAAGCGCATTAAGGAACGCTTCGGGAACGTAATGCCTTCCATTTTCGAGGGAGTTCATGATTTAGGCCTGTTGCGTATACCTTGGGGCATATACCTTTGAAGCCCGGCTCCCATTTCAAAGTTGCGGATTACACCCTAGCTCATCGATATGAATTTTATTATTCAAAGCGTGTGTACATTAAACATCGAAAATACAATTGAACTGAATTGTTCTCTCTTTCAACTATATCTGCACATGACTTAAATGGGGCGAGGTGTTCAGTAAAAAAATAAACATAATAAAATAGGCTTTTGTTTCGTCTACATTCATTCATTCATGTCTAATCTTCTTTTGCTTTTGAACGAAAGTAACTTGTAAAGAACGATACTCAGATCTTGAAAAGAGTATCTATCTTCCAAGTCCCAAAAACGGAGGATTTTCTAAAAAGACGTTCATGTACGATGATGGTTATGATGTTACGAAGACAGAAGAGTTTGTAAGCCTTCACCCATGTGCTCAGCTTGGAGCCAAACAGGTTGGAAATCATGCTGATTCTTGCTTTCACTTTAACTACGTTTAGTTTCAGGTAAACAACAAAACCCAGTCCCGAACCCAGTACAGTCAAATCCCGTTAATACAGACACTGAGGGGGCCATAGAAAGTGTCCATATTAACGGGGTGTCTGATTAAGCGGGTTGAATCTAGAGAAAATGTAAGGTATTTCCTATCCCATGCAGGGACAAAGCAAACTGTCCGTAATAATGAGGAGTCCATATGAAGCAGGTGTCCGTAAAGTGGGGTATGACTGTAGATAGCTATGGTACAACCAAGAAAAAATGTAAAAGAAAACACAAAAATTCGGTTTTGTTGGTTAAGTCAATGTACCACCGGCCGTAAACATTGAAAGCTGACGTTTATAGCACTATCTCTTTGTCAGAGCCAATTTCATTCGTTCTGACTTGACAAAGGACGAGCGCGCCGGGGTCATAGGGTCGAAGGAATCGTAGTCGGAAGAATTAGAACGTCTCCATTTACTATGTAGTGAAAACCAGATTGTAGAAGGCGGAAGCAGAGTTCGCCTCTGCTTGCCAACACCAACAACCTCGTTTTCACTAGATCATATATTAATAAAGCTACGTGCAAACGGACGCAACAACTCCCAACATTGTTGGCCCAACAATATTGGGAGTTGTTACGTTCGTTTGCACGTAGTTAAACGTTTGACCGGTTTCAAACTTTGCGCAACGACTCCCAACAGCATACAACGACATGTAACAGGTTGTGCAAATGGACACATCATGTAACATCCAACAATGTTGGAAATTGTTGGTCAACAAAATTGCGTCCGTTTGCACGGGGCTTAACGCTCTACGCTTCTTATTACGATCGAGCCTTCTCCGATTTTTAAATATATAGACCATTTTCGGGTCCATGTATCCAAATACGTGTCCTGTTTTATACCAGTCTGAATAGCCTAATGCCTATTTCTTCCATTTAGCTTAAGGAGAATGGTTTTCCAAGTGATTTGTCTCTCACCCCTAAAGAAACTCTGGAACTCTATGACGTCATGTTCTTCCACTGGTCTGATAAGGAATCCTTGAAGGTTAGCAAATAAATCATCATAGTAAAAAAAATAATATTGTAATGAAATTCTTCCAAACAATTTATAAAAACGTTATGTTCGGTTCGGCTAGGACTCCCTAGCGGGGCAAAAAGATTTGGTGACGTCTGTTAGGCCTACAAAGGCCACCTCCAAGTTTCTTGAAACGCCATTTAAGCATTTCAAGTTTACTCTAGCCTACCGTTTTTGTTTGAAGAAGAAACACATGAAGTAAAGAGGGTGAACTGGTGCGTTTAGGAAACTGTTCTAATGATAACTTTAGCTATTTAATCCACGTTATAAGAATATCTTGAATTCTTTCTATGGGATTTAACTTTTTGTTTAATGATAACTATCGTTTTGTAGAGACTTGCTCCTGAACAGTATTTCCGCGAGAACAGGTTCATCCACAAGAAGCATACAAGAGCGTACGAGGAGGAACTGAAAAAGGAGTTAGAATCCTGGACGAATCACCAAGAACAGTTTGAAAAGGTAAAATAAAGTAATTAACTGTGATAACTCTTGAGAGTCTGGCAATGTGATAATTTAATTTCAGGCTCGTTCTCAGACCTTTTATCCGATGTGAACCTATCCTGGGGTTGAAAAAGGGGTTTCGGTCCATTCTTTGATCTCCGCTGGCCTGTATAGGTGGCGGTTTCGTTGGATGGCTGTGATGGAAACATCTTAATTGCGCGGGGAGGCCGAGAGAGAAATATGGGGGAACAGCAAAGAGAGAGCGCCTTCCTGAACTCTTGGTCAACTTAAGAAGATGTGTTGGATATGAATACTTTGATGAATGAATCAGAGGAGCCATAGTGAGCTTAAGCAACAGCGTTTTTGAGCGACGGACGTCAACCGGAAGTGAACTTTTCCCATCACTGGACAGTGGTTTGGTTGAGCTCTCGGGTAAATCGTCTTTATAAGAGAAAAGAAACTTAGCATTACAAATTTGTTAGAGTCAAGGCATATAAAAAGGGAGAAGGCCTCACTTCCGTTTGACGTGCGTCGCTCAAACGTCTTTGCTTAAGTTCCCTGCGCCTTTTAAGTTGGCTGGAAATTAGCTCCTCTTCTAAAAAGTAACCCAGGGCATTAAAAGTCCACAGGTCATGCCACAGTTAAACCGGTTTGTTCAGGCTCTTACCAGACCGGTTCTTAGGCAAAATGTTGATCACATTTATGTATTTAACAACAACCTCGTCCCCAGGGCTTTTCCCTTAGAAAATAGGAAAGGCCCTGAGGACGAGGTTGATTTAGCAATTGTCGCACAGCTTTCTCTTGCTCTCGGTCACCGCAGCACAATTTCACGAGATTTTCTTCGAATTAAGTTTAAACCTTGGCCATCCCTCGTCACTACGCGTCAATTTTTAAGTCGACTTCGCGTTGACTTAGCATTGTTGTCGTTCACGTGAGAATTATATTAACATCCTTAAAAACACGTCTCTTCTAGCCCCTGGATCGTGTAGATTTATGCAATTGACTTGTATGAACTTCACAGCCAATCAGAAATCTCTATGCACCATTGTCTGGACTAATGAAAAACGCAAGAGTTTGGGTGAGCAGCAAAGCGCGTGTTGGTCCCCAAAATGCAAAGACGTCCTTCTTGCTTTATAGTTTGAATCTTACGGTTTTATTGAGATAAACTATTGATGCTTTAATGTTCGTTTTTTCATTTTGATCTCAGGCACAGTCCATGATTAAATCACTGAGTTCTGTCTGTGTGAAGAAAATGATCTCAACTGATGAAGAATGGTTAGAACTTGGGATAGGTTCGGTCGGTAGAGGGGCCATCCTCTACAATTATTCAAAGCTGGTTGAACAACTCAAAGCCCAAGATAAGCTACCAGCCCTGGTGTTCAGGTAAGACTAATTGTCAAGAGTACTAGTGATGCGACGCAAGTCTTTTTCGACAAACCGTCATACTTTGTCAAATGTTTATTCATAGTTTCAGTCACTAAACAGAATTTCGTTTTCAAAAGCATTTTTCGAACTTTTTGTTTGTTAAAGAGTAGTGCCCGCACAATTACACTTCATTTTCCTGGAAGCACAGTGATGACCTTTAAAGGACTATCGTTTCCGAGAATTAAAAAAAAAAAACAATCAAATTATTTTAGTCGTCACCTTAGAAACTTCCTAAAAGAAAAAGGCAGCAAAAATAATAGTTCAGTTTCGAATTAAAAATCACCGCTGAATACAAACATTTAGGACACATTCATACAGGGTTAACCTCGACATAAAGTAAAATATTCAAAAATTCCGGCAAGCAAGTGTTTGAAATTTGAATATAAACAATAGACAGAGTAATAAACAGGTCTCTTTCTCGTTGGAATTTGTGAATTATAAGCCTGTAAAAAATGCGTCTTCACTTCTTTAATTCAGCGGTCATAGCGAACTCGAAACTGAACTATTGCGCTTCCTACCTTGCTCATGTTTATCCCTTCGCTGTCCAGTGTTTAGCTTTCTTTTCGTTGTTTACATAACATTCTGTAAGTGGAGTGTATCTATCTTTAGCCGTTTATGAGCTTTCTTGCGTACCACGTTTACCATTTCATCATCTTTTAAGATGTTGAAATACTCTGGAAACCGACAACTTGCACTCTGTCACGTTCGCGTCAACAGCGACAGGTTCATGTAAAACGCACCCAGGCTGGTCGAAAACCCAAGCGGTGTAAAACTTTGAAGCGATCCATTTTATGGGATCTGTCGAGGACTTCTTTATGTGGTGGCAAGTAACTGTAAATGATATTTTAATAAAAAGTCCGGTCTCCTTTAATGCTTACTTAAGTATCCTATTTTGAATGTTACGTAAGTACAAGCCATGCTCACAAATTCTTTATTTTGTTTTGTATTTTTAATAAGCTTTGACCGAAAACTGTGTGAAATACTGGCATTTAGACTTACTATACAATTTGAAGACAGAGAAGATGCTATTAGGGAACGCACAAGAAGATCCGATGAGAGGAAACGTTTACAGGCAGAAAAGAAAGCTAAAAGAGCTAGAGATGCAACAGAGAAGGAAAAGGAGAAGAGGTAACAGCGTTCGACGTTAGGAGAACTCAGCCTAAACTCAACCGGCGAGAATCCTGGGTACAAACCACTGACAAACATTTAGCAGAAGGAAATTCGACTTATGAGTTGGGTCAAGCACCGGAAACAAAAATACGTTGTAGACCACGCGCCACCTAGTCAGTTTAACTGGACTAGCGCCAGTAATAACTGAGAAGAAAGTGCTGCCTCTGTAGTAACATCTGCAAAAGCCAAGACTTTCTAGTCTTCTCGGATAAGGTCGATAAACCGTTGGCCCCGTCTCACAAGCTCGGCACACATAATAAATTCTGTGGGATGTTAAATAAGTCAAAGAACCCACACACTGTTCGTATAAAGTAGGGAGCGTAGTCCCCGGTGTGGTGGTCTATCCCAAATTTCAATGGAAAACGACAGAATCTAGATTCAAACAGAAAAAATGGAAAACAAAACTACAAAGACAGCAAAAATGTCCAATAAACTCGTCTCCCTTAAAACTCCTCCCCATAGTTCACTGAATGGCAGAAACTTCTCCACTTTGATGACATAGTCGGCAACCGCAACTCCAAAGGTAAACATTCGGCCCCACTTACTAATCCCAGATTTTACTAGTTTTAAAATGAATTCCTTAATTGCTTTGAGATTATAATTTAAGACCTTACTGAGACCCTATTTGCCTTCTGAACAGATCCAGCAGCCAACGAGATAATTTAAAAGAAGTACAACATGATCTAGCCTGCGAAGCGCAGACGTTTTTTCCTTCGTCGCTCCTCTCGCTACAAAAAATTTTTCCTAGTGAGAGAAGCGACTACCGGAAATACGCCTGCGCTTCGAAGGCTAAAGACGATCAGAGTTTGCCAAATTTGGAGGAACCTCTACCAGAATGTTCATTGTCGTTTACTCATGGAATTGGCAACCAGGTATCGAATTCGATATGAAATGTATTGCAGTTTTACTTTAATTCGTTCTCCATTGATTACCTGCTCGTAGTTCTATATAAACAAGAATTTATAGATCATGGCTCTTAGTTTAAGACAGTTTTAAGTGGGTAGAGTGTTGAAAATATGTTAAAGTTGCCGAATCCGTTACCGAATCCGGTTTTTTAGCTCCTTTAAGTCTTTCTGTATAAAAGCTTTTCCATGTAACCAACTTTTTTAGGAACTTTCACTCCAGTTGTTTGTCGACTCTCGACATTTTTATTTCACAAAATTGAATCCTCATCTGACTCAGTTTCCAGAAGCAGTTGAGCCTTGTACGCGTCTAAGTACATTTACAAACCAGTTCATCATAAGAAGCGAGGAGCGGCAAAAGCAGTGCAAGAAAGAGTCGAAGGATCGAAAAAGTTCATACCGAAGGTCGAATCACAATTCCCTTTTTTGTAGAAGCCGCTTGAGTTCTGTTGGAGCAATTGAAAGTACAACTTGCGTGTTCCCTTTTTGTTTCTTCGCGCGTTTGTTTCTCTTTTATGAGGGTCTAAATGGGGTTAACCGATAGGCGTAAAACGGCCTAAATTTAGTCGATAGCCGTAAAAATTGAAAAATTTTAACCGTTAGCCGTAAATAGGGTAAAAAGAGTTAACCGTAAAAGAAATTGTTCCCTAGCTAGGTTTGTCAATTTAAGGAAGGTGTTAAACTCACTTTTTTTATGGTTACGTTTTTTACTTCCCGGCTACTTTGACTCTGTACGCACGTTAGGCCAAGCGCCTAGCTTTTAGGTGTTGACCTAGACCTAAACTCCATTTTCGTCGCTCTCTCGGAGAACTAATTTTTTCCATAGCGAAAACCTGGCTTCTTGCTGGGGATTAATATTTGCGATTTTCAAGAGGTCGAGCCCTCGAAATACTAGTGAAAGAACCCGCAGAGATATGTCACTGTTTGCAAAACACATTGCCGATAAACAACAATTCCCTGTTTTTCTCTAACGCCACGGTAGACATTGCCATGTCTAGTTCTTGTATTAAAGGCGTCTTCCCACGCAATCTCGTTCAAGGCATTTCCGTGGCGTATCTCAGAAAAAAACTCGCTCGAAACACGTGACCCGAAACTCATTAGCCGCGCGGAACAATGAGGCCTACGGACGAGGCAACAGGAGACTGAGTCGTTCTGTACAGTCTTTCGCTATCATTAAAAACACTGGACACGGGAATTTTGTTATTGGCTGTTTTCACACTAGAGCTAGAAATGGATCATCCGTCTGAGACTAGCCTGTGTGCTGACGCCCCCTCCCCCACAGACACCCCTTCTCCGATTTTTTCTTATTGGAGGAGGCGGCTGTACACAGGCTATCAGAAATGGATAATGCATATCCAAACTGTCCGTCAAAATTGACGAATAAAGTCAGGTGGATTGTTCATTTAAAATTAAAACCATTCCGTTTTGAAACTAAGACGTATTGCTTATCTGACGCGAATTATCAAACGGATAACCCGTCTCACGCGAATCACCCGTCTCTAGTGTGAAAATAACCTCCCACGCAGGCGTTTTTAGGGGAGCTCGTTTTTCATCCCTCCCCACAACGAGCTCCCCTAAAAACGCCTGCGTGGGAGGCTAGTGTGAAAACGGCCATTTCTGTTATAAATGAACGTCACGCCTCCGGTCTTGAGTTTGGCGTTCGCGTTTTAAATTGACTATTGGCATTTCTTTGCGTAAAATAATACTAGAAGTGGAATACTTTATAAAAAGTATGATCTATCAAATGTTAAAATTTTTCAGAAGGATAGCATTCCATCCTGAGATGATGTTAAGACCTTTATTTTGCTTTAAAGATACAAAAAATACAGGACCATTAACATTCAACTCTTTGAAACAAAAGAAATTAGTCTTTAACTTTTTTGTTAACCGTAGCTGGAAAAAATTAACCGATAGCCGTAAAAGAGCCAAAATTTTAGCCGATAACCGTAAAAGCCACCACCCCATTGAGACCCTCTTTTAGTGTTTGTTTATTTGTTTTTCTTTCTAACTTTTATTTTGAAACAAGTGAAAAAAATGTGGATAAGAACGAACGACGTTTAGTTGTCATCTTTGATGCCATTTTCAAGTTCAAAATTATTGCTGATAAACTAACAAAACATTTTTCTGGCTGATGATTAGTATATATGAAATTGAAACTTGAAAATGGCGTCAAGATGACACCGAAATGTCGTTCGTCCCTATCCGCGTTATTTTTTACTTGTTTCTGTATAACTAAACCTTTGCTTATTAAAATTTTTATTTTGTAGCGTTTGAAGAAGATCATGGATCGCATTCGTAAAATTCACAGTAGAAGTCTGTTCAAGAGCGCGTTGAGGCGAGGAATAAGCTTTCATCATGCCGGAATGAGCAGCAAAATGCGCACTGTCGTGGAGATGCTTTTTAGGGAGAAATATCTCCAGGTAAAATAAAAAAACAACAACAACAAAAATGTTTATGGGGGTGACTTCAATTCTACTTTCTACGTGACTGCGGTTTCTATGTAACGTCTTGACGTATACACTCTTGTCAACACCGAAACAAGTTTATTTTTGTAGAAACTTCATCGTTCGATCAATATAGCCTTTTGCATTCCTGCAAATTTGAAATAACTCACTTACAGAACGGTCACTTTTGGCTGGTGTTTCTGTCGAGCTGTCATATAGTTGGACACTAAAACTGTGTCGTTTTCTAACTCAAGCTCACTTATTGCTAAATTTGTCAGGAATTGAAAGGAAACCAAACGAAATTCTAATGAAAAAAACTTGGAAAATGGCTTAAGAATACTCTACTTTACTTTTTCTTTCTTTAATACATAAGTTCTTGATGATAATGCAGATAATCCTAGTCGGGGTTTTTTTTCCTGTTACCAGATATTTGGCTTATATTTAGCTTCTGAATTTTAGCATTCTTTAGGAGATAGGAATATAATGTGTGAAGGTCCTTTTATGGCCAAGAAATGTCTTCGACTATTCTGAATCGTTAGGTCGTCTCGGCAACAGGTACCCTCGCGCTTGGGATCCATATGCCTTGCAAGACTGTTGTGTTTGCTGGAGATTCTCCTTTCCTAAACTCTTTGATGTACAGACAAGTAAGTAGGCAAAGAATGAGAAAATATTGAACTGTTGTCGATAAATGTTTAATATAGTTTACCTTACTTGACAAAAGATGAACTAGGACTTTGGTCGCCTTACCAGGAATGTACGAAGGTGCTTTAGTAGTTACGCACAAATGAGGGTCTATAGTTCGTTTCCTGTTCTTCGCCATCAATGTCCTGTTTGCCTAAACAAGGTATCTTGCCTTGTCACTCCCTGAAGACCCTCCCTTGTACTAAAAGACAGTGGATGTGAAGAACCAGCCTTCCAAGCGGTGTGGTCAGTACTTAACAGCCACATGAACCTTGCAAGAACAGTGAGCTGTTTCAGTTTCCTTGTTTATAGACTCGCAATCATAGCAATTAATTCCAGGTAGCTCTCTCCTTCGCGGAGCCTCTTTTGTCCCGTGAAAAGTTAGGAGAGGCGAAAAGATAAAGGAATAGCAGTGACAGCATCCGCAGTCAGCACTCATTAAACTCCCCTTACTACCGAACTGCAGCGCGTGCCTCTGGCAGCCTTTTAAGTAGTGGAGGAGGGATGTTTTACGCCGGTTTTTTGTGGATTTAATCAACTTTTTAAGTGGTATAAATTAAAGCAGATGACGTCATGCATCTCATTATGATAAGATGATGTCATAGTTTATTTTTAGCTGGCAAGAGCAGGTGACGTCAGAATATCCTAGGGGTTGACGTCATCAAAAAATGTTGAGATCATAATCTATAAATAGAAAAGTGATTTTTTGATATAATCAGCTATTTGCTATAGTCTTCTGATTGGATATTGTAGAAGCTGTTATGTGTTCAAAATAAAAGCGGGCAAATTTTGAACGTGTTATCTTTGCAGATTATACTAAATGAAAAATCTTTAATCATTAAATTATTTTCACTAAAAATCGGTTATAAACAAAACCAAGACACAGAGGTTAACTGAAAAATCTTTACTTCAAAAGAAGGGAAAAGGAGGTTAAGCGAATGCGAAATCGTACTAATTTTTCGGGCAAAACATGAAAGCGAGGTCGAATCTCAGCGAAGCGAAAAACTGCCTATCGAGCAAAAATGTCAATCTTTGTTTACTTGACTCTGTAGAAAGTATTGCACAGGGTATTAAAATTCTATAGAAAACAACAGGTGGTTCTAAAGTAAAGCCCAATTCTTTTGGTTCTCGAAAACTCCATTCTAGTAACTAACAAGTGAAACGTCTATTTAAAAAAAAGATAGGAATAAGAGGTGCGATCGCCGAGCAACACATGTCTTCTTATTTAGCGCGAAAAATCGGATATATAAACAAAACACACACACACGCATACACAAAGTGGAGCTGAAAACTCTCTATTTCAATTTTGACTCACCATTACAAAAGCGTTTTCTCCGTTCCATCTCGAGGAAACGACAACTATTAAAGTCTCAGCCCTTGCGCTTGATGAGCTTATGGTCTTGTCCTGATTCACGCGCCGTTAGTCAGTTAATTATGCGAGGTCACAAGCCCACAGTTGCATACAAATTAGTTCATCTCTACAAATAGACCTAAGGGAGCATCTTGACGTATTATTATATGAACAATTTTAAATAACTTAACAAGGATCAATTTGAACACGCGACTAACATTAAAATTGCTAGTAATAAAACCACAAGAGAGATACCGTTTTAAAAACTTTATTAAAAGTCAACAACAAAAAGAGTCAAATACACAGCGATTTGGAAGGAAAAGGAATGAAAATTAATTCTTTGACTGACTATTACAAATCCGTTTTTTCCGTTCTATTTCGAGGAGTAATAATAATCCTTCCGTGTCTACACAATTTTCCTATGGCCTCGAAGCCAAGAGTTCGTTTTTCTTTGTTTCTTGCGCCTTGTCTTGTTCTTTGTAGTCGGTCTTTTAGCTTTTGCTTCAAAAGAGGCTTCATTTCTCTGTGATCTTGACAGTTCGCAATACACCGTTTCTTGTGTCTGTACTGGATTGCGATAGTGATTTTTCCGGAATTATCCGCTTCACTTTCGTAAACGACGACTTTAACTTTAGGTTGCAGTTTCGCCTCAGTGTAAATACTGTCTTCGCTGTATGTGGTCTAACTGATGAACATCCGCGAGATGGTTAGCTAATCTGACAAGGTACTTTGCCCCACACGATGAAATAGGACAGTTTCTGCACACTCTCTTGTAAACCATGTTGACAGTTCGATGGCTGAACACAAATGACATCTTTTTCGCAAATAGTCAGGTTTTATTGAGTGTCAGAAAGGCCAAACACAGATACTTCATCCTATACAACTGACCAGCTTTAGCTTCAGCCTTGTGTGGTCTCTGTGACCCAGGGTAAGCAAGAGTTCTTAGCACAACATTTTAGGCTTTATTAAAAAATGCCATTATACTCTTTCCTGTTTTCCCTCCAATTTCCATTAGGAGGATTGTAACTCCTGGTATAATCAAAAGTGCACCCTTTTACTACGATGTCGATATTCAAACAGTTTCTTTCTCTTACAGATGTCTGGCAGAGCCGGGCGCAGAGGGTTTGACCCTGTAGGCAATGTGATATTTTTTGGAATTCCTTACCGGAAGGTTCAACGTCTCATGACAGCCAATATACCGAAGCTTGTTGGAAACTTCCCCATAAACGTTTCGCTCGTTTTGCGCCTGCTTCTGATGACGTCAACAGGAGACGACAAACAAGATGCACTCACTAAGGTCAGAAGACGATATGGTCACCTATTTAATCAACTTTTAAGGATTGAAATGCAAAAAGAGAGTCGCAAGTCGAGTTTGCAAGTACTTTTGAAGTGTAATTAACAGCTTGTGATGAGAGGCCAAGATGGAAGTGAATTGTATTTAACCAAAGATGCTGGAGTACTTTAACAGTTGGCTTAATTCACTATTAAATTTCAATTTCTGCTTCTCTCACTGTAAGATGGAATAATAATAATGCTAATAATAATAATGCTTTTTACGTCTATGAGGACCACATATAAATTGATTGTGTTGCCTTTCTTTGTTAAACAGTTTTTACCTCTTACTGTAAAGCTATTTTCTACTGGCCTGGTAAAATATGGTTGCTATATTGCATTAACTGACGGACCTTACCTTCGATCATATCTTGTATGCCTTTTCCGGGCCCTTTGCCGTTAATTCTATCCGAATAAGTAACTTTATTGAGAACTGACTGACTGTGAGCGGCATTTGTCTGTAGGCACTCGCACTGTTATCCCACCCATTCATCTGCAAAAAGCATCCCGAGATGGATAGTCAGATCAAGAAACATTTTCTCTTCAGCGTCGAACTTCTTGCCAGACTGGTGGGTAGTAGAAGATTTTATCAACCAGCTCCATGGAGCTTTTATGTTAACGAACAGAAAACAAAAGAGGAATTCATTAGTTGGGCTATAAATGCGTAAAATTGCCGGGGGAAAAACATAAGATATGTTAACCAAGAATGTTTTTTAGTTTTAGTTGGATAATTTTTCTGTGTTTCATCTCAGGGCCTTATTAATAAAGACACTGGGGCACCACAGGAGATGGCAGGACTCGCGACGCACCTTCACTTCCATGAGCCTTCCAATTTTGTCTTAGTCAGCTTTCTGCAAGGGGGACTATTTCATGAAATTTGTCAACCAGGAGAGAATGGTAAGGGTGCCAAATGCTGATTCAGTACTGCCACAGCTGACTTATATATTGTAAAAAATGAATATCTATTATCTATAAAAATTGCTATTATATTAGTTTTAATCTGTAGGAATCATTGCTAAAGCTCCGTTTTTACCGTCCTGTTACTGTCTCAGTCTTGGTGGTCAACTATACAAATACCCAGAGCTTAACAAAAGATTTACGTACAGTATTAGTGTTTACTTAGTATGGACAGCCTTCCTCGTTGACGAAAATAACATATAGTGTGTTTTCTTAAAATTGATAGGTAGCTTGTTAGTGGAACAATTGGTCAAGTTCGTTATTAGAAACAAGTTCCACTTTATTAAGACTGTTACTAAAAATAACATTTACTGTCATCAGCAAATGTTTTAACGGAAAGTTTACAGGATTGATTTCAGAGAACTTTGTTATCAATTAAAGCAGAAACAACAGGGGTCCCAACGTAGAGCCATGAGGTAAACCACAAATTATCGCTCCCATACTTGATCTAATATCTTCAATCTTGACAAATTTATTTTAAAAAAATGTTATTCAGAATTCAACGTCACGAAGTTCTGTTACCAATTGATCAAATCATAGATAAAAATTGAAGTGTTGGATATTTAAAACACAATATCACCTGAGTGTGTATTTGTTAGTCGTGAAAAAAGACCCTATTTGAGACAACCGTCCAATTACAGCGTGCGTGATGCGCTTACTGTCTGTATACAACTGCAGTTAAGTTTATCGAAAGTACAAATACACGAGAAAGCCGTGCTTAGAAAGACTTCAAATAAACTCAACTCCATTTCTCCAAAAAGACACTCAGAGCCGGTCCCTCTGTAGGTAGGACATTACGTACTGTTCCAAACGGTGTCGGTCTTAGAGAAAGTTGACTGTACCAGGAAAACTTTGGTGCGAAGACATTAACTCATTTAATTTCCGAATGTTCTTTCTTTGAACTCTGGCTGTAGATTTCTAGATTATTTTTGTCAGGATTGACCGAATTTATACTAGAGACGAGTTATCCGCCTAGACGAATTATCCGTCAGACGGATAATTCGTCTAAGTATAAACACAAAGGCGAATTTTGCTGAACAATTTGTCTAGATATTTTAAGCGAGAAACAGGAGACATTGCGAAAATATAGAAACCAGTCCCTCTCATGTGGAAACTTCGTCAAGAAACCGTCTACGTTCCGTCTAGATATAAATTTAGAGACGGATAATCCGTCTAAGACGAATTATCCGTCTGTTAGCACGTCATCAAGACGTGCTAACAGACGAATCAGCCTCAGACGAATTTTGCTCCATAATTCGTCTTAGCACCGAATTTATACTAGAAACGGATTATCCGTCTCTAGTATAAATTCACACTTTTCTTGTGCCGAATCTAATGAATGAATATGATTTTCTCTTTAATTCGTATTTACAGGGAAATTTTCGGAAGACGTTTTGAGGACACTGGTCCTGGTTCTTAACCACTTGTTTGCCCGATCCTTCCTCCATGCTTCTTTTAAGCGAAGGCTTCCCTGTTGGTCAACTTCAAAGGTATGAATTCCTTTTATATGGGCATTGTTGGCCTCGATAGCAACACCACCCAATATGGCTGTCTTTGTAACTACCTCAGTTACTGAAATGATTTTTCCACCTTGCAAGTTTCTCATTTTTAGCAAGTATTTCTTGCCTCAATTCGTCTGATAATGTCTTATGGTGTTATGAAATGCTTGTCATGTAAAGCATATCAGTGGCAAGTGTTAGCTAAGTGTTGCCGAGTATCTCCTAATTAGAAACGGATAGTCATGAAATTAACTGTGCACCAAAAAATGAAAGGACGTCGACGATCGCGAGGTACTTCTTTTTCTAAAGAAGTAGTATTGAAGGGTTGTTAAGGCTCCTTTTGAGAAAGGAGTCTCGTTAGTTTAACAAAGATTAACTGAATATAAACGTCCATTATGTATGCCAAATAGAATATCACTGAAGATCTTTAAACGGCGTAACTATTCCAAATTTTACTTCTCGCTGCGTTCATTAATTATTCACAAATCGATAAATTGATTATCATTATGGGCGCGCAAACAGAGCATATTAATGAGGATAAAGATAAATTAGTTTTATTAACACTTAACACAACAGTTTTTTGTTTTAATTTCTAATGTTGACCGTGTTCTATTTCTCCATGTTAGGTGATTCCGCCTCATATTAATGAGCTTCCGCTCAGAAGGGGCCTTAAACACCATTACTATACCTCTGTCCGAGGACTGAATGTAACTTTTTAAGCCATATGCGACACGACACTAAATTAGCCCTACTTCCTGACGGACCGATGTCGAAACGATGCACAACAATATCTTGAACTCACTGAAAGATTTTTCATTTAGCGTGTGAGTTTGATCTGCTAAACAACAGTAAGATGTAATGTTAAGTATTAGGAAGAGATAATAATAGGTCCTATTAGGAAGAACCTCTTAAATTTTATTACGATATGATTTCTTAACATCACCTCGAGCTGATGTAGCAATGTTTGAAAGTGAATTTCAGACACCCAAAAGAGTATATGCTAAACGTTTATTGCCTAACTTCTATAGGTTATATTGGAAGATCTTCCGAAAGAGTTTGCTGAAGCCCTTCAAAGTTACAACGCTCAAGTGACAAAAGTTTTCAGTCAATATTTGACTACTGTGGCGACAGAACAAGAAAGGCAACGAGGAGAGGAAAACAAACTTCCCTTGTCAGGAATAGGTAAGAAGAGGCTCTTGTTGTAAAGATCAATCGATTTTGCAATGCTCTGAATTGGTTGTTTGGGGACGTTCATTCATCTAGAACAACACCAACTACAACTAAAAACGGAAATATAAAAAGTGAAGTGTGCAATGAATACTGGAAGATCCACATCCAGCCATCCTGCCAATCGGTGCGGGCCCAAGAAAAAAGAATAAACACAACTGAATTTAGAAGAACTAATTTATGACAACCATAAGCACTCTAGGACAGTGGTTAGACCTGCTCTTGAAAGTCCAACGTTGACCATTTGTTTAAGGCAGAAAACATATGAATGTCAATTAAAACCACTCAGTACAGTTGACTATTATCGTTAAAAGATATAACTGGGGCTTTTTTATTGTGTTACCGGCACAATATACTTAGGCAGATTTAGCCTGGGAAATCTTAACTTGAAAAGACGTATTTTATTGTCTAGTGTCTCGGTCGCTATAAAGTCGCGGCATCGCAATTTACCTTTCAGTAAATAGGGAAAATGATAATAAACTTTATTATTGTTATCTGTTATTAATACTAAATAATAATCAGCATACGAAAATGTTTATTAAATAGGAAGAAATTAACAGCAATATTTTGCAATTCATCTTGTACTCTTAAACCACAATGCAATGCTTCCATTTCCATGTCAAACGCTATAAGTTTTAGCCCAAAATTAGATGGAGGTCAGGATTTCAACTTTGGATCAATCCATTAGCATTTTTTAAATTTGTTTTAGCTTTTCTCTGGCTTAGAATTCAACATATCCTATTCCACCAGACATTTTAGCACAAAATCAGATTTAAGTCAGGGTTTGAACTTTCGACTCAACCATTAGCATGTATATATATATTTTTTGTTTTAACTTTAGCACTTAACATTTGCTATTATTTTTGCAACGCAAATTCTTTTGGAATTGCTTAAGACAGAAACATCGCACAAACTGGACTAAAAGACTAGCCTGAGAAAACAGCCGACATTTTTCACCACGCTACCACTGGTTTCCCCGTGAAATGAAACCAGTGGTGGCGTCGTGAAATGTTGGCCGTTTTCTCAGGCTACTTAAAGACCAGACCTCGGTTGTTCAAAGGCTGGATAGCGCTGTCTGGATAAATCTCTGTCGGTGGATAGTGCAATTAGTTTCCCCAATACTTATCCGCTGGATAGTGATTTATCCGGTGGATAGCACTATCCGTCGTTTGAACAACTGGGGCCTGACTGTTTTATATGTGCCATTCCGTCAGTTATGAAATTGAGACAATATGAATCCGATTTCTCGTTGCAGAGTTTCGTGATCAAAAGAGCGTGAAGCCAATTGATGAGTTTGACATCATCAAATCGTTGAGACTCTCTTCCATTAAGTACTCCGCCTGTTCGTCTTTTGCTGCATTATCAGGAAATTCAGACTTGAAATTACACTCCACTTTTCAAGACAAGGAAGTTGAAAATGAGCTTGAAGAAGAAACTGAAATGGAAAAAGGGAATGCAGAGGTCGTCAAGAACTCTGCAGCAAAGGGTCCCAGTGAAAAGGTCGAAGAAAAAGAAGACAATGATAAACGTGAACTAGAAGATGAAGTAGACGATATCGAACCTATCAATCATTTTCTAAAGGTAAAAACTCACCTACTACGTTTCATTTTTTATTTCTTTTACAACTCAGGTCATTGCGTTTGTTCACGAAATGTTGATACTGTTCCACCAACTCGCACACCTTTGTTATACCCATATAAGCGCAGAGCATCTACTTTCTCTTTTACGTGCATGGTAAAACGTGGAATCTATTCATATTTGCTAAGGGCATTTTATGGTCTCAATTACCCTCAACAAATATTGTGCAAATATTGCGACAATCACGAAAACCACCCTGCAGTTGTTTTATAATACTGATATCTGTTGTGGTTCAGTTTTATCCTCGGTGTAAAGTTTATTTTCCTTTGTTTTAAACTTATTATCATACATTACCATACCCCAAAGCAAAGGGAAAAAAAATTTAAACCAAGAATAAAATTGAACCACAACATATACATAATTGACCGTGCAGATTGTTCGCCAAGATGTCTACACAGACATGAACGTGGTTCCTGTTCTCCCCCTGAGGAAACGTGACTCGTTCGGGCGTGTACAGCACCTGAATGCTTACGCTTTGGATTTCTTCAAGCATGGATCTACTAAATGCCTTGAGGAGGAAAACGGGTATGTAACAAAAGTGTTAAAGGGTATATGAAACACTTGAAATTGCGCTGGTACTTAACTACTTTTAGGTGTTGGGTTGTCCACGTTCTACATGCATTTCTGTTTTATCGCGGCTACTGTATAACCGATTTAACGGGTTTTATTTAAGTTGGTATGTCTGGGTCCAAGAGGAAACGGTTTATTTCGATTGTTTGACTGACTTCCTTTGCCAAAGCAAGCTGGTTGGCTACCAAGATAACAGAAAGGATATATAAGGGCAATTGTGTGTTTTAAGTTGTTATTTTCTTTCATCGCAAAAACGGGAGAAAACATTTCTACTATACTACTTACGTCTATTTTAACGTTTTGTTCATTTTGACTCTACTCCCATAGTTACCTTGTTTCTTGTACGATTTTATTTTAAACACCATTTTGCAAACTCGACCCAACCTAAATTCGAACTGATCGCATGTCACTTCTATAAGGGGGTTACTCTTAGAGCTATTATTTAGTTTATCTGATGTTTCTCTCACAGAGTCAGGCCCGGTGACGTTTTTCATAAATTAAAGGACTTTTATCTGACCATTAAATCAATCAGGTAAGACTTAAAATGCTTCGTTTTTTATCCATGTCGCCAATCTTTCGTACTAGATAGAGAGATTTAGAGTCACGTCTACGGCAAACCGTAGACGGCAGATTCAAGCTGAGGATTTCTCAAAATAGAAAACGAGCAGATAAAAAAGGCCAAAACAATTCTTATGAATAAAACTAACATGAAACTACTAATTTTTTGCTATAAGTAATGAACAGCAAAGGACAATTAAAGGCAATTGGTCACGTGGTACAAAACCACGTTTGCCCTTTTTTTCCGTAAAACGTGACTCTTGAATCTCTCTATTATTTTAAGTATTCTTTTCCTAATCGTCAAGTCACTGAATGGAATTCTTCTCTCTTGCCTGTTATCTGTGAATCTAACCTTAAATCTTTCAAAGTCTTTCTTTTGAGTTATTTACGCTCAAAATGGTATCAATAGGCATACCCTCTATGTATTATACTTTTATCAATTCTCTTTTATTATATTTATTATTTCTTATCTTATCTTGTGAAAAGTCTCATCTTATTACATTTGTATTTCAAGGTTTTTTCTTAAATGTGTGCCTCTACAAGACAGTTTACATTTATGTAAGGAGCGAGAGTAGCCCCAGCCTATGGAAATTCAGTTTCCTGCTACTGCTATCCTGCCATCTTTTGCCGTATTTGGATTTTTGTATGGATAGTAAAGTATCATTAAATTATAAACTATAGGTGTATAAGTAGCTATGTTAATTGATGGTGGGCGTATTGAAATGAAGGTATTTTTTCTAATACACTGCTTCCACGCGTAGCGAACGTCGACTCTTAGCTTACCTTAAAAAACGAAGATTGAAATCGTCTTTTTTGTTTATTTGCTTTCAGTTGTTCTTTGGAGGAGTTAGGGCCTGAAACCGACAATGTGGTGCTGGCGTTTAAACAGTTGGCCGAGGAGTTTGGAGAGAAATTCAGGAAGCGGTTTGATCGTGATATTTAAATCCCACAGTGCAAAAATACTGTAATACTGTAAGCGTATAAACAGGAAGAGTACAATTACAGTGGGAATACATGAAAAAAAGGAACATATAATATTCGGCAAATATATAAAATGAGGTTAATATATAAAAAATAATATATGGCAGTGGTGAGGCAAATGTCATTTAATTAAGTGCAATAGGACGCGAACCATACATATAATCCTTTAATCAATAAAGATAATTCTTGTGAAAAATGTTTTGTTTGGATAGGGAAATTGAGTAGTCGGCTGAGAATTCAAGAACGTAGTCATATACTTCTACCAGAAGCCGTATGATTATAAAGCGCCCTTTCATATGACTCAGTTAACCGGAGATTTAAAACACAGAAATTGTTTTAAAAGTTGCTTGGTCCAGAAAAAGTAAAATATTTCTTAGGCATCGCATTAAACTATATTAAGTTTTTTAAATTTAACGAAAACCAATAAATAGTAAATTGATGTTGCACAATTTCAGGTCCTTGTTAATTTAGTGACTACCTACACTTTCTCGAAGACGCTTATTCAAATTTCGGCCAAAGGGTGGAGCTGGAGGCGCTTAATTTTGGGGGAAGGTTTAAAATATCATAAAAGTGCGAAAAACGGGAAAAAGTCTTTGTGATACCGTTACTATCAAGGACGTTAAGGCAGGCGAGAGAGGCGTGTCTGCTAGTTTGACTGAAAGAGTGGGTACTTATTTGATTAACTAAAGTACGAACGCGCAGTTGACACACGGAAAGCCGCTGACCGCTTTTGAAGCTAAAAGAAGGATGTATTTAGACGAATCAAGTAACCTGTGAACAGGCCTTTGGTCGAGCGGGGAACTAGGGAGAGGGAAAAGCGAAAAGGCCTGTGGACAAACATTTGGGACCGCCAAGTGATCCAAGTTTGCTCATTGCAGGGGCTTGTTAAATTAGAAACTGAACTAGCAAGACGAACTGCCCGTCGCGCACAAGTTAAGCAGCTTAAATCGGAAAAGCTTTCTCCTTGCTCAAGGGGAAATCTTGAAGATTCAAATGCTTGCGCTAGTACAACGCTGTCTTGGCCACTGTCAACCAGCAAGGTCTTATTTCTTGAAACGCCAAAGACCGGCACCGTATTAATTCTCTTACCGGATATCAACGATTTTTTGCAAAATCGACTATTTGGCTCGCGGTCCATTTTACTTTGTTTTGAGACGGAGCAAAACACGGCTCGTTTTCCATTAATTTTCCCAGGAGTTACTCACGTGCGAAATTGATTGACAGATAACGAGCTTACTGACAGGTGTTCGGCAAGATAATTACAAGAGGGCGGAATAGCGGCCTCAAATGTTTGTCTACAGGCTCTCTCCCCCCGCTATCCCTTCCCTTTCCTTGCTATTTTTTTCCCCAAACAGAGAGCCTGTTCACAGGCTACGAATCAAGAGAATCTCTTGGACGAATCTGAATATAGGAGGTTAAAACTTATGTATTTAGAGATAAACTTCTCGATCATAACAACCTTCCTTGTTTTCGCCTTTGTAATCAGTTGCTACTCTAAAGAGCTCATTTCATTACTATATGGTCACAAAATGGTTCTGATAAACGGTAAAAAGAGAAAATTTTGTCCGCTAAACTTTAATACACCTAAGTAAAACTCCACCATTCTTACCCCAAGGTTAAAATCTGCATTTCTAAACCACTGCCAACCCTAACATCAAAGGTTTTAAGGAGGAGCGTATGAGTAAAAGGAAAAAGGAGTGTCAATGAATTAGAAATAATTTAAACAATTTTTGTTTGCATTTTTACATATTAAGTTTATTAAATTCACGATAGGGCAAAACCCACAGTGGGCTGTTAAATCAGTTATGTACAGGACTCTAATCTAACGTGACCGTACAATCACATCGTGAAGCGCACATGCGCACCTTTCTACACAATAATTATAACTTTGCAGTTCCATTACTTTTTTGCTGTAGATTTAAATCCATAACATTTCATATCTTTGCAAGCAGGGGCTGTCATCTTAGTTGGTTCGAAGAATCCACTAGAACTCTGTCATCCCGATCCTTGACCCGCACACGTCCCGTGGCATATCGGGTCTCTGTTCGACCATCGGGATAGACAGGCTTTACTGTCCCGTCAGGGTACTGTCTTTTCTAAAGAAGGGAGGAAAACAGCTAGTCTCGAAGAAAACAGGCATTTTAAATTATAAAACAAACATTCAGTTTCGTTTTTCACAGCAAAAGAAGGTATTAAATGATCCCTTAAGTCCCAAAGTGGATTCCATCCCTCCCTCGGAGTCTAGAAGTGAATGTTTGACCCTCTCTTCTTTGTAATTGGAAGTTTTCGAAACAAAGAGCAAACAGAAGTGTGTGTCTCTACTTACTTTATAGCATTTGGTGTGAGTTTCCCTTTGTCCATTTGGGAATTCAATAGTTCTCTCTCCTTCCACGTTAATCTTTTGTATAATACCGTCACTAAACACCCATTCTTCCGCTCCATTTGGGTACAGGTACTTAATGGTCTGATCAAGAAATATTATCTCCTTTGTCCCATCACGGTAGTGCTTCTCAACCTGTTTGCTGAATGACAGAGAAGCAAAGTGGATGGTACTTTTAGAAACCTGGTGTTCAACGAGAAGATATACTGAAAAAAATGTGAATGAGGATTTCAAGTGATTAAGTTTTACATACAGACCTGGGAAATTGAAGCACTTCTAGTCCATCAGGGTATGTGGTATGGGTAGTCTGCGCTTCTGAATAATAGTAAATCTGATCAAGAAAATAGATGAAGAATTAGCTATTTGAAAACCTCTCATTCCTAACGCTTGGCAAAGTTTATAATCCGTTCCAGCCTAGTCCCCAGGCATTTTCGGCTCGGTCATTCCTGGACTCTACCATGAGCTGTGACGTCACGACGTCACCGACAGATACTCGCCCGCTCTCTCCCAGTCTTCGCGGGGACAACGAATCAAGAGAGAACGACTAGGGACTAGGCTGGTTGTGGACAAGAAATATGTCCCAGCAGACATCCTGGCCGTGTTAAAGCAAGAGCCGGTGGTTTTACCCGCCTAAGACCCCATGGGTTTCTTGCATGCTTGCGTAGTGTGCGGAAAAGACGATCACCTAGCCCATTTGTGATTTACGTATTTAGCAATTGTTGTAAAATGACTCAAAATTTGCACGATTACCCGCTTGTATCAAACCAATCAAGCAACCGAAAAAACTTGGTCTTGCTAAAAAGCCCGCGTGATAGACGATAAAAACGGTAATGAGGGGATTTTTTTACGAGCGCGAATCGCTCAACACTCGAAGAGAACTCAAGTAGGCTGAGCCCAGTTTCTCTACAATTGCTTTATCCCTTTGCTGTGCATGTTAAGATCTTTGTCATGAGGAGATATGCAATCCATAAGCTTTTAAAGAAAAAAGTACGAAGGGAAGCTGAGAAAAATGTTCAGAAGTTGTCCGTAGAAATTTATTCTGTTTCCGTTCACGTGATCTCAACGAGCGAACAAGTATTGAGTATGCGTACTTAAGGAGCAATGTAAGAGCGCTTATTTTGTTGACTCTCATAGGCAATGTAAGCAAACGATAACATCTAAAATCTACCCAATAAAATTTGACAAAAATTGGCAGAAATCCTGTTTGTATCGTACTCCTGTCAATGAAAGCTTCAAAATGACTTTTGAACAAAGGAGTTTTTTAACACACACAAGTTTCTTGAAAGCTGTTTTATTAAAAATTTCAAAAATTGTTCGTTACCATTTAGTTAAGTTGTTTTTAAAAACTTAAGGTTACTACTTGTAAGCTGTGTGCAAACTTATAAGAAAATCTGATGACTGGATTTTTCGTGAGCGTTCTAAATTCAAAATTTTAGGCTTGTTTTCAATCATCCATGTTGCCATGGAAACGACTCAATTCTCGGCTTAAACCTGATAAATAATATTTCTTATAAATATATTTTATGCCTGCCAAATTTTCGCTTTATACCTGCAACGAGTCCTAAAAAACACCCTAATGAATGGTAACGATCCGCAACCTTTGAAACTAAGTTCAGCTAGCCTGAGAGCAGAGCAAGCTCTCCATTTGGGAGAGTCGCGAGAAGTCACGCGAGAGCAGCATAAACGGAGAGCTTGCTAGCAGGCTAGAATTCTGGCCCCGGTTGTTCAAACGTTGGATAGCGCTATCCCCCGGATAAATCTCCATCCAGAGAATGGTGTAATTGATTTCCGTAATACTTTTCCGCTGGATAGTGATTTATCCGATGGATAGCGCTATCCAGCTTTTGAACAACCTGGGCCAGCCTCCTAAAGAGATGAAAATTGTAGCTGCTTTCCCGCCAACGCGCGCGCTCTTCTCTTCCCCATTGGCGCCTATCACGCAAACACTTTGTAATACGCAAGTTGTTTTAGTCACTGAATTGTAGATTCAAGTATAGTTATTAAAGTGGAATGGTGGGGTTACAAAGCCCGTTAGACTCCATTGTTATATGTTTTTTGTGCATTTAAAGGTGCATAACGTCTAATAGCATTCCTATCATTAGTATTTTACTGACCATTAAAAACGTCGCATTAATTTTGTGCTGTCCCAATTTTTGAACAAAAATCAAAATGTGCAGGGACTGAGCTCCTAAGATGTTCTTATTATCTCTGATGTTTGCTGCCGTTCATGACCAGTCTCCTGTAATAACTGTCATTCTCTCTTGCTATGATTCAAGTTGGTCCATAGTATTATAAAAAGCAAACAAGAGTCAACAACTTGTACACCACTGTAGTCCTCTGGTTAATGGTGTTTTTAACGTCAGATATATATTGATAGTTTATTTTTAGACCGGGCCTGGGTTTACTGTTAACGGTTTAAACAAATCAAATCAACAAAAAAAGATACGGAAGCCGATCCAGGCGGGTTCAGTACGTTCCGATAGAGCCTGCGTTATCCTTACCAAGCCGACGTGTCCTCGGTGCTGACCAATGTGATCGCAACGTTTGCGTGATCTACAAGTACCCTGGGCACGTGATAGTCTGGTTTTGATTGTCGGAAATGAGATGTAATTTCTCGAAAGCACCAATGTGCAATATAAACTCCTTTCTTTACTTCAGGTTATCATTGCTCGCACCTAGCTTACCCTCCACAGAGGTAGTTTCGTGGTTTGGCCAATTTTACCGTTGATCATGAACACAGGATTTTAGTCGTCCGGAACGAAGTAGAAGTGAGACTCGGATTCAAATCAATGTCATTAATAATTATATCCTGAGGTAAGCCAGTCAACGGAAGTGTCTGGGAGGAGAATAATGTGCTTTTTAATCGATCTCACCGGAACGATCGACATTAGTGCCAGGTTTAGAAGGTAAATAAAAGACTGTTGACTCGGACGGTGAAAGGCTACAAAACTTGAAATTGGACTCTTTTCTTCAGTTTTAGATGTCAGTGGAGAGTGAACGACACTGTTCGCGATAAATATTAAGCCTTTAGTCAAGATGTACAAAGGAAGAAGCGGAGCTGATATTTGCCATCAGACGCGTCTCACTGATGAGACAATGCTTTTGATATAACAAGTATAACCGCAAAAAAAGTCGAGTTGAGAACTCCCCAAAAATTGAGTAAAACGTTGCATCCCCAATGACATCAAAAAGTGAGTAAACGGAAGCTTCAATATTGAGTAGAATGTACTCGACAGTATGAGTAAAAGCAACTCATCTGTTAGTGAAACAACTCAACACTTCAACTTCAACTTCAACTTTATTTAATAAAAATATTGATTGCAATAGACTGGCCCACAAAATAGCAACTGCTAATCTAATCTTAAGTAAGTTTAACTCAAAATACCGAGTGAAAGCACAAAATCGCAGTGCATCCACAATGGCGCCTTATTTTGAGTAAAATGTCACCTAGCTTACTCTTTGAGTAAATTGTACTTTTCATAATGAGTAAAACCACTCAAGGAAATGTCATTAACAATACTCTTTATTTTGAGCAAATGCCACTCTGAAGAAAGAGTACATGAAACTTTCAGGTAAGGTTATGCTAATTATATTTACCTGTTAGACTTCAATTTTTCAACTTCTCAACCGAGATGTCACTGTAAGACTGGGCAGGTTATTGCAACCCTAACCTGACGCTCTCGCTTCAGGGATGACATGTCATTGCAAGGAGAGTCGCCTGGGAACGACCAGCTCAAAGCCTCGTTTCGGCTCGGCACGAAGCCCTCGTGCGGCACACGCACACTTCAGCCTTTGGTCGCTATTTTCTCGGATGCGAAAGCATGAGGCAGACGGTAAGGAAGTTAAGTTAAGTCTCGATCTTTTGTAAATTGAATTTTTTCTGACCGGTTATTGATTGCCAATGCAGTTTCTTTCTAGTATTTGAACGTTCCCACTTAGATTCTCGGCGTTAGTTTTCATTTCAACCGATTCGATTTTCGCGTTGCACGAATTGAGTTTTGTCTAAATCAAGTAGTTCATCGCTGGAGAAACAAATTAAGCAGTTCCATAATCAGCCACCTTATGTCCACGGTTCAACTAGACCTTTCCTCGACTGGCACAATAATTTTTAATTAAAAGTAGATTTGTCGAATGAAGCCTAACATCTTCACTGCCAAGAGAGAATGAGCTTGTATATTGTCGTTCAATTTTATCCTTGGTTTAAATTTTATTTTCCTTTGTTTCAAACTTATTATCATATATTACCAACCCCAAAACAAAGGAAAATAAAATTTAAACCAAGGATAAAATTGAACCACAACATATACATTGTAATTGCCATTTGATATATCTTTTTTTCAGTCGGATAGCTGACACAACCAACTTTAATTTCCTAGTAAAAGCTAATTTTCCTTGAAATTAAATGTTAGTGAACAGAGACCACCGAGAGACGCTTTCAAGAGGAATAACGTAAATGAAGCTTAGCTTTTGAACGCGAAATATCGGCTCGTCACGCTGCTTCGCATCGCTTCTCATTTGAGATTTGGACTGAGATTTGATTTCTTGACTTGATTAAAATAGCGAGTAGTCAGTACAGAGAATTAAATTGGTCAACTCGAGATACTGTAGTCTTAAATATTTATTCATATTTGCATCAGGTCAAAAGGGTCTTGTAGGAATATCGTATGTGTGTAACTCATTCCATCAAATTTGCATTCATTTAATGCAATGGCCGCTAAAACACCCACTGCAGACTGGTTATATTAAAACACGGACTAGGGGTCCCTACAAGACAGGTATAGAACGCAGACTACGTTAAAAACAGCCCTTGGTGTTCTTTTAGAACATCTAGAGCTTTTTCAGGTCTCTGTAAAAATGAGATAAATAGACTGCGGACCAAGACATTAAAAGCAGTACTAAGTGGTCCTCTCGTCCCACAGAGACATTCTTTTGGCTCGTCACGCAATCTCTCCTCCCAAACACGTGATGAAACCCCAAGAACGTCTTGCTAAAGGCTAAAAACTGTAATACAGATGTCCTGTGCATGTATAGAAAAACTGAAGATGGTGTATATAACTGAAATAAACTGAGATGTGCTTAAATCTTTATTTAGTGCTTCTTTAAAGCTTTAGGTTTTTCATTGATTTGGGTTACATTATTTCCCTGACTCGTTTAGCCGAAACAAAATAACAAAATTTTCAAATGGTCGGTCAGATCCAAGTGCATATCCTATACTGACTTAGGCTTAGTTACAGAGCTACGGTGACTCTCTAACTGGAGGGTTTCATGTGGCTTCTCAAAAAATAGGGGAAAAATTAATTTGCACCTAACTAGTGTTAAAAAAACTTCAAGCTCGTTATTTCAGCAAAATATAATTTAGTTATGTTTGCATCCCATTTCCTAGTAATATGATCAGTGATTCATAGCTATAGGTCTAAGAGGAAAAAATGGCGGCTGCTCCAGATCCAGAAGAAATCCTTCGTTCGACGAGTGGAAAAGAAAATTTCCAGCGCATTACACGACTTTTAATAAGTGGAGGGACCAGCCTACTGAGGGAGATTTTTGACTCAATATATCCTCCAAGTAGTCTTCCTACGATTCTCAGCAATCCAGTAACAAAAACAAGGGTAAAAGCTGCAAAACTCACCAGGCCACAGTGGCACTGTCTTTTCCCTTCCCCAGGGGTGTACGGCGAGTCAGCAGATTTTGATGTCACTCTGCTAGTCCGTTTGCTGAGGACAATATGCAACCTGACCCCTCCCTCCACAGGATGGGATGCTCTTCCACTAAGTGCAGATCACAGTTTAACAGCTGATATAGCAAGAATAAAGTACTACCGAAACTCAGTGTATGGTCACGTGAACGAAGGCATGGCAATCAGAGATAATGAGTTTCAAACACTTTGGCAAGAAATCAGTGAAGCTCTCGTGAGGATCGCTGGGCAGATCAGTTCTACAAGGAAAACTGCATGGCAAGGAGCTATTGCTAAATATTTGACAGATCCTCTTACAACTGAAGATGAACGAAATGTGCAAGAACTTGAGGCATGGTATAAAAATGATATGGAGATCAAGAAATCCATAGATGAAGTCGGTGAACGGATAAGTCGTTTGGAGGTAAAGTTAAAAGTAAACAAAAAAAGACAAACAAAACAAAACCTAAACATAAATTGACATTTCCGTTCTACAGAAAACTTTAAAGCTTTCAAATTCGATAGATGTATGCTTTTTCATAAAGTCAAGGAGTTACTGGGTTATTTTTAAGTTTACTGATTTAGTGCAACATAAAGCAACTTCTTTTTTGTCCCTGATATAGTGACTTATGACACTTTGAATTTTACAGAACAGACAAGATTTGATGGAGGCAAAAGTTCTTCAGGAAACAAAACAAATTAAAGATCTTCTGGAAGAGAAGAATCAGTCAAGAGACAGACTCGCCTCTTCAAGTGCTGCAAAACCGTCATCTAGTGGTGAGTTTCTTAAAACATTAACCCTTTGCTCAGTGAACCGAGAGTTACCCAATTGTTGTCACCTCTATTAAGGGGCCACCAAGCGCTTGATACACTTACTTTCACTTTGTGTTAAGAATGAAAGAAAGTACAATCCGAGATAGAGGGTGATGACTGATTATGGGCCAGTTCTGTTCCCGTCACGTGTTTGTTTCGAAATAAAGTGATGTTTCTTCTAAAGGTTATTTTATGACGAACCTCTATTCAGCGGCCAAACTTTAATTTTTCGGCCACATGCCGGTACCCCCGAGGATGGCCGCTTAATAGAAGTTCAACCGTAATTCCAAAAGCTTTTTGTTTTACAATGGTGCTGTTGTTTTGCCTTTCCAAAAATGAAACGAAAGAACGCACTTGTTACTTGTTATTTGGTAGTTATGCGCGTTTGCTATTCGGTGGGCCAGTTAAATACATACTACATACTAAGCAACGTCCACCTTGGCTCCACGTCTCCTTTTTCAACCATTTCAACCAACCCTTAACAATTTAACAACATTGCGGCACTCACACGTGTCAGACACAAAAGATCCTCACATACGCGTGATACAACGACGTCCAAGTGTTGGCCTGCGTAGCAGGTGCTAGGAAGTAAATGGGCGCAAGAAAGAATGGGCGCGCGTGGGGGAGACACGCCTTGCGCCCATTTATTTCCTAGCGCCTGCTACGCAGGCTATCCAAGTGCACGCTTCGAGAACGTCTTGTTTCTATTTCAGGCGAAAGGAGTCATCATAGCCGAGCGGTTAGAACACTGGATTTGCAATCCGGAGGCCCCGAGTTCAACTCCCGCCCAGACCGCTAGCCTCTCGAGCTTTTTTTCCGGGGGCTCCGATTAAGATTTATAAGCAAGCTATCAGTTTTTGGTAAATCGGTGTTTTAAAGCAAAAATTATTGTTTATTGTTTTCGGTCGGCTGAGTGCTTTTTTCACGTACGATAGTTTATGTAACACGATTGTCGTCGGCTCATGAGCAAATCTCCGGTTATCTATCTGCAGTCGCTTTGTTACACACTATATTGTGGTATTCAATGTAACGTGGTCATGTTCTAATAAGCCTTCTTCTAGCAGTTTTACATTGCGCTGTGAAGAATGAAATTCCATGCACTGGGGAACTGGTGGGAGAAGTTGAACTTCGTACAAATTTAGTCTGGCGCTGAGAGCAGTGTTGAGTGTTTTACTTCATTTTTTTTTGCTTCAGGTTCCTAATCACACATTTGTACCGGTGCAGCGCTCTAACCAATTGAGCTAGTAAGCCAGCTGAGAGTTGGTCTTTAATTGTTGGTAATATACCCGGGAAAGATGAAGGCGAAATGATGAATATATGAATTTCATATATTTGAATCGCGGAATTAAAAAAACAAATGAAGAGAACATGATCATTGCAGTCAAAGACGCGACATGGCGAAAAGAAAGCCTGAAAAATTTAGGCTTTGCCGGGATTTGACTAGTCTCCCTCGCAGCCGTTTTTTTGGATGTCACGCAACGCGCTGGGGGAGCGTTGCGTGACATCCAAAAAACGGCTGCGAGGGAGACTAGGATTTGACTGGAGCTTGTCATTTTTTGTGAAGCGAAATAGAGATACAGGTTATAATCATATTTATTGGTCGTCTACATCCACCTTTAACAGATTTTTTTTTATGTCATTAGCTCTTCTTGAATTAAAGATTGACTGTGAGGCCATTTCTGGACCTGGTCTGCAACAAGAAGCTATGGTGATAAAAGGGCAGCCACAGGAATCCCAAGGAGTGATCAAGGAAGGTTCAGTTGCATCGGTCACCTTAAGTCAGTCACAAGTGTCAAACACAACTGCTTCCCTAAGTGGGAATGTCGGAAACGGTGTCATTTCTTCCTCACAAGAAATCCTGAATTTAATTGCCTTAAAGTACTTGGACAACCTAAATCCATCAACACCGGAAGATTTCAATGATTTTATATTATATATGGAAAAGGTACGCAAGGTGTTGTTAGTTGATTGTAAGCCTGGAAGCTTGATAATCACTGTAGAGTGCGGTTCTTTGAAGATTCTTGAAGAACTTTGGCAAGACTATTGTACAGGCCATCTTGGTCGAGTGGTGCAGGAATGTCTGGTAACGGAGGATATTCTTAAAGAACTTGGCCTTTCTGAGATAAAACTGATCACGACCATCGACGAAAAAGACTACAAAGATTGTCAAAAGTACTTAGCAGCAGGGTGTAGGTATGAACTAAAAAAAAATGATACATTAATATAGGCCCTTTTGCCCGCGGGGTACGTACTCCGGATTTCAAGTGACAGGGATGATCGAAGGTTTTTGGAGGGTTTGAAAAATGGCAAGTATTTTTGGGGGTAGCTAGATTTAAGTAGCGATTTTTTGGGGTATTCAAAACAATCTGAAGATTCGTGATAGTTCCAACGTATCCCGGCCGCGTAGTTCCGCGAATACCTGCGGGAGGTAGTCTCGGCACCCCTAAAATTTTGAGCGCTGGTGCCACATTACATTTGGGACCAATACGTTTACACGTCGAAAATTGGGAGTGCCGTGCCTTAAAATCGTCAGCACGGTGCCAAAAATTTGGCGTGCCGTGCCGATTTTTTTAGCGCGTGTAAATGCATGGGGTTTTAGACAGCATATAAAGCTTATAATATGTCTATTTGTCACTGAAGGTAGAAAAGCGCATAAAAGGAAAAACTGCGTATCCACGTATCCAGCTCTTCCAGGGATACAGCTTCGAAAAAAAAGTGGCAGGGTACTTTGCAGTTACTCCGCTGACAAGATATAATTATTGTTGCCTAAACCCAGTCAAATTACAGTCTGTACTGAAATGGTCAATATTCTTGGAGTCATGATAGATTTTTATTATTATCTGAGGGTGGGGGTAAGAAAAGAATCCTTAGAATTGTTCAGAATTGACAGTCTTTATATTATTATTATTATTATTATTATTATTGTTATTATTATTTGGGGGTGGGGGTAAGAAAAGAATCCTTAGAATTGTTCAGAATTGAGAGTCTTTATATTGAACAAGACGCTATGGAGCGTACACTTCAGCGACGTGGTTGCGGAACTGATTAATTGTAAATGCGAAGGAATAGTAAGAAATGAAATATGGTAAGAGTAAGTTGTTAATTTGTGAAATTATGGGATTTGCCAGGATATTCTGAAAAGAGCAACATCCAAGAGGCCTACTTGCCAAAAACTAACATTTCGGGGCAAATTGTCTCTGAGTGTTAACCCAGTTATGCTCTAATGACTTCAATTACAAATCCTTCTAAATTTGACTTGGCTCCAAACGTTTAGACCTAAGTCAAATACGAGGTTACTGGCGGTGAATAACAAGTCTAACAAAACAAACAGTGAAAAAAAAAATTTCTATTTTTCTTACATCAGGCTTCAAAAACAGCATCGCAGTCTCATGTACTGATTAAAGACATGTAAGGCATGGGTAAGGAGTCAATTACGTTGAGCATGGAATTGGCTAAAACTCAATGTTACGAGTTCAAATGTTTTGAGGATATTCACTGACTATCAGCACGCAGGGATGTCGGATTAAGACAAGGAAGATTACTACCAAAACACATAGTCTTTACAGAGCTTTAAAACAGAACATCCGCCAACACAAACTCGACTGTGAACTTAAGTAAAACTAAACAGCCTCTGCCAATAATAACAAACTCTCAATTGAACTTCAGATATCTTACGGCTTCCGCCAACTTGTAAACACAGAACACTGACCTTCGTCAGCCTCGACTAAACACAGCACTCCAGCTCGTGGGAAAAAACTTAGTTCGTCAAAGAACTAGCTTAGAACTTGTATACCGTTTGACTTAAGGTTCTAGGAAATACTAAACAGGCGAATAGCAGTAGCTTTTCGACATATTTTATGATTTCAGTAACTGATGCAAATCTGCTGACTCATGCTGAAATGTAAACATGCCCTAATTAATTATTCATGAATAATCCAAAGACGTAGAGAACGTTGGAGAAAGTCCCGCAACGCATGAAAACAATTTTACTGCTCAACACTCGACAAAGACAAAACGTCTTTGTGCAGCATTTTGTAACTTTAAATTCATCATCAAACAGTTCGAAAGGAGCGCTCACTAGTGAAATGTTTTTCAACACTCGAAGAGAAATTTCGTGTCTCTGCGCGGCCAAGTATCCTCTAATAGATAATAAATAGCCGAAACAAGCCAAAAAGTCACGAACTTGGGCGCGCAATCTTGTCCTAAAACTAGTGCATAATTTCAAAGCTATTTTTCTTAAGCCGAAATACTTTGGGTCGCAGTGGCGCAATCGGCTAATCCCTCAACAGTCTGATCTGACTGGTCACAAAGGTGAGTCGGTTCAAACCCCGGGAAAGCCAAAATAATAGTTCTTTCTTCCTCGAATAAGTTAAAGAATAAATCAAAGAAATCGAAGTGATCTCGAGATATCTCGAACTAATTCGGCTCTCACCTCGTCAAATAGCCGAATAAAACCGAAAACCTACAGACTTAGCGTGCCCAATCTTATCCCAAAGATGCAACTTTGATACATTCCTGAGCGTCGTCGCGAATCCTTTACTTCGCGCTCTGCCGAAGTAAAAATAAGGAAAAATCAGCCACAGTATTAGGTTTGGAAAAAAGATCCTGGCCCAAACCTAGCACCGAGCCCGCCCCTCCCGTCATAAACACATAAACCACCCAGCGCCTGCACCCCGTACGAAGCCGTCTCTGATAATGATTTGACACTTCAACGAGCTGAGTAAAAATAAAGATGTAGATGTAAAGCTAGAGGTCATCATTGAAAACATGTTGTTTCCAATAATCTATTAAGATAGAAACTGCACATAACTACAGGTTTTTTTAAAATTAGCAAACTATAACCGAAAAACAAAAAAAAAGTGTCCGCCAAAACGCACATGAATGCTAATGGCGATGCTTGGTGCTTTTTCTGTTCTTTGTCGAGGATACTAGTACTTTTAGGATGTTGCAAAAACATATATCCCTTTTACACTAGTTCTGCAGAAGGCCCTCATAGCCCTTAACCTATTACAACGTAGCTCCTTCTTCAAGGCGATAAGCCTAAGCTTATATTGTCTGGGAGTGCTTACCTTGTAATTTCGAAAAATCTTCAACACCAGTACTATCGACGAGCCATGTCTATACGTCGTAAACACGAGACTCTAACGCCATGCCTAAAACTTAAAAGACGATATCCAGTTGAAGAAATCAATATCGAAGCAAGAAAAAATCAAGAAGAAGGTATAAACGGCGTTTTACGTTTATGTATAATATATATATTTAGCCAGGGCTAAAAGTGAAGCTCCCATTCATAAATTTATAATTTAAATCAAACACATTAGGGCACATTCATGTGACTTTTGAGGGGAAGGCTTAGTGATTTTAAAGAAAAATGATTTTCAAACAGTCCAAGAGTGAAACCAAGCTTACATCGATAGATTTATAGGCCAGGAAAACAAATTCTTCCCGAACAAAAAAAAAACAGGGCCCACCTACAACACCTCTATTTTATAAGGTTAATTGGACAGCTCCGAAATATAATTTTATGCTGTAAAGGCCGGTTATAAGTCACGATAGTCCTCGGTGGCAGCCAATTTACACGTTGTGATTTATAGGTTGCATTCCTTTGTGTAAAAGGGAGGCATGAATAAAAATGAAGCCGCCGAATTTTTTGTTCGACAAGTTTGGGTTTACAAAATCTTTCCGAAAAAGCTGGTGACGTGTAAGCCAGCCTTTTATACTTTTTATACATCACATCTAACGTAAACAGTACTATGAGGCGATGTGTTTTTTTAGCAACCTTACATACCTAGGACAGAATGCAGTTTTTCACAGTTTTGCAAGACAAATTGCACTCATTCAATAATCAGAACGATCGAAGTACGCGCTTCCTTTGCATAACAAATTATAGAATTGAACACATTATAAAACGTTTTCATGAAGAGAATTCCATAATGTCGGGACTGCTCAGTCAATACCTGAGCCTGCGATAAGGTCAGGTGTTACTGGTTAGCGGATACCCTGTTTTGACAGCTGTCAATTAATCACAACATGAATTTGCAATTTCAGGTTGCACCTAGGCTCCCAAACTACTATCTATAGCTAGAAAGTGTGAGATTAAACATTGGTTGTCCTGTGGTTCGGACGGACAGTCGGTCGCTCGGGCGCTGTACGGTCACGTGATTACCAAATTTTCTAGGATGGATAGATTTACTTAGCTATGGGGCTCCGCTACAAGCTTAAAATCGTTATTTTTGCGCGCTCGTTTATCCAACGATAATTTGATCCAAGACTAGTAACTGGCATGGTTCAAGTGTTCCACGTAATCAAATCAATGATTTATTTGCGCGATCGAGACAAATGAAATACAAGAGCGTGACCGCGTCACGGTGCTGCATAACAGCACGTTATTTTTTACTTAATACACCTGGAAAGATCCAAACACAGTGTCAATAATGTTGCTGAACAAGCAGAAGTTGATGAAGACGACGACACAGAAGACAATTGCAGCTTTGGTGTTGAATCAGTTTTAATAGCTTGCCGCTTGATCGTAGCGTATAGATTTTGATCGGCTAAACCGCTTAGTAGATCGGTATACTTCTGAGATCATTGCAGCCTTATGCTTTCCTTAATTTGCAACGCTGAAACGAATCGGTAAACTTTGTGTGAGTAATTTTTGCTCAGTTGTCTGCTTCACAGCTAAGTGACTCGAAATAAGGTGTTAATTATACTCACTATAAAAGGTAAAAGGATTTACTTTACTCAGCGAGTAAATGTTTTACTCACATGTTTTGATCATAGACATTTTACTAAGAAGAGTGAGTTATTATAACTCTCTCTGAGGGCTGAAAAAGCTAACTCTTATTGTGAGTAATTTTACTCAATAAAATGAGTAAAATGTAACACTTTACTCTAAAAAAACCGAGCTCACGCATTATCCACTCGCTAGGAGGTGAATATTGTTGAATAGTCCGAGATAGCGGACCAATCAGATTGCTTAAATCACCAAGATCACGGAGTGTGTATATACTAAATAGCAGTTATCGCCCTACGAGTTGTCTTCTTGCTGTTGTTGCCATGTTTTTAGTTATTATTTCGCCTAATTCTTACTCTTGAAACGAGTGAAATGTCCGCCATTTTTGTTTTCACAACCAAAACAACTCAACCAGGTCTTCTTGGTTAACGGTGCATTAACCTGCAAGGAAGCTGCACTTTTGACGTCATCGGTTGATTAATCGCAAAATTTTTCCAAATTTTGTCATCAGTAGCTTGTTATGGTCAGTCAGAATCGGGCAAATATTTTTAAATGATAGTTTATTTTTAATGATAGTTTATTTTTTATTTTCTAAACAAATCAAATGAACAAAAAAAGATACGGAAGCCGATCCAGACGGGCTCAGTACGTTCCGAGAGCCTGCGTTACCCTTACCAAGCGGACGTCTTCTCGGTGCTGACCGATAGCCCCGCAGCGTCTGTGAACGAGATTTGCGTGATCTACAAGCATCCTGGGCACGTGATAGTCTGGTCTTGATTCTCGGAAATGTAAAAGATAAAAACGTGCTCGAATTTCTCGGAAGCACCAATGTGCAATGTGAACTCTTTTCTTTTCTCGCACACAGAGATAGTTTTGTGGTTTGGCCAATTTTACCGTTGATCATGAACACAGGATTTTAGTCGTCCGGAACGAAGTAGAAGTGAGACTCGACTCGGATTCAAATCAATGTCATTGATAACTTTATCCTGAGGTAAGCCAGTCAACGGAAGTGTCTTGGAGGAGAATAATGTGATTTTTAATCGATATATCTCAGAGTCACCGGAACGATCGACATTAATGCGAGGTTGGGAAGGTAAAGAAAACATCGTTGACTCGGTTAGTGAAAGGTTACAGAAATTAAAATTCGACACTTTTCAGTTTTAGATGTCAGCAGAAAGTGAACGACACTGTTCGCGATAAATAAGCTTGTAGTAAAGATGTACAAAGGAGGAAACGGAGCTTATATTTGCAATCAGTCGCGTCTCACTGATGCGACAATGCTTTTGATATAACAAGTAAGACAAGGAACGTGTTGATGACAATATTTCATTGATGGAAATTCTGGTTTTATGTTTCATTTTAACCAGGATTCTTTATTCATGACTTTGATATTACTTGATATTGTCGGAGACAAGTTTATTCTTGTCAATGTCGAAATCAAGGATGTCGATTGATTACGTAAATTTGTATTCCCTATTTCTGCAGTTACGTAAATTAAGAAGCCGTAAAGTGTTTATGATCTAGTAGAATTGTTTGAATAGAAAATTTAAAATTTGATCCCGTGTGCGTGAAAATGGAAATCTAAACTATAAAGAAAACAAGAATCACTTAGTGAATTTTGCCGGGGCCACTTTTGTCATGGCAACCCACGTGGAAGGGTCGTTTTCATCAACAAGTTTGTCGGGCGACATGAAAATCGTTTTTTATTGCAAATATTCTTTAGAGATGAAAACAAGGTGTAATGAATAATGTGAAAAGAGAAAATGTTAGGGAATCCCCTATTTTGAACAGTTGAGAGTTTTCGCATGTCGCTAACGTAAATATTGCGTGACAAAGGTTATGTTAAACAGTCTTTTTTGGTTTTTCATTAGTTAAAGCAGTGATACACTCTCTTGTAATGAGTCTTAATTATTTGTCGGCCAATATTTGACGAAGTTTCCTGTAGCGAGTGCGAATTGTAAGGTATTGAAACGCACAAACAAAGTTTCGCGCATGTAGGTTTAATAAGTTAAGATTTTTGTTTTGTCGTAGTGTACACAGTTCAACAGTGACTAAGCTTTGTCATCGTTAGGATGAATACTATAACAATATTTTTCAATACACAGGGATCTCATTTATTGATAAGTAGCAAATATAGTCGCATTAATCATTTCGTTCCAAAACTAATCGAATTAATATTTGGCCCTAAGCCTATTTAATGAATAATTAATTTTCTTTAAATTATTTCAATATACTTCTAAATCACAAAGGTAAACAATTATGTCCAGTAAAGGCGAGGGCATAAAAACGCCCTAGCAATGGTTTAAAGAAAATAAGGAAATAGGAAAGGGCAAGGGGAGGAGGAGGGAAAAAGTAATTTGTTCGCATGGCGAGTGTGTTAGAACGAATGACTGCGTTGCAGCAAAGGTCACAATAGATGAGGTTCAATACATTAACATGAGCCAACTCCCAATCCTAGGCTGTCAAGTTACGCAGTTTTTCTCAAATGTTCAGATCGATTACATAATAATAAGACATTTCTTAGCAACAAGAATCCAAAGTAGCTAAGAATACCAAGGAGAAAAAGATAAAAATTCTACATCAACGTCTAATGAATAATGTGAAAAGACAAAATGTTAGGGAATCCCGCATTTTGAACAGTTGGGAATTTAAGGTTATTTGAAAATATTTTGTTTTGTTGCTTCATAAGTCAAAGCAGTGATAGACTTCCTCCTAATGAGTTTTAATTTTGTCGGAAAATATTTGACGAAGTTTCCTGTAGGGAGTGCGAATTGTAAGGTATTGAAACGCATAAACAAAGCTTGGTGCATGCAAGTTTAATAAGTTCAGATTTTTGCTTTGTCGTAGTGTACACAGTTCTATGTCGACCAAGCTTTGTCATCGCTAGGATGAATACTGTAACAATATTTTGCAATAGACAGGAATCTCACTTATTGATAAGTGTTAAATATAGTCGCATTAAACCATTCCGTGTGCAAACTAATCGAATTAATTAATATTTACATGGTTACAGTTGTTGCTCTCTACTTCAAATTTCTGAACCAGCGATATATCTCAGCGAACACTCCCAAATTAACGAGCCAGCGATATATCTCAGTCAGCGATATATCCCTAAAACGTAACTTTGAAAACACAGAAACGCGTTGCATTTTATGACCGGTGCCAGCCTTCGGCTAGGCCCCGGTAATAGGCGTTTAAAACTAGCACCTGTTGATTTAAAATCGTGATATCTTGAACGAATTGCACATAAGTAATTATATTTTCTATTGGAAAATGAAATCAGTGATGCCGGACTGAGCCAAAGCGCATGTGGAAGAAGAGTGGTTGAGGAGTATGGCAACAGATGGCATGGAGAACAAAAATCTTGGTCATTGACAAAACGCGTGACGGTCAAGTACCCTTGACCAGTTGTTGACGCATTCGCCCCGCACCGGTAGTTTTAGAACAATTATTTCTATAAGCAAACTTGTGCAGGCAAATCGCGGTTCAACCAGCATAGAATTTTTCTAGGGGTACGCAGACTGAGTCTATTCCGTCTACCAAATCGTTTTCATTCGCTGTGTGAAAATCGGCTAAAAAACATTCCCGAAATTTTGAGGGCAAAACAAACATCTGAAATAAGTAAAAGGGGAGTTAAACAGCTAAATTGCGCCGTTTTTCAACTATCCCTTATTTGTTTTTTCCTTTGCTTTGTTTTTCTATTTTTTGTTTGTTTGTTTGTTTCTTTGTTTTTTTTTATGTATCTTCGAGATTTTCTCAGAGACGCTCTCGCGTACTGGAGTAAAGGTAGCTAAACACCCAGCCATGCTTTCCAACTCTTCTCATGGTCTTCGCCTTTGCAAAAACGTGGCTTTTTACACGAAACAGAATTTCCCCGCCATAAGTTCTCCAGGAAGGAATTTTCCTCAACCCGTTATGTCGACGGCTGAATGTTCTATACGGTATTTACTGTTATTTCCAACAATGGTGTGCCTTTCTTCCTGAATCGATTATCAGGGGCCTCGATTTGAGGGCGCGAAATCGAGGCAAATCGCTTACGAAAATCTCAAAAGCCGCGAATAGCTTCGAGCAACCCATTCAGAAATAGTAAGGCGGCCTCGCAGTGATAATATTATTGTTTTCATTACCAATATTACTGATAAGCTTGACCCCTTCCTAGTTTCCTTGACTTTCTTCTTACCACGACTTTGTGTGGCCATCCTGCCAGAAGTGGCTATCATGGCCGCTTTTATCTTTCTAATCTTTGTCTTAGGTTGCTGGGCATAATTGATTAAGGAAAAGACTGAAACTGCCGCAGGGGTAATGGCAGGCCTAATAGTTGATCACCTTAGCCACGGTTAGCCAGCGACTTTTTTCGGCAAAATATCTGTTCGGAGAAGCAGATGTTGCCGAGAATTTTCTTCTGCTTGAGGCGGCTGAAAATTTCTAGGAAGACTGTTCCATTAATGTACAATTTTCGAAGCTTAACTGATAAATTCCCTACGATTTTCTAAAGTTTAATTTTTCACATTTCATTCCGCAGGTTAGGCTATTTTTCGTAGAAAAAAGGAAACCTAAAATTTTCGGATTCGAAAATGTGCTGCAGTTTATTTTTGAACGGAGCCGGGCTTTACTGTTTACTGTTTAAACAAATCAAATCAACAAAAAAAGATACGGAAGCCGATCTATGCGGGAGATTGAATTGTCTTCGGTCCTCGATGCCGACCAATGGGATCGCAGTGTCTGGGAACGAGTTTTTGCGGGATCAACAAGTACAGAGTGTAGCTAAATGTCGTTGGTAGTGGGTAGGGGTCGTGGGTAGTGGGTGTGGGTAGTGCGTGTGGGTCGTGAGTGTGGGTCGTAGTTGTGGGTAAATGCCGTGGGTGAAAAAAAAGTATAAAAAGAAAAAAAAAGAACAGAAAGTTGTAAAATTCACGAAACGAAGATCTACGAGTACGCGCCAGTCCTCAAGCAGGCTAAACGAAAAACATCTGTGCAGCTGTTTTTGTCAAGTATGAAGTGTGAGTATTAAAGCGGGAAGAGGAATGAGAAATGCCTATTATCAACTGATAAGTCGACCCAGTGAAATTTGCATTCTCCGACTCGCTGAGATCTACAATTCCAGTGGTCAGCAGAGATTACTTTTAGCTCGAAGGAACGCGATCACCGTGGGCAAGGGGAGTGGAAGATCGGAAAAAGATCCCCTCACTTACTGAAAACACAATCTGCAAATAAACGCAAAGAGTCTCAGTTTAAAGATCAACCGTTGGCCGCCCCCAACCCTAAAAAAAACAAACAAGGAAAAAACAATCGGGAAGAAGTCACTCTCCCCGATTTTGTTTGAGAGGAGGGGGCGGCTTTACAAAGGCTTAAGACTTTGGCGCTTTTTCTTTTTTGCTTTGAACTTTTTCCTTGTGAAATTCTTCAGCCGATACTTTCTGGATTTCGAGTGATCCACTATAATCGCTAAACATTTTGACCAAGTCAAGCACCAGTTTGTTTGACCTGACACGTTAGCGAAAAGACTCATTGGCGAAAAGAGTGGTCACAGAAAAAAGGACAATTTTGAGGTATTTAATTTTTTCTGGATTGAGGTCGCATACGAGGAAACCACCTTCATGCTCAACGTTTCAAGTCAAGGCGCGACTTTAAATCTCATCGCCTGAAAGAAGTTTTTTTTTTTCGTTTTTATAGCCATATGACTTCACACTGACCAATGCTTTGTCCAGATATTGTCAATCGTTAATTGCAAACAAAGCGGTTTAAAAACAAGAGGTGTGTGATACAGAATGACGACACGTACGGGAATGGATTTGTTTTGTTTTGTTTTGTTTTGAGTACAAAATCTTTGCTGTAATGATTGAATATCATTGACTTCCTTAAACTGAAAAGACGTTTCAGCCTTGAATTTTGACATCTTTAAGAAAGAGCAGTTCAGTCCCCGATTTTTCGTTTAGCCTGCTTCAGGTGTTTACACGTGTTACATAGTGCACAGTACTTAATTTTTCTCCTAAATGCCCTCTTAGTGTCCGTTTGCTCTAATGATTCGCTTGTTTGCTTTGGAATGGGACTGGTGTGTAGGCGGACATTTTCGTGTCTTGAATTTTAAAACCTTTTGTTCTGTTTATTTTTTTCCTTTTTATACTTTTTTTCTACCCACGACATTTACCCACACCCGCGCCCAATGCTAATTACGGCATGGGCATTTCAGTAACAGAAATTCAAACAAATCTCAGCAATATTCTCCATTTATGATATATGCAATGTGGCTAATATTCAATAAAATGGCTAATGACGTACCCTCCGAGACACCCACAAACTAGGAAGTGGTGTCCCTTTTAGACCACTTTAGACCTCCAGCACGTAACTGGCTTACACGAACTCTGCCTGTATTAAACGGTGCAGTACCCTAGTCTTCTTGGAGGCTGAGGGTACTGTAAATAAGGCTGACTTTATGTGGGATTAATTGTTTAGAGTTTTGTTGTAAGCTGTACAAGAACATAATTTCCTGAAATTTGCTGATATTTGTGTTGCCATTTTAGATGACAGGCACTTTTTTTTTGCGTTTTTACTGTAATTGCGTTCACGAAGGAGAACGCTTACTATTCTTGTACCGTACATGATGTAGTAACCGTTCCTTAAGCCACGCGATTTGGTATTAAAATTTGGACGCCATCTTGGATTTTGCCTCGCGTCCGGGAGCTGGTATCTATTTTGTGACACTCCTTAGATGAAACTTTGGCGATTTTCTGTTTACTACAGGTTTGTTTATAATTTTTCTCGCAGTTTTCAATTAAGTTTTTTTTATATAGGAAAATTTTCATTCTAATAATCGGATATGTAGATATTATGCTAACAATGTGTTCTGTCCACTGTATTCAAGCAAGATCTGCTTAGATCGACCAGATGTAATTCTATTTCAAATTACATCTTTTCGCTTTTAAAAGCTATTTACAGCGTTGTATTTGCTCTTGTTTGTCACCATATTGAAAAATGTACAAGAAGTTGAATAGTGAAACGTTGACCCTTTTATCTCACTAATTCCCGGTGCGTTGTATTTTGAAAACAGTGCTAACAAGGTGAGTCGTGTTAGTCTAGTGTCACGCAACAAGGGTTTAAAGTGATACGCGACGCTGTATCCCAATTTTTAGCCAATTTTATTGACCATCCTACAGTGCAAAAGAATATCCTGAGGATCATAGTCAGTGTTTGACCTGTTGTTACTTACGTGTACTTTACTTAGAGGTTTAGCAAGTAAATTTAAAAAGTAGAGTACGCTCTTGCATTTTTGAGGAAAGATGAAATAGTAACGAATTGTTAAGTGGGAGGATAAACAATGACACTGATAAAGACAGCTGCTGATATTCGTATTGATAAAAGTGTTTGATTTTGATTTCTCAATATTACAAGCCCGTCACGTTTTGCACCCTCTTCCCACTACCACTCACTACCCACTCCTCACCCCCTTCACCCACCTCATCATCGAACGCACTTCCCTAATCTGCAATTATTACTAGTATTTATGAAATGAAGCCAGACATTTTGTAGTACGATTTTGAGATATTTAGAAATTTTTCCAGATATTTAGAAAACAATTTCAAGATCATTAGAAAAAAAAATCTGGAATTTCCGGAAACATATTTAGGCGAATTTTCGTGATATTTGTATCTAGGCCTACAAGGGCTTGATTTTTATTCTCGGAAATGTTAGGTGTAAAAACGTGCTCGAATTTCTGGGAAAGCACCAGTATGCAAATAAACTTTTTTCTCTTCTTCACTGTGATTAGCTTCTCCTCCACAGAGGTAGTTTCGTGGTTTGGCTAATTTTTTCGTTGATCATGAACACAGGAGTTTATTCCTCCGGACTAAAGAAGAAGTGAGACTCGGATTCAAATCAAAGGCAGTTATAATTTTATCCTGAGGTAAGCCATACAACGAAAGTGTCTGGGAGGAGAGTAATATACTTTTTGATCGATCTCGCCGCAACGATCGACATTTATGCGAGGTTAAGAACGTAAAGTGAAAACTGTTGACTCAGATGGTGAAAGGTTACAAAACTTAAAATTCGACTCTTTTCAGTTTAAGATGTCAGTAGAAAGTGAACTCGCCACACTGTTCGCGATGAATTAATTAAAAATTTTTAGTAAAGATGTAGCAAGGAATAAACGGAGCGGATTTGCCATCAGACGCGACAAAGCTGTTGATGCAACTTGTAAGGCCTAGGCCAAACGTCGATCTTTTTATGACAAGAACCAAACTCTAATTTGGGTCGACCTAAATGGACCTTGTCAGGGTTTTGGAAGCCATCTTGATGAGTAGGCAACCGCGTGAGAAATTACAGTGTTTGTATGAGAATCTAATGTCGAATAATTCCGTAATACGGTTGTTCTGAAAAAAATATGAATTGTAAACTAAAGCTTCACTCCTAACAATTCTACCGGAAAAATTTGAAGGCGTTACAGGCGGCTACATGCGCTAGAACCACTTTTTAAAATTTTCTATACATTTGTCTGTTAAAATTTCACTTCCAGCCGACTAAAATTTCCCGGGAAAAATTGCAGGCCAATATATGGAAAATCTAAAGCAAGCGTCTGGAGAAATTTAAGCACAGTTAAGTACGTCCCCCAAAATTTGTTAGTAAAATCCGTTGCTGTGTAGCTTTAGTTTACAATTCATACTTTTTTTGGAACAGCCGTTTTACGGAAATTATTCGACACAAACACTTTAATTTCTCACGAGGTTGCCTACTTGTGAAAATGGCTTCCAAGTTAAGATCGTCTGCTGGGTCAGATGTCGAACTTTGGACGCGTCGAGCCAATCAACTCCATCAGACCAAAAAGCAATTCTGATAAATTTTCTCCCGATTTCCCGCCAAAATAACCTCAAGTTTCATTTGGGTTGCCATACCTGTTCATTGAGTTATTTTACATTGGTAAACCTACGGTGCGAACGGTCGGTCGGTCGGTCGGACGTACGGTCACGTGATTAGCAGTATTTCTCGGATGGGTGGGCTACCACATTTTCTTAACCATGCTGCTCCGCTAGTAACCCAGAGAGCGTTGCCTGATTGTCCGTCTTCAGATAAAGAAGACTCGTCCGACGAAAACAGGAACTTTGAGAAGTTGATCTCATAGCCTCATTGGCAAATAAGCGGCAAAGCGTCACCGGAAGCTTCAAATACCAACTTACTATACTAGTAAAAGGTTTGGTGACTTAGCATTCTGAGCTTACAGTTGTTTTTAATGTGACCTAGAGATTTTGCTTTTGTAAGTACCTGTATCATCAAATTTTTGCATGATCGCCAATTCAACAAGCACGACTGATGTTAGCATTCAGCTGTAGCATTGGCGAGTTTCTATAAACTTTGAAAGTCCACTGCTCGTTTTAACATGCATACCTTTTTTAATGAATACGTACACTGTAAATGTGAGGAGGTAAAGTACATGTAGGGTTTTAACTCCTGCGTACGAAAAGTCTTTCCTTGAAAGACAGGAATAAGCTATTTGTAGATCGCGCCGTAAAATAGAACCATATTCACTTCCGACAGAAACAAAACTGAAAGTTTTTTTGCGATTTTTAAGAAACAGAAAATTACTGTTAAAAAGTAATTAAAACACCAAAATTGACCTTGTCACATTTTATAAGTGTAGAACGATAATAATTTTTGAAATTTCCGACTAGATTAGATTAGTCAGGTTAGAGATTTTTGTCTATCGATCATCTCTACCCCGTGTATTGCTGGGTTTTATATTGGGCAAGGTTTTATTGAAGCCCGAGCCTCCCCTCAGAAAGAAATCGCCATGGCAGCCCAGTTAAATCCGCCTTTCGGAGATTCTAGTTTCTAGGTAAAACGCCTATCGCCTCAATTAGCGACTAGCACAAGCGATCACTTGCCTGGGCGTTGCTAGCATTTTTCCAGGAGAACGTAGACTGAGTTTTCCAACTCAACCCTTCCCGTCTTTTTAATTCGTTTTCATGAGTGTTTAGGCAAGAGTTTCGCATGTGGCAAAGTCGGGGAAAACATTTACCAAATTTTAAGTGCAAAAACGAAATAATAATGTGAAAGAAGTTAAAGGGAGCTAAACAGATAAATAACTATTTAATGTTTATTTCCAACGATGGTGTGCCTTTCTTCCGAGGCAAATCGCTTGTTACCTATATTTTTAGTACTGTTTACATACAACGGAAACCTCAAAAGCGAATGGCTTCGAGCGAAGGAATAGTCATCTATCCAGCTAGAAATAGTCCGGTGGCCTAGCACTAATGATATTATCTTCATTACAAATATTATTAATTAGCTCGACCGCTTATTACTTTCCTTGACTCTTCGTACCTTTTACCTGTGTGTGTGACAGGCCACCCTGCTAGCAGGACAGTGAGGTCATTACACACTCGGTCAATGCATCAAGGCCGAGGTCTAAGATTTCCCTGTAATGGCCGAACGGACGAGGTTAATAAGTTGTTTGTTATATGGCCTTTTTAGCGCTATTGACGTAAAACACCAGATGTAATTAATTGAGCGTGCGATCAGTTAAAACCAATAACTGGTCAGCAGATCACTTTAGAAACACAGCGCCTCAATGAGTTGCTCACTTCAGCGGATACCCCTTTTGACAGCTGTAAATTGACCATAAGATGGATGTCCACCATCGAGTTGAACAGAGATTGTATATGCCCTGGACACCTAGCTAATAATGCCCGGTCATCATTACAAGGAAATCTTGCCCGCTCAGCAGCCAATCAGAGCGCCCTTACTGTTGTAGCCATATTAGGGTTGTCAAGCAAATCCGATCGGGAAATTTTGTTACAGTTTCATTAATAATGAGTTCTAGGACTGAGTGAAGTCCAATTCCGTCTGTAATCATAAGAGTGATCAAATATTTATCCCCTTTTGATTCAGAATGGCCGAAAGGGGTGAGGATTACAGTTCTGATAACGAGTCTGATGTTGCTTTCAGCCTTGGATCGGACATTGGTGAAGATTCAAGTGACGGTAGGTATAAAACCGACCAAAGGCTGGTTGTCACTTGCGACGGAGTCGGAGTCGTAATCAGAAGCGTAGGACTTTACGGTCTAGTGAAAACAGCGTTGTGATTCCGCATACGACTCCGTCGTTTACGATCAAGTGAAAGCAAGAGTGTAGGAGTCGCAAGGCAGAAGCAGAAGATTTAAACCAATCACAGACCGTGGGAACGCTTCTGCTACCTATCTGGTTTTCACTACATCGCAAACGACAAGGTCATAAGCGGAATTGGAAGAAAATGGAAACGTTCTTATTCTTCCGACTCCGATTCCGTCGCGCCTAGGACTGCTTACGACTCCGATTTTTGATTTTCACAAGCTCATAAGCGACTTCGCGTACGATTCCGACTCCGACTCCGTCGTTAACTGTCATGGCTAATTCTTTTGTTCTTTTTGACGTATCCATGGAAATATCCCCGAAGCAATTTCACCTTGGGAAAATCGGTCAGACACAAAAAGTTGCTTCCCCGTGGGTGACAGCCTTTTACCCATAGGTTACAAGGTTAGTGTAACCACGCCTACTTTTTAGCTTTCAGAAAAAAATGACAAACTTGTCCGCAGGGTGGGTACGCTTAGAATTGACTGAATCAAACAGGACTTTCCCCTTTGCAATGTGTGGCGTTTGAATCCTTAGACTGGAGCGCGCTGTTATTTGGAAAAAGAAGAAATCCAACACCAGTTATATTATTCCTTCTTCAGTAATTATTATTTTAACTATTTCATTATTTTAGTATTACTGGTAATTATTATTTTGTTATTCCTTCATTGGTTTTTTAGTGTGAAAACAGCCAAGGAATTCTAATGGTCAGGTAATTCGGTTCTCCACACGAACCTCATCATAAGACCGTTTGGGTTTGTTTGGGTCAGTATTTTGAGTTGCAACTAAACGAGCCAATTTTAAGCTGTCTGGTCTTAGAAGCGGTACAAGGCGTCGCGAATAGGCAATTTTTCAGCTTTTATGGACAATCTCTCTGCCTTGCTAGTTACCTTCCCACTTCTCATCGATGTAAGAGGCCTTTTTTTACTAAATAAAAAAATTTGTTCTAGATACAAGCGAATTCGAAAATGATTATGAACATGATGAGGCAGAGTCCGATGACGAGAATGACCTTTTCGAGGAGAGTGAGCCAGAACTTTTGGAAGAAAGTAAGTTGCCAACAAATATAACAATTATGTATAAGAAAAATTGTGTCGAGACTACCGCGTGACAAGAATACAAATAATTTTGTTTTACAGTCTCGATTTACGAGAAATTTTGGTATTGAAGAATAGATTAAAAAAATTAACTTTAGTTACCACGGGTTGATCAAGTAACTGGAAGAAAAAAGTCAAAAGAAACATAGCAACTAGCGAATCGAATTCCGTTTTAAAAATCCGTCACTAAACTTGTCATTTTTTGGACGTACTATCAAAAAGCTTTTTCACTTTTGTTCTTCAAATTTGCACAAGTACAAAGTGCTGAACTAGGCCTAGAACCACAGGTCTTTAGACTTTTAAGAGCTAGACCACACCTTTGCTCGCGACAGAAAATTGATGAATAGGAGATATCCTTGGTTTAATTTCTATTCTATGGCTATTTGGAAGCTCCAAACTAATAGACCACGTCCAGTGATAGTTGTTTCGTGGGCGAGACAAGACAATGACTAGTAAACAGACTACAATCTAACTGTGTGCAGTAAAGGCTTTTGCAAGGGGGGTGGAGGTGGCGGGGTTTAGGGACATAGGTGGAGAAGTGAACGATCCCCTAATCCAACCCCTAAACTCGATCTTTATGTATCGACCACAATTGTGCCTTTTAATTTTTCTATAGGTGAAGACTCCGAAGAATCAGAAGGGACTGGCAATAAACCAGATGTTGATAGACCTCGGAGAGCACCTTTTAATATCTCTAAATTCGTTTATTCAATCAATGAACGCTTCTACGGGCACAGGGTAGCGCCATTGTAAGTATACAAGTTAGCTTCAAATGAGATTTTGTCGAAACGTGCATATAGCGTTTACATCTTCCTCAAAAAGAAAAGAGGGCTGCCGAATTATGTATACAATATGACCGTGGTGTCCAGAGGAGGTGTGTTTAAAATACCAGTGTAAAAAGCTGTGCCTGTTTGTCTTATTTTCATTTGTGGGCAGTGCTTTATTTATATATGTTTTCTCATTCGCCGATAATTCGGTGCTACATATTTTTCTTTCCTTTTTTTTTTTTTTTGGGGTGAGGTTTGTCAAAAAACGATTAGAAAAGCGAAAGAAGCGTAACAAGAGATACTGTTTAAGGTCTACTTCCCTTTCCAATCAGGCTTGTCAGTATTGACAAATGTCAAGCGCTGCATTGTTAATTGAAGGGTGCGCCACCCCATGTGTCGCAATTGTACTTTTAGTCCAGTGTTCAATCTAGAAATTAGTCAAAATGGGTCATATATACCACTTGGCATTTTAAATTGGGTCATTTCAAAAATGGTCTTGTTCAAACTATGATATTGAAATTTTAAACAACTGACGTCACCGAACTGACTTCTCCAGATTCACCGCCATCCTTATCCAGTTTATCAGCATGCTTTTCTGGTTCCTACTGTCATTTTCTTTAGCGTAAAAAATGAACTTAGCTTTTGATGTCGTTGCATAATGAAACGAAAACAAAAGAACAAAGTTAACTAATGAAGCGTGAATCGATCAGTAAAGCAACGTATACAGAAAGTAGAAATGTACGCTCCAGTCTCTCCTGGAATTGCGTGGAACGCCTCACCCAAAACCACGCGCTACGCGTCACGTTGCCTGAAATGACAGCCATTTCGAGTGCTCATTTCGGGCTCAATTGTAAGCTCACCTACTTTTCAAAATTTACTTCTATTATTGCCTGCTACTTTGGAAGTACTTACATATGAGGTAACTTCTTTTTTTTGCGTCAGAATGACTCCAAGATAATTTCATTTTGCGTCAGAATAGAATATTCCGCATCAATGACGCAAAAACGCGGCCTAGATTGAACACTGTTAATCATTCAGTATTTCACAAAAAGAAATTCAGTGAAAGATGCCTTTATTAGTTTTAACATGCACGTTGATAGGACTGATGCAAATTAAAGGTATCAGTGCTCACTTCATTTAGGCATCAACTTCCCAAGCGTTAAGCTATTATTTTGTCAGCCTTGAGCCTTTGATTCGTTTTTAAGGCGAGTCAATATCATGACGGATTTTGTGGACGCGGAGATTTTCCTAATCGACGGCGATTCCTTGCTGCTGGACCTTTTTGGAGAGAGGCGCTTGGACTGGAGTAATGGCGGGCAATTCCTCCATCTGACGTATCTAGTGGAACGATTTTTACAGTATTTTACAGATAAAGGTTAGTCTAATTACATAGTGTCTTAAATGGGACTGTTTGACTGGAAAAACAAATAAAACATATTCTTCTTACTGTCGGTGCGTTGACCGGTTCATGCAATTTAAAGATGTATACGACTTTATCCAGGTAGTTAAAACTAGGAAATGTCCTTAAGTATATCTGTTCCCTGAATGAAAAGCATCGACCGTTCCTTTCCAAACGAGGCTTTGAAATTAAGAAGGAGGTCATCCTTCAGATTTTGTTTATGAAGAACCATAAGAAATGGGTACTCATGTTACAAGAGACTGGGTTACACACTTATAGTGACACCGTCACAATTATCTGATATGGAACTCTAACTTAATTAGAATGTACCTGTCTTAAAGCAAATGAGTGCCCATGCAAAATGATTGCAAGACTGGCACCACGACAGAAGAGTAGTTCTAGTAAGTTCCATTGATACAGCTAGTGTTCTTCAGAGCCAGATCTGTATGGAGGATATAAAGCAATTGGCCAGATTGGTACTTGCACAAAGTAATTTTCTTGCGGCATATACACCAAGCTTTATCATGGGATCTCGTCTGCCTTGATAAAAGAAATTGCAATCGACTTGACAGATTTCTAACCCAGTTTACTTTATTTAGGGGGCGTTTTCCATATCGTGTTCTTTAAAGACATGGAGATTATCTGGAGAGGCCAGCCGTCCATGCTGTTAGCCCGCCAAGCCCTTATTCTGCACCTAAAGTACAATACAGCTTTTACCGTTGTCACCTCAATAGATCACTTCTTAGGAAAGCAATGGAGAGATTATGTTGATGACAAACTTCCCGCTTTTCTGTTGCTAACAGACGCGGAAAAAATTCCTTGTGAAACTACTGGGGAGAAAATGCGCAACCGATTGCAATTCTTGTTCAGAAGTCTTCTTTTTTACAGTCTCGGCCAGGGTTTGAATTGTGTATTCATTTCTGGTATTGAAATGACTGCCACTAAAGTGATGGGATATTACATGGAGTCTCTACCCGAGCACAGATCACAGTTCAAAAAGGTAGTGCTTGTTCAGGTTCACTGAATAATATACAAAAACAGTGAGATACAACCATTTTTAAAGTGGTAACATTAGAACATGACGGGAAGCAACAAAAAGCTAAGGATCTGGAGCAAATATATGGTGTTTTAACTACAGGTAGACAAGCGGTAATCTAGCCCTGTTACAGTTGTATTAAGGAGTTTAAGATGTCACGACGGCGATCGACGGAAAGGAGAACGTCAAAAAGCAAGAGGTTAAGATTAGCAAAACGACAACTCTGCACGTGCAGCACTCTCGTTTGAACATTTCTTTCCCGTCACTGCATGGCTACGACATGAAATTGCCAATTTAACAACTTATAGAGAACGTAGATACACTCTAAATCAGAAAGATCTGTTTTAGCCCTAAAAATAGAGCCGTTTCGGTGAGTAAAATACAGTCCTATTTTTGAGTCTAATTTGGCTCCCTTAAATCAGGGCCAATACAGTCCAATTAGCTAGGGCTGATTTAGTCCCAGGGCTGAAATGGGCCCTACCATGGGCTGGAATAGCCTTTTGATAGAGCTTTTTTGGCCTAAATTGTGCTCAAATGGTTCCAGGAAGGGCTGAATCAGACTTTAGCCTGTAGGGCTGAATTAACACTTTGGAACTGAAACAGATCTTTTCAATTTTCAGTGTAAGTGACGACAATTTTCGTTATCTCTTTAAACCTAGATATTTTCTTAGGAATCCAATTTCAGGGAAGTTTGCCTATAATTGACAAACTGAATAAGTTGGGAAAATCACGCTGAAGTTTCATAGAACGCGCAAAGTCACTTTTTGAGTGACGTGTTCGCCGCCGCCGTCGTCGTAGTATCTTAAACTCCAAACGAAATTTCTCCATTAAACGCCGTAGCCCGAACAAACGTCGGTTCTAAAACAAGACGTAAATAAGCCCCTGACAATTTTGAAGGGTAATTTAATTTTCTTGAAAAAAATAGAGTTAGCCGGAATAGACTGCAGATTCACTAAACAGACGCCGAGTCATTTATGCCAAGTTTGAAATATACCCTGAGTGTTGGAACTTGCTCAATTTTGAAAACTTAGGCGACCTTTTCACGAAAAGCATCCATTGACTACAAAAAGATAGAGGAAAATTTTTCGTCGTCTTCTTGCATCCCTCCATAAACGTATTGGGAAATTTCGCATCGTTATTATAACCGCGTCTTACAGATTCTGAAAGGAAGACAAAAATACTTTTAATGTTCTTTGCCAACCTATCTCCGGAAAAGGCAAAAGATATTTGTGGGCTCTTGTAAGTGGAGATTTAGACGTCATTAACTTCAATGTGTGTTAACAAAGATTTTGTTTCGGTAGTTATCAGAGCCTTTGTGGAAAGCATGGCTTGGTTTGATGGAATATTTTCGCAAGGAAGGGTCCAGTGACGACCATATGGCTCCAGGAACCTCTCTATTAACACAGGTATGGATTACCAAATAAGGACTCACTCACTTTATGAAAAGGGGCTTGAAAACATTCAGGGTCATAGGGGTCAGTTTGGGTGAGGGAGCACCAGTTTAGGATAACAGTCTAACAGTGTGTCACTGACATTATAAGGGCCACCTTGCTAAGATGTGTGATGAGAAAGGGAACTCAAGGTGCAATCCATGCATTATTTAGGTCTGGTTTACATTTGAGTACCAAAGGGGAGCAATTTGGACTCTGACTGGGAAACTTCTAAAGGACAGGCCTAGGGTGGACCCGGTTTTCAAGTCCAGTTTTTTTTTTTTAGTAAAACAGTCAGCATGTAAGTTGACACTAGATCAGCAGTATCCAGTATCTCTTGGATAGATCAAAAATATTAAATCGCAGCCAACGTACATGAAAATCTATTCTGGTGAGCCTTTATCCTTGTTGGTAGGAATTCAACTCACTGTGAAGTATCAGACCCAAGAAATGCAACAAACACTCGGGGTCATAGGGGTCAGTTTAGGTGAGGGAGTACCAGTTTACAATAACAGTCTAACTATTTACACGGAAAACCGTAAGGATTTTTTCAGATCGTGATGGTCGATGGCGGAGATGGGAAACGTTGTAATTGCCGCAGTCAACGTTAGGAAATATAATCAATTAGAACTGTTTTAATGTTAAATTTTGCGCGTTCGATTATTAGTCAAGGCAAAATTAGGTAGGAGTTAATGCTATTAATAATACTTTTTGTTAGTTTAATAACAATCTGAGGAACTGACGTTTTCTTAGCTTCTGTGACTTAATTACTTTAAGACCTAAGTGCATTCAGTTCTGTTTTTAGACCCTCTTTGAAGAGTTATCAGGTAGGAAAGAAAACTTTGAAGATTCTAATTTTTGTATAATCTAACCAGAACCTTTCAAAAGGGAATCTTTTATGTTGCAGTTTGACCCGAGGGAGAAAGTAAAATGCGCTCTTCAATCTCCACATCAGAGAGGATGCCGTGAGCTAGCAACCTTGCTTGGTTGTGAAATGCTCCTCAATAAAATTTTCAGTGACCCTAATGTCAGCAAGGTACCTGAATAGGCCAGTTTCGAATTATTGAAATTCATCTTTGGCTCCGAAGCTGAAAGGCATCAAACAAAAGAAATGACATTGAGATTCAAGGATGAACATTTCATTCTTTTGTTTTATACCCCTCAGCCTCGGGGCCAAGTATGAATTGTGATAATTCGAAACTGGCCTATCAGTTGGTTGGAGCCGTAAGTGAAGTTGTATATCAGTCAACTTATTGAAGTACCCTTACAGTGAAACCCGTTCATCAAGCGTTCCTAGAAAGACTAAAATTTGATCTTGATTATTTTTATAATATTTTAGGTTCCAGATCTCTTGTATTTTCAGCGGGTTTCGCACATGTACGGTTGACCTTAAAAGTACGTGTAGCGCATGATTCGGTTCTTGTTGCAGTTTTAGACCCTAATGTCACAATTCTGGTGCTTGTAGGTCAGGTAGAAGAGAATATGGATGGTAAATAAGATATTGCAATCCATATCGTACGTGTAGGACTGTTTTTGTTACGAATTACGTCGAGGCGGACTATGAAGTTGCTACGGTTTTTGCGCTGATTGGAGCAGATAGTCCAGCGGCATTTGTTAGCCCCTAAACGTTCGGGTGCTGCACGGGCCAAGTTGAATCAATGTTACGAGTGTCACTGACTTAAGGGGCCACCTTGCTACAATGAGTGGTAGTAGAGGGAAGGTACAATTCATGCGTTATCAAAAGTCTGGTTTACATTTGAGTTCGACTGGGGAGAAATTTGGACTCTGACTGGGAAATCTAAAGGACAGGCGTAGGATGGATCAGGTTTTATAAGTCCGTTATTTTTTGACCAAAACAGTCAGCATAGACGTTGACACTGGATCAGCGGCGTCCGTTGTCTCTGGGGTGAAATATAAGTAGTCTTTTAAGCATCTCAAATTGCAGTCAATGCAGTTTCACTTGAAAATCTATTCTAGTAAGCCATTGCCCTTATTGGAGGAAATTCAAGTAGCTTTGAAGAGCAACTCTGGTGGTGGCTCAAGGCGAAAACCCTCTGTTGCTTAGACGGAACTGGCTTGAGAAATTAAAACCGCATTGGTCCACAGTGTCTCACATTGTGGGTATCCTCGCCAAGTATGACGCCCTGTTTGAAAAAGGTTATGGACACATCCAGCGGTTGCCTCCTTTCAGGTTTGAGAAGGTGCACAACCCATTGTCATGAAAGTAAGACCACTTCCATATGACCTTAAAGAGAAGGTGGAGCAGGAGCTTCAGAGACTGGAGAAAGAAGGGGTCATTTACAAGGTGAGCCAAAGTGACTGGCCTGCCCGAGTGGCGTTGGTTCCTGAGAAAGATTATTCACTGAGAGTGTGTGGCGAATACAAGTTGATAGCTAATAAAAATATGCTGATATAGACCAGTACCCTTTACATAATACAGACGATTTGTTAGCGACATGGGCTGGGGGAGAAGTATTTAGCAAGACTGACTTATCAGCCATATCAGAAAGTTGAGCTCGATGTAGATTCTTAGAAGTACCTAACCATTAACACACACAATTTGTACCGGCCATTTGGGGTCTCCAGTGCACCAGCTATTTTTCAGAGAATTATGGATCATCTTCCGCCAAGGGTAAAGTTCGAGGCATGCCGTTTGGTAGATTTCAGGAGGCACATTTGGCAATTTTAGCGGAGGATTTTGGGAGCCTACAAGAACACGGCATCAGGTTGAATCCTGCCAAGTGCATTTTCTTCCAGCTGGAACTCGAGTTCCTGGACACTGGATTGACAAAAACGACATTCGTCTGAGACTCCTCAACTATTATGGCAATGTTTCTGCCAAAAAGGGCAACTACGCTGCATCCCCTTCATGACCTTTTGCAAAAGGTTAGACACCTTGTAAGTGGACGAAGGAGTGCGTTGAATGAAAAGCAGATACAAGATTCTCCCTTGCTGGTCCATTCAGTATGACCTAAAGAAGCCGCTTCGGCTGGCTTGCGATGCATCACCCTATTGGGTAGGGGGAGGTAATCTCCCATGAATATAATGCTCACGGGAATCTAGAGCTTTGTTCAGTTGCTTCGTTCCGCTTCGATGATTCGATGATCTCACAATACTATCAAAACTCGAGTTTTTAATCGAGCCTTGTTTCAGTTGTTTTGAATTTTCAATTCTTCAACCGGCGAGCGTGATATTGAAGCGAGAAATGAACTCAATAGTATTACAATATAAAACTAAACCTTGACCGGCTTTCACTGTAAAGTGCACGCTATAAAACAAAGAAATCATGACCGCGATGCGCTATGTTATTGTAGAACGACCACACGCTGGTTGAGGAAGTCAGATTAAAAAGTAAAGGAAAAAGAAAACTAGGAGAATGCGGAGGTCTATGACAAATTTATACTGATAAATAGTTGAAAAGGATCCGTTAGCAGTACTTTGCAACTGATCCAGCAGCACGCGTACGTTTTAGGGGTTTAACATAACATTTAGGCCGTTTGAGATCTTGTGAGTGAAAACTGTTAATAAGAATGGAAAACAAAATATGAACGCCGTTTTTGATATATTACACATTAAGTTCTTATTTAGCGTGATATAATAGATATGCAGTTTATAAATATTGTGTGGTACATATAGGAAGCAGCGAAAACTGCAGAAGACAGAGTCAAACTTTTCCTGCTACATTCTCTACTACTGAAGAAACTGCCGTTGAAGTACAGAGCGCATACCTTAATTGAAGGTTGCTTGTTGACCACATTCTGTGAAACACAGGATGGTCAATTTTACAACTTCGATGAGGTAAGTGTGACAAAAAGGTTGAGAATACTTAAACTGAGGCGATAGTTTATCACGTCTCTGCTAGTAAAAGGTACTCATCTGGATAGCCATTAAAGAAAGGGCGAATCTATAAAATTAACGTCTTTGTCACGCCATGTAATCTGAATGGGTCGACCTGTGTTGCTGATCAGGTACATGGTATGAAAACGCTGTACTAAAAAGCAAGCAAAAAGGTGGAGCAAAAAATGAATAGCTCAATTCAGGCCGAGATTTCAACTCGGGACCTCTTCGATGTTCTGAGTACTTGCTGTGATTTCTCATGAGAAAATGTTATATCGTGTTGTTTTAAGTCCTTGTACTTATATTTCCCTAACAGATACACAAATGTTTGTGGGAAATTTTAAAGGTCATACAGGATGAGTACCCCTCCATGACCGCTGCCAGCCATTCCCTAGACATGACTTCGGTCGCTGATCTAATGGACGGTCGGCTTGTTCATACTCTCTTTTCCCTGGCCTTAGGATTGGAAGGAATAAAAGGTTTCAAATAGAAGAAGTTATCGTTTCTATTTTAAATTTTGCAAGTTTTTTCCCTTCGCGTTGGCCTCTCTTATTTAATTTTGCCATTTGCAATTCATCTCAGCGGATAGCTTACACAAAGACGTCACAGAAGAGGCAGAAACTGCATGGGGTATAGTTATTACTGCTGTGAAAACTACCTGCACTCAACACTCTGACGTTTTATCCAATCAGTTTCTTCCTTTTTTGGCTGACATTGCGGAAGAACGTCTTGCAACTAGAGGTGAGAGCAGTTTTCGAAGCTGGAGACCCAGCCTTCTAGGCAATACCTAAGCGGTTTAGTTTAAGCTAACTGAAATTCAACTTTTGGCCCTGTAAACAATATAAAATACCCAGGTTAGTCCTCTTTTTGAGGACAAATACATAAACATCGGTGACTTCAGGGCATGTTGTCTTGGTTTCAAGAATTTATTTGATTGTCGGTTCATGAATAGTGCATATTAATGAGGAAGAAGAAAAACTAGTTGTACAGTAACACACCGGCGCACAGTTTTGGTGAAGTCTTTTGTTACCTGACATCGTGAGGTGGAGTTCTTTCCGTATGAGAAAGAAAAACAATACCGCTATACTAATAACCTCGAATAACGGAAGATTATTTAACACCTAAATAAAGTGTCAAAAAGTGTCATTTTCTAGCGTTTTGCGTTATATATATTTCATTCGTTTTTAGACGAATATGCCGAATCAGAACCCAGTGTTAAACTAACGCGGCTCCTTGAGGTGAAAAATGCTCTTGTGAGTGAGTACGCCGGCAACATGCGGTCAAAGATCAACGATATAGCCGGGTAGGTGTAACGGCGAGTTCATTGTGCATTCTCTGTCCCCAAATTATATCTTATGATTTTGCAAACGTATTATCTGCCTCCTATCACGTTTGATGAGAGTTCATGTGGGTATTTTCTTCCTTGTCTTTTTTAGAGACGATGTAGACGACACAGTGTTCTACGAAGGTCGTGCATTTGATGAACTCTACCACTGGCATTCGCTTAGACCGCTTTCAGATGATTATGACAGAACTAAAAGTGACATCAAAGGTACGTTTTGAGGTGACAAGCTGACTTCTGGCCAAAAAAGAAGGTTAAATGAATTGAAAGGGTTTCTCTTTAACATTGAACTGTACCTACTAGTGTAATAGAAAGCGTCGGCTATAGATTCTCGCCTTTAACTTTAAATCGCCCTGTCATATGAAGACCATGGACAACAGAAATACTGTATAGGAAACTATAGCTGACATGATCGGTTCTTCATTGACCACTGTAGTTGCTTTCAGACTAATAGGATCCCGTGAACGTTATAGAAAAAGAGGTCTTCATACGCAGGTGGACGAAAAAAAAGACTAGTTAAGGCGGGCAGTTGTCACAAAGGCAGAGCACAGAAAGTCTACCACGTATCTATGAAACTACTTATTCATCTTACAATGAAATGTAGGGCTTCCGAAAGAGAAAATATCAACTAGAACACACCAGATACACAAATTGGCGGGGCAAGAAACAGCATAAAAAAAGGACAATCACACTGCTTGATCCATGTGCTTGGTTTTCTGGATTTCACTTTTAACGGAGTCGGCCAGGTGAAATGAAAACGGCAGAGCATTGCTATATCTAGCAAAAATCAAACAGCAGAATTTTCATTCACTCATATTGTACGCGACGGAGTCGTTAGTCAGAAACGAGGTCGCGGGAGTGGCAAGAAAAGGCAAAAAAGTAATCATAGTTTTCGATACTAGGTATTGTTACCAAGGTATGAGTACAGAAAATAAGAGGACTAGCTAAAACAGTTTGTACCAATACAAAATCATCGTCCGTTGCACACATTTAGTCGAACGTATCCTGGATGCAAATTTATGTTGCTGACTAATGATGAACATTTTGAATTGACGTTTAAAATACCAGCCAGAGGCGGATCCAGAGGGGGGAGGGTTGAGGGGGTGGCAACTCCCCCTTTGGGACGTTTTCAAGCTTGTCTGGTTACCTATGTCTATCCCGTTTTCATATCAAAAATAATATTATATGATATAATATAAGTCCCAGTCCAATCGATCATTACAAGACACTTTAATTATCCAAATGCAAGATCGATTTTCTGACGAAGATCGCCACGCCCGCGCCACCTGCTTTGTCTCGTCCCATCGATTATAGCAAATAAGGCACTGCAGCTGAATCGGATGAATTGAAAGGCATGCTGTTCCGGGAGAAAGACATTCCAATTCAATTCCAGTTCTAAAATCCCTTGGAAATTAGGTACGTAGATGGAAAATACTCTGGCAGTCAACAGATTGGGAGCTTCCAAACAACCTTATTATTAGCACTTGGTGTTTGCAATGAAGATGCTTTCCAAAACATCTACCGCCTTCTGGTCAGTGCCTGCACCCTACCGATCACAAATGCAGAAGCTGAGCTGTTTTTTTCACTGATAAAATGCATCAAGACCTGCTCTAGGTCAACAATGGAGCAATTTTCTGATTTCGCAGTGATATGTACTACTCCCAGAAATTCGAGGTAGACGAGATATTCGAAGCCGTTGTAAAGGTTCATCTAAGACGGCTCTTTTAAGCGAGTCTGTTTGATTAAATAGGCGGGTAAAAAAGAGACAAACAACTATCGTTGCTTCACTGTACTCTTAATAATTGTGTCAATAACAAAATGCTTGAATCTGATTGGTTCTTAACAGCCCATATTTATAGCTTAATTTTGCTGTTGTAACGCCAAAAGTGTCCGATTTGACCTGTCCGATTACCAGGAGCTTGTAATCGGCCGATGAAATTTGACCACATAGCGCATGATAACCAATCAAATCAATGACCAGGTAAGCTATCCAGCTTCAACTGGAAAAGAAAAATGGATGAAACTAACTGGTACAGTGACGTTTATTTACGTTAATAAATATTCCTGACTGAGATTCTCGCATTTTGTTATTGAGACAATTAATCGGTGATAGGACTTCGTGTCATACAATTCAGGGGTGATCGGGCTCGTAATTTCAAATCGGCCTCGCGCGTGAAATTACTCGCCGATCACTCCCTGGATTGTACTTCACTCAGTCCTATCACCATTTGATTGCTAATAGTGCCTCAAATCCCTCTGAAATGAAAATGAAGAAAATATACATATTCAAACATAACCCTAACCCTAAGCCTCCCCACCCTCCCCCATTCCCACCCTTTCCCCTCCCCATTCCCTTGGCCCTGGGACATTTGCATTGAACTCTCAAACTTACAAATCCCTCTTTGAAAAAATCCTGGATCCGCCCCTGCCAGCAATTAAAGCTGTTGAAATAGACTGCACTTCTACTATTGAGTAAAAAATCCAGTTATTGTGACACAAACTTTATAAAAATGTCCCTTTTAATTACCGTCACAAAAAGAATCCAAGCTCGAAAAACAGAATGTGGAGACAGACTCGAGGGTGTGTAACCTGTGCAAAGTCGTCAAGACGAATTGAAACAGAGACCTATTCGGCGCTTTTAAAATTAAAACGACTCAAGATTCATTAACAATGTTGTATCCAAAGTTTATTAAGAAAAACACAATAATAAGATAATTTGTTTATCTATATACCAATAAGAGGTATATGGAAAGGAACATTTAACACTCAATTGTTGTCAATATTCTGTCGGACTGGCACCTTATCTGTTATGTCTGATTTTGTGACCAGAGAAACCTCCAGATGATCCAAAGAAACGATTTTGGTATTTCAAAAGAAAGCAAGAATTTGCGCGTTTTCACCGACTTTATGGAGATTCCCTTTCTGATGGTGTTGATCGTGCGAAAACAATCACAGTAACGGAAACTGAGACTAAGAAGAAAAAAGGGAAAGATAAAACAGCAAAAATGGTGAGTTGCAAGATGAACGTGAGCTTGAGAAATATCAATTAAACTAACGTGTCATTAGGACTAGTTTTAGTAACTCAACATAGAAAAAATTGATTGTCAACCGTGTCATTTCTTTAATACTACAGGCTACGCATGAGTTTTTCTATTCCTTTCATTTTAAAATATTTTTGTATAAATTAGAGATAATGTAAGTGTCTCTTCTGCCCCCATTAAGGCAAGAGAGAATGATCATCATCCCCTCTACCCGTTAACAACAATTACCCTTGTTCTGCTTGTGTAATCACCTTGTACGTTGTAAAATTTGATTTTACAGATTTTAATTAGGGGCGTTTTAAAATCAATGAATAGAATGAGATCCTTTCGTTTTTCAGAGCTCGAAAGCAGCGAAAATCATTGAAGATAATAAGCGAAAGCGTAAAGGTAGGTGCTTCTGGCTAAATGGTGAATTGACCAGCCAACGAAAGGGCTTGGCGTCATTGCCTAGCTTGCTCAGTTGATAGAGCTAACTGGGGTCGCGAAATTGAACTCTTTCCGAACGAACCAGGGTCCTTAAAACAATGGTAAGATCATTGGGCAGTGATCAATAGTCTCTACTCCCAGTTCAGCTGCTCTCGTGATTAGGCGGTGGTTATAGCCGTTGCTGTTGGCCTTGTCAACGCGGCTGTTCGAAAAAAGCAGAGGAATTAGGACCGAGCAACAATTGTTTATAGTTTGCTTTTGATGATGTCCCATTTTCATTGTGTTGTTTCTATATAGCTGGAAATGACTGGCATTCCTAGCATTAGAACCATAGCATGACACTTTAACAGAAATTTTTTTTGAAGATGGTCGAGTAACGGTAAAATAAAGAGGGTCTATATTGGATAGGTACGGTCGCCCTAAAAAGATTTAACGATTTTTCTTATAGTTCGCTTTTGAAGCACTGGAATACAGTTTTGACAGAGGTTTGAGTTGTGACAGTAGAAAGACGGAGTTTTAAGAGTTTTGAGTTGGTTGACAAAGTTGACTAATGAAAAACAACCATATAGTTGCTTGTTTGTAATATCTTAGAAAATGTCTATTAATTACAACATTCAAACAGGTTTAGTCACTATGTTGAGGCTCCCCTCCATACAACTAATTTTGTCTATGTCTAAAGAATACATGTAATCCGCTTTTTCCCCTGCAAAATGCTATAGCTTAAGTCTGTTAAGGTTAGTTTTCATGAAGGCGAGCTCCACCTTGCAGGGGCACCCAACGAGGATATAGTTCAAAACCACTTAACATAGCATTGTTGAAAGTAGTTTAGTATTCAAACGGTAGATATAGGCATACTTTTATCCCCTAAAAACTTTTCATCTGTTCGGATTTCCTAGCTGAAAGTCTAGTGATCCGAAAATTATAGGGATAAAAACTTACCTTCTCGAAAACTTCAGCCAGGAAAAGGCTCCCGAAAATCCTAGGTGGCCTTTTTAAGGGTCAAAATCCGTTAAAAATGGATAATTATACCATTTTGTCGATGTTCGAAAATCCTAGGAGAGGCAGGCAAGCAAGAAATTTTACAACAAATGCTCCGAAAATTCTAGATCTCAAATCGTCTTCCGAACAGATATTTTCCCGAAAATTGCCGTTGGGTGCCCCTGACCTTGAGACTGGTGAGTTAGAGGTAGACATTTCATTTGAAATCAGAAAAATCTTCACTGTTTACAGAACAACAGCAGGAAAAAGTCAAAGAAAAATGGACACATGTTATGGTGGAAATCGACAAAAACCTGAAGAGGGATAACTACAGTACTGCCTTGCAGGTTCTTGACAAATTTTTGACAGATTGTGAATCACGTGAGTTCAGTCTTCAAGCTCTTATGAAAAAAGCACAGAGTTGTCTGGATGCCTGGCAAGATACGCGTAAGTTTCTTTCGACACCCTTTCCTCCTTTTTTTGTTTTCTTTTTTTCTTTTTCATTTATTTTTTCATCATTACAGGATCGCACCATCCAGGAGGTAATAGAAGATAGAGGAAAATAGCATCAAGTTTGTTACTGCCGACTGTGACTACAGTCTGTTTAAACTCTCTGTGTTTAATGTTTTCTTATCAGAGACATTGTCAAATTAGCTGCTTCTAATATCTCCGTAAACTACGTTTTATAAAACTCCAAAATTTTCTATCATACCGTTATTTTAGGCTCCCGTGATGCCATTTCAAATGACATGAAATATCCAGTTCTTCTTATGGAAAGCGTCCAGAAAATAACAGAAGAATTTGAAGTTCTTCTTACCGACAAAGACAAGAAGAAAATGGCAGGATACATGCAAAAACTTGGATTTGAAGACATCGCAGCCATGTTTTACAAGCTGAATCGAGAAACTGACAGAAAGGTTAGTAAGTAAAGATTGAAAAACAAAAAATGCCATGGAGAAATACCGGCCAAATAGGTTTCAAATTAAAGGTCTCTCAGAGATTTCCGCTTCCGCTATTCCAATATTGAGTTCCTGCGAGAATATACTGAATTTTACAACAAAAGCATTCCATTAAAGTTCTGTCGAGGAAAAAGCCTGAAAACTGCGTAACCCTTGGCTCACAGCTGGACTCTTGAAATCTATTAAAACCAAGTCTAGAATTTATCAATTATTCTTAAAAGACCTTCTCATGAGCGTGAATCCAACTGCAAGAAATTTAAAAAGAAATTAATTTGTCTCATTCGTGTAGCTAGGAGAAATTATTATAACAAATAATTAGACATAGCTAGATCTAACTTAAAGCAAACTTGGAAAATTCTTAATGAAGTGAACAACAGGCGAGTTGTTAAAGCACCATATCCTGCAAGCTTCTTCAAAAACGGAGTGAAAATCAGTAATCCAGTTGGCATTGCAAATAACTTCTTTAGTTATTTTACCAACATCGGGCCGAATTTGTCAAGTAAAATCTCGCCCAGATATTCATCGCCCAGCGATTTCTTGAGCCGCTCTCTTTCTGAATCCATTTCGCTGCAACCACTAACGGTCGACGACGATTAAATCATTTAGGGCTAACAAGCCTACTGGATATGATATTATATCCATGGACATAATTCACCAGTCTTTTCAAAATATTGTTCAACCTCTTGTATCGATAATGAACCTTTCGTTGTCTACTGGTGTGTTTCCCGGATCTCTCAAAGTCGCTAAAGTAATTCCGGTTTTTAAGGCACATGATCCAACACTTTTTAGCGACTACAGACCAATATCAATTCTTCCAGCTTTTTCCAAACGTTTTGAGAAAGTCCTGTTTAACCGAATGACTGAGTTTTTTAAACTTGCATAATATTTTATACTCGAAACAATTGGGATTACGTAATAATCATGCGACTGCATTAGCTTTAATCGATTTAATGAGCGATATATCTTCAGCTATCGACAGAAATGAATCAACTTTAGGCATCTTCTAAGAGCTATCTAAGGCGTTTGATACCATTAATGATAAAATCTTGTGCCACAATCTGCAACACAATGGTATTCGGGACACTGCTTTGTCGTGGATCAAAAGCTATCTTGAGGATCGGACTCAATTTGTCCAGTTTGGAGCCCATCGATCTTACTATAGGAAAATTTCATGTGGCGTCCCACAGGGCTCAATCCTTAGACCTCTTCCTGATGTCTCTAGCCTGACTCAATCTTTACTGTTTGCTGATGAGACAAATATATTTTGTTCCCATAAGGATACCGACCACCTTGTTTCTATTTTTAACAATGAACTTGCAAAATTATTACTTGGCGAATAAGCTATCTCTCTATTCGACCAAAACGAACTTTATGATTTTTCATCCAAGGCAAAAGAAAATTAATGTTAATGTTCCTCTTGTTACGGAAATACTGTAATCAAGTCGTGGGAACTAAATTCTTAAGTGTTATTATTGATCAGCACCTTTCCTGGAAATCTCATATTAGTTTTGTTTTTTAAAAGATCTCGAAAACTGTGGGGATCACTGCGAGAGCTCGCTTTTATCTATCATCCAAAACGTTGCTAACCTTTTATTACTCTCTAGTATATCCCTACCTAACATTCTCTAATGTTACCTGGTCCTCCACCTACTGCTCTAATCTAAGCAGTATTTACCTTTTGCAAAAGTACATAGCGCGGCTTAAAGCAAAAGCTCACTATCTAACAAATACCGCCCCATTATTTAGCTAACTAAAAGTCCTTGAGATATATAGCATTTATGTATTCCTATCACCATAATCTTCTGCCTAGTAGCTTTCGTAACCTCTTTTTAAGTAGTTGGTCCTCGATGAAGGTACCTTGTGAGCAGAGGCTACATTTTCGCTGTATGAGCTGGCGTGCAAAAAGTAGCCTCTGCCGACAACTGTTCAGTTTTCTATCGTACTTTCATTGAGGACCAACAATGTGGAATTCGAGGCCATTTTCACTAACCTGCTCTTCTTCCATATTTGTTTTATTAAAAAGAATCTGAAAAATTATCTCATTGATAGTCGTTCTGTCGCTTAATAAGTGCTATTATTCATTCAAAATATTTCCCCGATTCTGATTGGCTAAAAGCACACGCATAATTCACCATAACCAGTTACTGATGACCAAATTTGGAAGAATTTTGTGTTTAACGAGGAAATGACGTCAAAAATGCAGCGTTCTTGCAGGTTAATGCACCGTTAACCGAGAAGACCTGGGGACGAGATTGAGTTGATTTGGTTGTGAAAACAAAAACTGGCGGACATTTCACTCGTTTCCAGAGTAAGAACTAGGCGAAATTATAGCTAAATACATGACAAGAACAGCAAAAACAAGACTCAAATGGCGACATCCGCTATTTGGAGAATATTTGCGGAGCTGGACAAACCTAAACGTGCACTATCGAAGGTGAACTTAACATCGATGGAGGTAAGCATGTTTTGGCTTTGTTTTAAGGTGGCTCGACTGGATTTTTTGGGGTTGATACCTCCCAAGTTTGAGCATTAACTACGTCGGCATGAGTAAAGATATGGAAAAAAGGTTACCACAACTGTATTATATAAAGATGAAAATTTCTGTTGATCTGGGTTTTATTGCAATCGGAGTCGCCATGGCAACGTAATGACGCCATTACGTTTTTCATTTATCGTTGTGTTTCTCTGTACCACGAGTTTTTTGAAGAAATTGCTTAAGGGAGTATGTACCTGCCATAATTGCCTCCATTATGGCAAAGTTTGAAGAAATTCTATGGAGCGTTTTCGAAATATTTTGAAACGCAGTTTTAAGAACCATCAAAGCAGTGAAATAGCATGCTAGCCGCAAAATTCGCTCATACAAAATTCTATCTTTTTGCTAAATGTGCACGTGTATATGAAACTTGAAAACAATGCCAGTGAATAGTGAGGACGCTCGCTTGTAAACACAAAATGTGGGGGAAAAATTGGCTATATTTGAGGCCCTATTTAATTCCTATTTAAGTCCTGTTTAACCGAATGACTGAGTTTTTTAAACTTGCATAATATTTTATACTCGAAACAATTGGGATTACGTAATAATCATGCGACTGCATTAGCTTTAATCGATTTAATGAGCGATATATCTTCAGCTATCGACAGAAATGAATCAACTTTAGGCATCTTCTAAGAGCTATCTAAGGCGTTTGATACCATTAATGATAAAATCTTGTGCCACAATCTGCAACACAATGGTATTCGGGACACTGCTTTGTCGTGGATCAAAAGCTATCTTGAGGATCGGACTCAATTTGTCCAGTTTGGAGCCCATCGATCTTACTATAGGAAAATTTCATGTGGCGTCCCACAGGGCTCAATCCTTGGACCTCTTCCTGATGTCTCTAGCCTGACTCAATCTTTACTGTTTGCTGATGAGACAAATATATTTTGTTCCCAGAAGGATACCGACCACCTTGTTTCTATTTTTAACAATGAACTTGCAAAATTATTACTTGGCGAATAAGCTATCTCTCTATTCGACCAAAACGAACTTTATGATTTTTCATCCAAGGCAAAAGAAAATTAATGTTAATGTTCCTCTTGTTACGGAAATACTGTAATCAAGTCGTGGGAACTAAATTTCGGAATATCTTGAAAACGCTCTAATAGAATTTCTTCAAACTTTGCCATAATGGAGGAAATTATGGCAGGTACATACTCCCTTAAGCGATATTCTCAAAAAATTCCTGGTACAGAGAAACACAACGATAAATGGAAAACGTAATGGCGTCATTACGTTGCCATGGCGACTCCGATTGCAATAAAACCCAGATCATGAGAAATTTTCATCTTTATATAATACAGTTGTGGTAACCTTTCTTCCATATCTTTACTCATGCCGACGTAGTTAATGCTCAAACTTGGGAGGTATCACCCTCAAAAAATCCAGTACAGCCACCTTAAAATAGGAATTATTTTGAATGAATAATAAAACAATTATTGAATTCGGCTTTCGTATCATATGAAGAATTATGGAGATCTCGGAGGGTGTTATCTGCCTCGGCCTACTGCCTCGACGGATAACACCCTCCTCGATCTCCTTAATTCTTCATAAGACACTCTGCACTCAAGTAAGTAATTAGTAATCTAGCAAGGAAGCCTATTGATATAAGCTCCCAGCTTCTCAGTTTAGGTTTCCTTGTCATATTAACTTTTATTTTAATTAACACCTGTTGTTATGTTATGTCAGTGACTAAACAACAAATAAATAAAAAAAATAGATAAAATATTTAGAACTGAGCTTTTAATCATTAACTACGTTATTACAATTTTGGCGCACATTATTATTTAGTCAGTTTCAAAGAACTATATAGAAATGTATGTACGTAAAGCGCATTTCTAATTATGTAGGCTGGAAAGCTGTCACTTAACACAACAAGTGCAAGATTCCAACTAGAACACATGGGACATTTATTGAAGAGGGAAGAGCGAACTGATCCCGACAGTCGGGTAGACCACTTCATTCCTGACACGTGGCAAGTATGTTTTTACCACTTTTACGCTGATTAGAAATTAGTTTGTTTGCTTCGAAAATTCAGTTCTCAACCTTGTGCCCTACGCCCTCCCCTCTCAGTTGGACTACCCACTTTAAGAGGTCAGCGGTTCGCAAATAAGACCATGTTTTTCGAAAATGGTGACAAACATCGAAATTTCTCATGTATAGTTCCAAGGAACAAATTTCCCTCTCCACCTCTCTGCCTCAAATGAAAACGACTCTTTCAGAAAAGGAGAATGCACTTGAAGAAACCGTTGAAACACCTGTAAAGACTGTAATGCTGCGTTACAATGAAAGCTAAAGAGAAAAAACATTTTGATCTGAAAGGGTTGATGTCTCACAACTTCCTGTTTACATAAATGACACTGGCTGATTTAAGGTCTGCTCAAACAATGTGGTGAATACAGTTTCTCGATAATATCAAGAGAAGGACTATGAAAAAGACATTGTTATAAGATAAAGACATATCTTGTTCATTTTGCCTCCGTCAATATATTTGTCTGTGTTAAATGTTATTGTACTTTGATTTTGTAGGGAAACAAATGAACCACACAGTTGTTGTAAATTTGAACGTCACCCACGGTAGATGCGTTTATTAAAAAAAGCAAAAGGTAGAGGTTTGAAATTGACTTCACCAGCGGTACCTGTCCTGTGAAAAAAGGCAAAAATGGCTGTATTGACGAGTAACTTTTGAGCAGCTATTTAGAAAAATGGAGCAACTTCAGGCAACTTTTGTGGAATTTTGGAGCAAATTTTTAGAAATTTTGGAGCAACTTGTGGTCGAGGTTAGCGTTTATGTGAGAGTCATACGTATCTCCAAGTAGGAAAGTCTTCGTATCTCCAATTCAAACACAAGAGGGGCCCTCTTCTTGGGTGCCAGTAAGACACCGACCCAGGATCGTGGTCGAGGTCTAGTTGTCTTTTGGAATATAAAAAAAGGAAAATAGACCTCCACCACGATCCTGGGTCGGTGTCTTACTGACACCCAAGCAGAAGGACCCTCTTGCTTTGGATTGGAGAGACCAAGAATTTCCTACTTGGAGATACGTATGCTTCTCATTTAAACGCTTTCAATAGTCCACGCTCGATATATTAAAATTCTAACATGACTCCGAGGCTTTAGGGACAAAATTGCAAATAGTTCACGACTCCATTGTCCCATAATTCCCAGAAGAGACTTGAGCAAAAAGAAAACCAAACCAAATACAGAAAAATGACCAGAAAGCCTCGGAGTCATGTTGGAATTTTAATATCGAACGTGGGCTGTTGTCCGACATAGATGCCATAAGATTAGCGCTGCCCTGCTAACTGGAATTTCTTGTAAATCTCAATTACAAATTTTAGCGAGAGCTTCTTGATGCTGTGGATAATAATGAGTCAGCGGTGATAATAGCTCCTACGTCATCAGGAAAGACTTACGCCTCTTATTATTGCATGGAAAAAGTTCTGAGGGAGAGCAATAGTGGGGTAGTGGTTTATGTTTCTCCCACAAAGGTATCGTGCATAGACACAAGGAAGTTTTCAAAAAGTAAACTGCCATAACTCAATTCGTTATTTAATATTCGTGTGTATTGCTACGCTTCAAGATTTGCTAAAAAATATAGCGCCTTTTTAATTTGTAACAAATCAATTAAAACCAAATAACCAATCGCACGCTCACACGCGTTTTATCACGCTTGGCGCCCGCGGCATGTGCTTGGTTGAAATCTGACTGCTTAGTGTGATTGTCTTTGTATATTGTCTTTGCAAAAAATATTACTTAATGCTTTATGTTACTTTGCATGTAAGTCTTAAGGATGCTGGAGGAAATGCTGATTAGTTCGAGCTCTGTTTGCTGGGACACGAAGTAATGAAATATCCTTTACTGGCTGAATTTGACGAATTTGTCCACAGGCGGGCCGTTTATTTAATCAAAGCTGAAAAACTCAGATACAAAAGAATATTATCCAAGCAACGTTGAATCCACACCCGTCATCCTATATGATTATGTTGGAGACAGAGAGGGAAGGAAGAACTCCTTTAACTGTCATGTTATAGCGTGGGGCCGAGCAGGCCTCGTGGCTCGCTTTCATGACTTGAAAATCTGATAGTGATGTCCCGTTTGACGGTAAAGCCCGTCGTCGGAAGGAGAAATGCGATATTTAACAATTATTCCACGAGTTTAATTTGCGTTGGATATGAGATGATCGAGATAACCATCAAGTTGGCTGTAATCATCTCATATCCAGCGTGTGAGAGTGGGATAATTGTTTTATTAAAAACGCCCACAAAATATCGAGAATTCTTCCCGACTTTGTTTGTAAAAACAACCCATTTTCAGCTTGTTTTTAATTTTGAGCAGGCGCGTACAGTTGCCATATTTGGAGAGCATGGTGGCTCATATACCATGATGGCTAAGCCAATCAGAACTCTAGACTTGCATTATCCAATGATTTAGTTTTTTTTTTATAATAGTCAGTTATACGGCTGCATAACACCATTTTCTCTTCTTTCTGATATAAATTTTGTGAAATCGATTTCTCTAAAGGGGCTGGGTCACGCTACTTAGACAATTTCGGTACCTACGAAATGATCACAGGAATGTAGAAAAGACAAAAAGGACCACGGATGGGAAGAACGGAAGATTAAAACCTATTGCATTTGGTATTTTATGTGGGTATGACGTAAAAACTCAAAAATCATCAATATTTTATGAGGCAAGAAGTACTTTCGTTAACGAAAGAGTGTCTTATGTGATTTAATACATAGTTTAAAGGTATGTTGTCATTCTAAATAACGATAAGAAACAAAATCACCGAAAAAAGCAAGACCTAGTCCCGTATAGAAAATTACGAGTTTTACGTGATGCAGACTACAAATGTTTATTTTGTGTTAATTTTTGACTGAGAAAATCGCATTACAGTTTGATCTTTAAGCTTAATATCTTTCTGAAATCTTTTACCTTCTAAAATCGCTTTTATTACAGGCTCTAGTAAATCAAGTTGCCGCCACAATTTACGCCCGATTTCATCGTAAGAAACTACCAGCGGGAAAAGCTGTATATGGGGTGTTCACTAGAGATTATCAGTACAATACTTTAAACTCTCAGGTAATTGTTGTGATCCCTGTTACAAGTCCATTTCAACATTGTTATCCGGTCGCTATCCTTTTCTTTCGTGACTCTACTCAACTGAGGAGGTCTGGATCGTTTGCATCTAGGGCTGTCAATCTGTCATGTAATACCCTTACAGTCAAACCAAGTCAAGCGTACCCCCCAAGATTCTATCAGTGAATTGATTATTTGAAAAATGAATCCGTTAGTCGTTTCCGTAACTGGTGTCAAATTCAAAGCGGCATTTCTGCATGCGTAATGAGCAGTGAATATTTTACGAGAACTTCTCTGTATTTGGTCAGATTGGAAATCTTTGAATAGATTAAGCTTCTTAGAAGACATTTACATCAACTTCAGGAAAATGGAGCTGGTAGAAATTTCATAACTGCCTCGCGTGTGAATAAACGGCTCATTACACATTCAAGAATGCAGAGATCAATCTGAAATCTACAACCAGCAACGGATTCAACTTTTGAATAATAAATTCATTAATAGCTTCTTGGGGGGTACGCTTGACCTGGTTTGACTGTAATAATTAGAATGCAGATCAAGCCTGGTGCGACGGTAAACAGAATATTGTCTACGCCCAGGAGCCCATAACCCTGCTCGGATCTAAAACGAAAATTGGAAATGACGCTTTTATCAAACCAACTAACAACGGACCCGATAAAAACTCTCAAACACAAATATCCATGGCCAGCTACGCATGCATTTCAAGAATTTCGCGCTTACAAGACTTACAGATATTTCATATTAGTCTTACAGAACTTATTCCATTTGTGAATATTGTCTATTGCTTAAGTGCGTAATTGTAAAAGTGATCTTCGGTTTTCAGATTCTTGTCACGGTTCCTCAGTGTCTGGAGATTCTCTTTCTCTCGCCTCGTAGACAGGACTGGACAAAAAATATCAAATATGTAATCTTTGATGAGGTAAAGTCTATATTGCCTAAGTGTTTCAGTGGTTAGTGCTCATATTTTGTCTTTTGTTTCTGTCCAATACTTCACTGATATAGGGCTATAGTATACGACATTTACTTAGCATGTAACTGGAGACGCTATTTCAGGCAAGCATTAAAAGGCCATTTATCTTTTACAGGTTCACTGCCTTGGTCAGGAAATCGGAGCTGAAGTCTGGGAACATCTCCTTCTCTTGATTCGTTGTCCTTTTCTGGCGCTTTCAGCGACCATTGGAAATCCACACGATTTACTAAAGTAGGAAGGCACATATTTTTGCACTTTTGCATACCCTCAGCGCAGTTGTATCTGCAGGCACCCAATGCAACTCATGCATCTTGTTAATGCCATCATCACGAATAGCCGCTTATCAAATCCCTTACGCTACTGTGTCGTTAGAGGAATGGACCTTGTTTACGATACCCGCCATCTTTGCATGCGGTTAAGGACTGATGGGATAAAAGCAATGTCACGTGGTTTTTTGTCAGGGGGGGCAAACAAGTGAAAACAATTGCCAATGGAAGAAATCGCGGTCGAGTTTGTTTATTCTAGACGACAGGAAATGAAGTCCTTTTCATCTTAAAGACGATAGTGTCAAAAAATGGGTGGAAGAGATCATTGTTACTTTTTTGTATGCAGTAGCGACCGTAGATGTCCTCATAGAAAACAGTAATGACGTAAATCTTGCCAAAACTCGATATATACATTTTGCATGACTGTGATATTGGCGTCTCAGTTTCATAGAATAAACAAACTCGACCGCGATTACTCGTATCAGCAAATTTTATCACTTGTTTGCCTCCTGAAACACAACAACAACAACAACAACAACAACACTTTATTCCGTCTTAAAAGAACAAAATTAGCATAGCTAATCGAGGCGGGTTGTCAAAAATAAAGAACAAAAATTATCATTCGCTCCTGGTAATATATATGAAAGGAAAATTGTTATATTACATAGAATGTGTAATATAAACAGTTAGTAGAAAGTAATTACAATGCTTATGGTTCTTTCAGTTGATTTGATTTATTACTATAACACGTACATAGCTTTTATACCATCGATCCAAGATCGCGGGCAAAGATGGCGGGTATCGTGAATAACATCTATTGAAGAAGTTTGATGCTTTTGGCATTTCCTCTCAAAAGCGATATACACCGTACATTGATCAGTGTAATTGCGGGTTCCGCGATTCCTGTGTATTGATTAGCTACCCAACAAGAAAGACTGGCCTAAGGTAATTCCTTGAATAAGCGACCGGGCGCTTATTTAAAGTTCCGGCCAAAAGGAGGGAAGTAGGGCGCTTAATCAAGGAGTGCGCTTGTTAAGTTTTCCATCAACGAATTCAAAGTGTAACTTTGTTTTGGCTGAATCTTTAATAGACTTATGTTTGTTGAAAAAGTAGTTGTAATCAGGCGTACCGTAGTCAAATTATACAAATTACACTAATCAGTATATATCGGTATCACCCGTATGCATGTTTACTAAAAACACCTATTATCTCATCATCCTCGAAATCATCCTCGTCAAAGATAAGCAGATCTTCGTATTCCCCTCGTATCCCTACTATTTAAGAAAGTGAGAGAAAGGGGAGGGGTGCGCCTGTTTGATGTTATGGTCTAGTGGTAGGTGCTTATTCAGGGGAGGGCGCTTATTGGAGCAAGGCAGCTCATTGAAGCTCTTGGTTATTCCGCTTAAGAGTGCTTGCTTTTCTTCGTTCAAGAGGATTTTTTCAGTTTGTTTTGTCATTTAATATATCCTTTATTCATAGAGCTCTAATACTCCGTCAAAATGACTGGATATTATTTACTGGCTCTTATGCTCTTCAGACGCATAAAAGAGCTGGGATACCCTGCCAATATCAAGCCATCTTCAGTTATAAGTGAATATCTTTGTCCTTTTCCCTTTCATTTATCGTTTTAGAATGGCTGTAATGACTTAAGGTGTCAAAGCCACATAATGCAATTGGAGTTCTGTGATCAAGGCAAAACACAGCAGTGCTGAAATAGTACTTGAATAACAATCATAACGCATCTCTTGATAAAATAAATAAAAAGAATGAAAGGCACTGTTGTTGTTCAATAAAATTGCAGCTGGTTACAGGCCGCACAAGACTTTCGCGAACGGCAGGATAAACAAGACGGTGGGAAGCTAAGGAAATCATACAGGATCAGGCTAGGTATGCTTTTTTCACCATATGCTTGTTGTACTCACTACTTGAAGAAGTAGCCTTGGTTAAGGATGTTTTATAAGCACACAACAAAGAACGTTAAGGGAATTTATTGACCTTAAGGTCTGTTGAGCATACCTTGCGGCCCCTCCTAATTTAAGTTCGCGGAAGGCAACTTTAATATTTCAACAGTATCGACATCCGATTCAAGCTGACATCGAGAATTGCGTTGGGTTATTTTGTTGAGTGTGCAGCAATGTCGGCAAATGATTTAAATAGTGTCAGAAGTTTATTAGAAAATCATACGGGCTCTAGCGGCTATAGGTGTAGCTAGATGATATTGTTTTCTGATTTTCTTATTAAAAAGAGGTCTTCTGGCGGACTAACCACACCGCGGTTTGTAAGTTACAAAAATACATACATCGCATTGTCCTTTTCTATTTTCAAATACTCGCGTTCTCGAGTCGCTTTCGGATGCCTAAAAAATCTTACTACTCGAGCTCTGCGTAGCAGCCAGTGACAAAAAATGCAAGCAGTTTTTATTTTCTTCATCGTTGGTCGCCAAAACAGGGGTTATGGTCCCAGGCGTTTATGGCGAAAACCGTGGAAACTTGGGATGAGAAGAGCGCCATGCTTGTTTTGTGAAGAAAACTTTGGAAAGACGCCGAGTTTTTCCGGAACGGTCGGTCCACGAATTCTATCGCTTGAAAGCGTTGATTACTTTGGAAGAAGTGAATACCTCAGTGGTCCAAAAAAAAAGGAAGAATCTTTATGAGCAAAGCTTTGATGGTGAGGCAAACAACAACAAGCAAATCGCCATGTTAATACAAGTTAGCTCTTCTCAGTATATCCTTATTCTTAACACTTCCCGTATATCTGGTTTTACTTTCTTGAAATCGTCCAAAATTTGGCTATGTTAAACTGAAGGGCTTTTAAACCTCGCTTACAACCAACTTCCGTCATTTTTCCTCTTAAATTTGCGTGTAGGTTCAAATTTTCGGGAAGTTCGAAAAATCGTGGGTAAAATTACAGCAAACGCGGTGGGGGAGAGGTTAGGGGAGTGGTTTGCCCTCCCCACCTCCCCACACAACCAGCACTTTATGAGATGGTCGGAAAATACACTTGTTTCACCTGGTGTATTTAAAATCATAGAGCACCAGATTCATAACTTACAAACTAATTTCATTTGCAAATTTTTCATTGACATGCTGACCCCCTTTGTATCTTTGTAATACTTTTCTTTGTTCTTTTTATTTCTTTTACTTGAGACTTTTAAAGGCAAGGCTTGGGTCACTTGGTCTGTTGCTGAAAAAATGGTTAGATTTTCTTTCGTAAGTTATTGGCGTTTACAGCTTCTGTTTCTATTCAGAAATAATTTGCTTTTTGGATCAAGGTTTCTCCGAATGGCTGGTTTTGTTAAGCTAATAACACCGTTCTTCTCGCTTTCTTCCAACGCTGCTTACTGCCATAAAACAATTGAAACGGCAGATAAGACGAATGACGTGAACCGGAGGACGGAATTTAGCAAGGACAAAAAGGGAGAGAATGTTCAGAACACGTCTCAGGGATACCCCTTGGATCCGTTCCTCAAAATATGTGTTCTTTAGGCAATAAGTTATGCTGGCAGGAAGATTTAGAAAAAATAATATGTCCGTGGAAGGAAACTGTTGCTGGGAATTAGACAATTCAGGGTGTCTGAGGGGGTTTGATGTCGAGCATAGCTGCTATGTGCTATCTGAATTTTGCCCTATAACCACACCCAAAGTGACCATTAATGTCAGGACATACGTCTGCTTGGAAACTTCCCAGAACGTCAGGTTGCAGGTTGTGGGTGCACCGTCCTTGCTGGCTTGGAACGCTTCCATTAGTGAGAGTGAGGGACAGATAAATTTTTCCCAGCAAATTCCCAAAATGTTTAAAATGGCTTCAGAAAGCTCTATTCATGCTTTGTTTTTTTTTTAGGTTTTATTTCTCAAAATTTCCCGTTAGGTGCCCCTGAAGTCTCAGCTGCAAAATTGAATAGCTCTGTGTTTTAGGTTCGAGTCAATGAGTGATGATTGATTTTCAAGCGTCAGAAGATCAACCGGCCGAGCTGCGACATCCTCTAATCGTGGCGAAACTCGTCGATGGTGTTTTAAGCTATTTTATCACCTGTATGCTCACCCCTAAGGCCTCGGATTCCCCCCCCCCCCCCCCCCCCTTCTTCCCCTCCACTCTAAAACTTGCTCCACGGTCAGGATTGACATTTAAGCTCTGACGTTGTTGTTGTTGCTGTTTGGTCCACAGTCATTTATTTCTCAATTTTGTTTGCCTTTGAACAAAAGTGACTTGCAAAGAACGATACTCAGATCTTGAAAAGAGCATCTACCTTCCAAGTCCCAAAAACGGAGGATTCTCTGAACTAACAAAGACATATGAGGATGGGTTTGATGTTACGAAAACAGATGAGTTTGTTAGCCTTCATCCTTGCGCTCAGCTTGGAGCCAAACAGGTTATATATTATGTTGATTATTGCTTTGAAATTCGTGACGTAATTGCTTCTTTTATAAAAATAAGGCTATAGCTATAATAAGCACCTCAACAAGGTTCAAACCCAGCAGCACTTATTATCATAGCTTCAATTAAACTTGCCTGAGAGACCAAAAGAAAAAATTATCGATATGATTGAGAGCCTTTTTAAATAGACCATTTTATAAGCCTTATTCTAACCGTGTCTCCTTTAACACTTTCAATAGGTAATAGCCCAATGTCTTTTTTTTCCCATTTAGCTTAAGGAGAATGGTTTCCCGAGTGATTTTTCTCTCTCTCCTAAAGAAACTCTTCAGCTCTATGACGTCATGCTGAGCCACTGGCGTGATAGAGAATCTTTAAAGGTTAGTGAATAATTCGTTCTGATTAAATCTCTGCAAACGATTTTTAACACGTTATGTTTGGACGTTAATTAGGAATTCGATTCCCTTTCCTGGATGTGGACTCCTTAAGCCAAAGGATTTATGGATCAAGCCAACAGAGGCCGCCACACTCCAAGTTTCTTGAAACGCTTTTTCAGCATTTCAGGTTTACACTATACCGCAGTTACTAGTTAAAGGAGAAACTAATAATATGGAGGTGACCTAGTGCGTTTAAGAAACTGCGCTTAATTTCGCTCTAACTCTTTAATCCACTTGATAACAGTTGTTTAAGCTCTTATTTAATTGTTTTTTTCTTAATGATCTCGTTTTGTAGAGACTTGCTCCTGAGCAGTATTTCAAGGAGAAGAGGTTCATTCACAAAAAGCATGTAAGAGAGTACGAGGAGGAACTGAAGAAGGAGTTCAAATCCTGGACGGATCACCAAGAACAGTTTAAAAAGGTACAGTAAGGTAGTTCTAGCTTTTTATTCTGGCCGGCTGGCGATTGCATGTAATCATTCAATGAAGTCTCATCTAGAATACTATTGTCACGGACGTCGGCACTCTAGGGAATGAAAAAATGATGGTTGATCATTCAAATGAAATATAATGCAGGCAGCTGCTAGCCTGCATTGCTGGCAAATTTGTTGGATAGCGGTAAAGGAAAGTTCATTCTCGTCGAGACCACGAGAGAAGTGAGGTCCCCGAACTCGTGGAAAGTGTCGCCCATTCCATCACCTCCGGAGGCTGTGCTGGACTACTTTGAACGATTCAGATCCATCAGGACAGCTTCCATACTGTTCAGTTTAGGGAAAATATCCACAATAATGCTTAGGTATGGAAATGAGCACCTTTCTTTATAGGTTCTTGATCATTTCATTAGCCACCGTGAATTCCAGTGAATTGCTGAGGGCATTTCAGGGGGTCATGTTTTGAAGTGCTCGTGATACTCTGTATAAATTTGTTAAAAAAAGGGTCCTAATCCTTTCAACGTACTTTCCTGGATTTTTGCCGAGAATTTCTCCATAACTTCGATCTCCACGTTGCAGCGATCCTGGTACAAAATAAGATTGCGGCAGCCGACTGTCTTTGCGACACCAGATTTCGGTCAGGAAACGTTGAGGTACGGTAAACGTGACCATATTCAATAGCGCGTTTGAAACGTCTACTCGCTTTCCTTTGCTTCTTTTTACCGAATGTGAGTGGTCACCATCATGCAGCTCGAACATACGTTCCATATTCAGAGACATTTCTGCAGCTGACTTGGATGTCGAAGTAAGTTTGTTCAGGTAGGAATATCCTTTATCGATGCATAAAATAGGAACTATTTAACCGTTCGTTTGTGGAAATTTACAATGTGATTGAAGAGGCCATTCGGCAATGTTTCGTCAGCCTAATATTTTTGTCGATTAGGGTTTCCAAGTAAAAAAATTTATGGCAACACACACCTGTGTAGCCGTGTTTCCATGCCAGAGGGAGCTAAGCCAACCACAAGCAAATTTTCCTTTTCTCCTCAATCACTGAGCTGGCGTTGGCTAGTATTCCGGCCAAAAGAAGAACGCATAAAGTAACGTCACTTATGGCGTAAGGATTTGGCCATCTTTGTGTATATAGCTAACGGAGCTATATTTTCCCACGGAATCTGCACTTCAGATTCCTTTGTCCATCGGCCGCCTCTTAGTTTTTCTTCTGCCGGATCCGAAATTTGGAAAAATTGTAACATGGTGCCAAAAAGCACGCAAAGCCACGATCATTTTGGCCAGTGTCAGCCAGGGATTCGTCGGTAGGTATTTCAGATGCATATCCACAGATCGATCGATCCACTGTTCTACCGAACCACCCATCTAAATATCCACCTATCTACCGACCCATCGTTGTAGTGAACCATCGCCAAATTATCTGTTACTCAATTGATATTACATAGTTGTAGTGAGCCATTGATAAATCAGTTTAAATGTTACAGGTGAACATTTGTGACATCAGTCGTGAGGTTTTAAACCGAGGTACTAGGATTCTTGCCAAGGCTGGTTCTTATGGCTCAATCAATCCCAAGCGTGCCCATCCACCCTCAAGGCATTTTTCGGGCATTTGTCAAGTGCTGTGTTCCTACGATGGGGTTCTTGTCATCAAACGTCTACCCGGTAGTAGGGAATTTTGTCACTTAAAAATTTCGTCTTATTTGCTATCACTATCACCTCCATAAAAGTAACCTCTATGGCACATAAGAAGGTCCGAAACACGAGCTTATTAACGAAAGATTTGGTAGCTCAAAACTTCGAGTTCACTTTTTGCTTTGTCCCCAGGGTGGGCTAAGTGAACACGTTCTCCGGGCCACACTGTTGGGCATTTCCAGCTTTCCGAAGAAAAAATGACAAATGCCCGACAAATGCTGGGGGAATGGGCACGCTCGGGATTGATTGAGCCTGGTAGGCAATATCGCCATCTCATCTTCACTAAGCAAACGTGAAGCCTCTTCTACTTCTTCTTATGTTAGGGAAATGTTTTCCATGTTGCCTCTTTTTGCCGAAAACTATAGCTATATCATTATTTTTTTTGGATGCTTCTCTTCTCTCTTGAGATCATATCGATTTATGTTTTTGACGTGTGGCTTTGCCAGCCATTGTGCTGTCGGGTCTCCGACTACCTAAGAACTCAACAGTTCGGGTTTGTCCACAAAGTAAACACAGTCTTAATTAACACTTTGCAGTTTTAATTGTAGCAACTGTAAATTCCCCAGTATTTTTTCTTGTTCATTTTAAAATTTTTTTCGCTAGGCGAAGTCAGTGATTAAGTCGCTGAATTCTGTCTGCGAAAAGAAATTGACCTCAATTGAAGGAGAATGGTCGGAACTTGGGATCGGGTCGACAGGTAAACGGGTCATCTTGCATAATTATGCAAAACTGGTTGAACAACTTAAAGCGCAAGATAAACTACCAGCCCTTGTGTTTAGGTAAGATGCCACGAACCAATTTAGCTGTTACCACTTATATATGTATGATCGTCGAGTTCCAGAGCTTACGGTAATGGGTGGTCATCTTAGTTTCAGTACATAAAAGTGTGACCTGGGGAAGACTACTTCAAGTCTACCTCGGGCGGGGGGGGGGAGGGGAAGAAGGCGAGAAACCTCCCCCCACCCCATTGGCACTATAAGCCTCCCGGATTACATTTGAAACCTTGATGATTGATGATTACATTCCCATTGCAGTAAGCGCTTGATGTCGACGATCTTACGGAAAAATTAGTAGGGGACTGCAAACAGGGCTATACATACATGCATACATACATACATACATACATACATATACTTTATTTATGCTCGAAATTTACAGAGTAGCTGTAGAGCTAATATATTCGAGAAAATAAGTTAAAATAAGATAAAATATGCTATATTACAGTTCCAATATTATTTATAAACTATATACAACATTATGCATGCAGAGGGAAATATAACTTGTAAATCTACTGTGGAAAAGCTTCTTATCTGAGGATCTCCTGCTTGAATTCTAGAAAATTTAATGTTTTGTAAGTGTCTGGGAGAGAGTTCCATACTTTGCTAGCTAAGTATGAAAAAGAGTGCAGACCATAAGTCGTTGTTTTTGGGTTGGGAAGGGCCAGGTTATGATTTCCGCGCAAAATGTAGGATGAAGACCGTACGATGAACATATCTTTTAAATAACCTGGATAATTCGTAAAGAACAGACCCTTATATAATGTGATCATGACGTTCTGGAGGCGTCTAATGAATAGAGATATAAAAAATGCTATGTTTTTTTGTTAATTAGCTTTGAACGAAGACTCTGTGAACTGCTGGCGTTTATACTTACTGAACAATTTGAAGACAGAGAAGATGCTATTAGGGAACGCACAAGAAAATCTGATGAGAAGAAACGTTCACAGGCAGAAAAGAAGGCTAAAAGGACTAGAGATGCAACGGAAAAGGAGAAGGAGAAAAGGTAACGTTAAAAATAATTCCATAGTTCAAATGTAACTTAAAGGGGCTGCAGTGTCACGGCTGTCTATAGCTCATTTTGTTAATTTTGCCTATTACGCTTCCTTCAGCGCTGTGGAACTTGTGAAATTAGTTGTAAATGACAAAATGATAGCTTCTTCACGAACAAATATACTTCCCAAGCATTATATCAAACGTTACAAACAACAAAAATGAGCTTTGAAAAACTGTTAGGCCATCACGTTTTCAAAAACCCGCTTACATTTTAAATCCGTTAAAATCTTTTTCAGGTTTGTCCATTCGCGCCTACTTTTGTATTTTTCTGTGTTTTAATACCTTGCCTAGTCCCTAGGCCTCATTATTCCCCGCGGCTAAAGCGTTTCGGGTCACGTGGTCCAAGCGAAAATGTGATGTGTTGCGAAAGTGAAATGTTTCCCGCCCGTTTACCTAGGATACGTCACCGAAGTGAATTGACCGAGAGGGACTGGGAAAACGCCGTACAGGGACTAGGCAAATTAATACCTTCTTTTAATGTTTTGTTCGATTATTTTTATGTTTCACTCAATTTGGTAGCAGCTCCTACCGTTAGAATTAAATTTTTATAAAAGTCGTGACACAGCTCCCTACTGTGACCCTGCATCTCCACTGTCATCAGATCCAGCAGCAAACGAGATAAACTAGAAGAAGAACAAGATGATAAGAATTTGCCAGATTTGGACGAACCTCTACCACAATGTACTTTGTCCGTGACCCATGGAATTGGCAAACAGGTAATAAATTTGGTGGGACTCAGTTTAAATTCTGTTAGTTCCCCGTTTATTTGCTCCTGCCAGTAGTTGAATTGTATAAACAAGACTCGGGTTATTATTCCTTTGAGTTTAATTGGGGTAAACTTTTGCAAGTATATACAAAACTGCTTCCTTAACTTTTACAAATCCAACACAAAAATATGTAGATCTTTTACCTCTCATTAACCTTTCTTTAAAGACTTTTACACCGTTGGTTTTTTTGTCGATTTCCGACTCTTGAAAGTGTCTGTCAACTACAAACTGACAGCATCGTCGTCTCCATAGACTGACGCAGTCAAGCACCTCTAGCGTTGTGGCCACTTTTACAAACCAGTTCATCATTAGAGGCAAGAGGTCACAAAAGAAGTACAAAAAAGGGTCGAAAAATCGAAGAGGTTTATAGCTAAGGGCGAATAACACTTCATTTTTCTCTATAAACCGCACGAATTCTGTTGGAGCAAAATGTAACTTGCGTTTTTGGTTTTTGTTTCATTCTTTAGTTTACTGTTTTTTTCAGCGAGTTTATATTTTGTCTTTTATTTTTAGCGGGTGATGAAGATAATGCATCGCATACGGGAAATTCACAGTAGAGGCCCGTTCAAGCGTGCGTTGAGGCGAGGAATAAGCTTTCACCATGCTGGAATGAAAAACAAAATTCGCACGGTGGTCGAGATGCTCTTTAGGGAGAAATGTCTTCAGGTAAGATAGATAAACCAAAACTGTTAACAAACAATTATGTAATTCTCTAGTTTATAACCTAAAATTTTAGTGGCTATGTGTACGCAGTTTCTATATAATTTTCATGGCGTGTACTCCTTTTTAAGTACCAAAAGTGGTTTATTTTAATTTGAGGGAATTTAACGTTACGTTCGATATTCCCAGTTCAATAAAGCTTTTTGCATTACCGGTAATTTGCAAGAACTGACTATTTTTACAAAACAGCTGATGTTCGGCTAAGGGCTGTGAGGTGAGAGTAGTATTTGTGCATTTAATTAATTTTTGTGTGGAATACATGAACGCCGATGACGTCGTAGCCTTTTGTCTTTATCTCATGAATAAAATGCGCAGGAATCTCACTAAGATAAGGCCATGTCCTATTTTCAGTTGATTTAACCGGTTCTACAGGTTTTTAGTTGACGGATGATGTCATAATGCATTTTAACTATGTGTGTCATATCCTTACTTGGGTATCATAATGTCCAATCCTACAATAGGAACAATAGGCTTGCCTAGACTTTCTCGCTCTATACCCACCTGATTGTTGATGTAGAATCTATTATGTGTTCAAAATAAAAGCGCGCAGATTTCGAACGCGATGTCTTTCTTGCAATCGCTTTGCTATGAAAACTTATTTGTTCCAGTTCGCTATACTGAGTAAAAAATCGAATATAAAAAAACCTCAGACACAAAATGGGGCTTAAAAGACTATTTATTTCAATCTTGATTGGCCATTAACAAAACCGTTCTGTCTAGTCTCAGCGTTTGGTGAGCATCTGACCTATTCGCTTTTTCGTGCATCACGTGTGTTCTCAATAAATTATCCGTGCATGTCTACACAATTTCCCTATAGAGATCCCTATAGTTCACTTTGGAAAAGAGTGATAGCCTGGGACCCCAGCTAGGCGCGCGCGCATTTATGGGATTATTTGGGGGGACGTGAATGTAAACAAACATGGCGGAAAGCGGACTGAAATGTTTTAGCAGAGTTAAAACAGCTCAAAATAACAAAAAGGAAGGTGCAATTGAAAGAACAAAAAAACATGAAAATGTGAAGCTGAAGGAAGATGTGCCTGGGAGATTTTACTTTGAGAAAAACTAGAACAATGCAAATCCGTGTGCTATCGGAGTTCAACTTCAAATTAGCGTTCCGAAACAAACGTACATATTCTCGCTGGATACGTCTCGTCTTTGGTATTCTATAGAATGTCAGACCAGGGGAGTTCCTGAAGTTATTTGTGCACAAAGGCACACAACAACGTGCATGCCTCGTCATAACACAAGGCGGCTGCTCACTTTGTCGCCCCAAACAATCCCATAAATACGCGCGCGTTTAGTTTGGGTCCCAGGCTATCACTCTTTTCCGAAGTGGGCTATAGCCTAAGCCAACAGTTCGACTTCCTTTGTTTCTTGCGGTTTGGCTTGTTCTTTGTAGTTGTTCTTTTAGCTTTTGCTTCAAAAGGTGCTTCATTTCTTTGTGATCTTGACAGTTCGTACGGTACACAGTTAGAAACAGTTATGACGTCATTCATCTAACAATAACTAAAAACCCGTAAAACCGGTTAAACCAACTAAAAATAGTACATGACCTTATCTAATCGGCTAATTCCTCAACTTAGAGTCTCCTCTGATCTGACGGGTCAAACAGGTGAGTCGGTTCAAACCCCGGGAAAGCCAAAATAACAATTCTTTCTTCCTCGAATTAGTTAATGAATAAATCAAAGAAATCCAAGTGATCTCGAGATATCTCGAACTAATTCGGCTCTCACTTCGTCAAATAGCCGAATAAAACCGAAAACCTACGGACTTTGCGTGCCCAAACTTGCACCACAAAAAAGCAAATTTGGGACATTCCTGAGCGTTGCGAATGCTTTACTTCGCGCTCCACCGAAGTAATAAAGACAAAACGCTATGACGTCATCGGCGTAAATGTATTCCACCCAAAAATTAATTAAATCCACAAAAAAAGGTTGTAAAATTCGGTCCCTTCTATACTACTGGTGAGATATAATTGGGAACCATTTTTGTGCTTTGTGCTCAACTGGTACGCGTAATACGGTTTTTGAACGGTAAATTAATTGTCAGTAATTGAAGGGAATCCCAAAACATCGAGTTTGGATTCGAGTTCGAGTTCGAGTTCGACTTTTTACCCTTTAATGTGGCATCTGGCGGGGGAGGGGGGGGCGGGTACTCCGGATTTCAAGTGAAGGGGATGATCGAATTGGGGCAAAAATCAAAACCCCCCAAAACTTCTAGGGCTTCCAACAAAACCCAAAAATATCCCTGGTCTAAAAATTAACCCCCCAAAAAATCCCATGCCGAATTTCCAAGAGTTAAAAACTGAAGCCGAAAGCAAGTTTGGTTGTATTTTATTCGCAGAACTGCGCCATTCGGGCATACGCGGGCGCCACCGCAAATTTTCAGATTGTTTTAAATACCACCAAAAATGCAAACCTAAATAAAGCCACCCATAAAAATACTTGCCTATTGCCTATTTTTCAGAATCTAAGATTTCAAACCCCCAAAAATCCTTCCATCATCCCCATCACTTGAAATCCGGAGTGGCCTTAGGGTTTTCGAGGGGTATGTAATTGTTCCTATCGTCTAGTATAAGATCTCTCCTTCCAGTATTTTATCTAGTTTGTTCATAATGACCGTGGTAGTACCTTTATCCGTTTTCTTGACGTTTATTTTAGAATTAGTATAACCTCTGTGATAGCCTTTCTCTCATTCAGCGTCAACTTTTGCCTAGCTTTGGTTATCGGCCGTGTATGCGCAAACCTCGAGAGAGCAGATTAATGTGATCATTAGTATGTTCTAAACTGGAGACTGAGGTTCTTTATGTATTTTTTCTTGGATTCTGTTTTCACAGCTGCTGATGTAGTATTATTGTAAAGCGTTGTTGTTGCTGTTTTTTTTTGTTCAGTGGAACCCAGTTAATATGGTCACCAATGGGCCAAAAAAAATTGGCCGTGCTGACGAGGGTTTTTTTACAAGAAAATGTATGGCGGTTTTTGCCAGGCGGCCAAAAAAGAGTGGCTGTAATAACGAGGTGGCCGTAGCCTGAGGCGGGGTTTCACTGCACTATTTTTTTCTACACTGTCTAAATTACTTCAAAATATTTGTCTTGCAAAACACCTCGCTCGAGTTTGCGTCAAAGTTACGATGAATGTTAAAAATGATGAGTTTCGGGGAAATAAACGCGGTTCAGGCAGAAAGATTACGAACTGAAACGCATTCAGCGCATTTCTGACACTCATAACCTCTGCGAAGTCAGACACAATATAAGTATATCTTTATCTCTGGTTTGCTAATATTTTTGAATTTTGGGTCGGAATCGCTTCGATTTCCTCTCAGAAATACTTCAACGTCAAAATTCGTCCTAAAAAAGATCCCTTGATCGCTAAAAATGACTCGAAAAGTAACTCGAAGTTCAACTCGAATTCCAACTTGAAGTCTAACTCGAACTTCAACTCGAACTCGAACACGAATCCAAACTTGAACATGCCCTACTCACCTAATTGAAGGAAAAGCAGCCGAATTTCTAATCGAAAAAATATTTTGGAAAATACTTTAGAATTACTCCACTACTTTTTGTTATTTGGGCGTCGCCCAAATAGAATGATCGAGATCGCTTGTTTTGATTCAAAGTTGCAATAGGCACACAATACGTGCGAACGTAAATAAGCCAAGCGACCCGACTAGAATGTCTCCCTCGTGATGTGTTACGACACAGCATTTATCCTCTTTACATACGTCCCACAGATAACGCACGGCATACAAATCAGCAATAGAAATCAAACGTATTGAAAAAACAAGGTACACTGAGTGAAACAAACTATTAAATAATTTAAATTTTTCCTTCGGAAAATAGTTGTCCTCGCAGCACACGGCGTGAATGTTTTTCCTCCGGACCATAGGTACCGGTCATTGCCCTTTTCCATTGTACAGACTCTTCACTGACAGTAAGGACACTTGATTTTTAAGAATTTTGACGGCAAATCTGTCGAAAATAATTGAAATTGACGGGCTTGGCTTATTGCCAAGAGTTTGACAATATTTTTGCCCTCAGTTGTCGAGAGCCAAAGAAGATGTCACGCAAAATGACAATACAACTCACAGTAAGGGCCTGATCACATGAGCCGGGCTGGCTAACCAGATTCTACGCCCTTCCCCTTGACTTCACCGATTTTTCAAAGCCCCCCGAACACACACACAAAATTTCAGTTCCCCCCCGCAACATCATCTTACCCCCTTCTCCTTATTAAACGAACTTTCCCTAATCCACGTTCTCTCCATAAAAATATTATCAAAAATAACCGAAAAACAATCCTAAACAGATAGCCTTACCTGTTAAAAATAAGAACATGAATGTTTTCGACTATTGATAGGATCTTTCACAACCACCACTTCATTTCAACGGATTGTAACTGCATTATCCCTTCATAACCAAATAAGCACTCCCACAACTACTTCACTGCAACACCTAAAATCACTTTTACCTTCCAAAACAACATTATTTGTTACTTCATATTAAATTCTACCAGAGACGAGTTTCAGTGATTAACAAACTACAACCATTATCTTACCAATCCACGTCCAATATATCTCCACCTCTTCCACTTCACTCATCTCATCTAAAATACACAACGCTACTGCACTACTCACACATCCCTAGTACATCGATACCCAAATATACGCTCTCACAGCGTCGTGTTTCTTTTGTAGACAATTCAGTCGTTCGTGATATAACTAACCTAGCAGAAGAGTTCTTCCCCATTACCAGATATTAGGCGCAATTGAGCTTTTCAATCCTAAAATTCTTTACGAGGTAGGAATATATTATGCAAAGGTCCTTTCTTGGCCTAGGATTGTCTTTTGGCTATTCTCAATCCGTAGGTTGTCTCGGCTACAGGTACTCTCGCCCTTGGTATCCATATGCCTTGCAAGACCGTTGTGTTCGCTGGAGATTCTCCGTTCTTAAACTCTTTGATGTACAGACAAGTAAGTAGGCCACGAATGTTAGAATATTGAAACTCTTGTCGATAAAATGTTTAAATGGATAACCACTCTTGTATGATGGTGGTTTAGCGGCTTGCGTGCTGGACTAAAGGACAAATGAGGGTCGGTGGTTCGATTCCTTATCTTTGCCGTCGTCCTGTTTCCTTTGACAAAAGACCTCACCTTGTCCCTCTCTAAGCTGCACTAAGACAGTGAGGGGCTCACGAGGCTCAGTGAGAAGCTCATGCAAGAAAACAGTATGGTCACTACCTTACACTTACGGTCGCATCAGCCATCCAAGCTGCTTTAAATATTCTTGTTAAGATTCACAATCACGGCAGTTAGTAGCCCCAGGCAGTTCTCCCGTCAGCAGAGGCCTTTTTTGCTGTTACGATGCCGGGAGGAGGGAATATGAAAGTGGAATATCTGTTAGAGCCTCTATCCTAACAATCAGCGCTTATTACCTAGGGGTAGAGCTCCACGGTAGCCTGCAGTATTTTCCAGCCTGTTGGAATGCGGTAGCGCGTGCGCCTTAGGCAGCCTTTTTGTTTTCTCTCTGACCAGGTGTAGGAATTGTTACCGACGTGATTATGCTTTGTGTTTAGCATGTGAATTGATGGCATTGAATGTAGGGTAAGGCGAATACCCCTAGGTTACGGTGGCTCGTAAGGACAAAACACTTTCCAGAATCCAAAACATGTCCCACAATCCAAAATCACTTCCCTGGATCCAAAACATTTCCCAGAATCCAAAACACGTCCCAGAATCCAAAAAAACTTCCCAGAATACAAAAACACTTCTAAGAATCGAAAACACATCCCAGAAACCAAAAAACATCCAAGAATCCAAAATACTTCCAGAATCCAAAACACAACTTAAGATTCTGGAACGTGTTTTGGATTCTGGGAAGTGTTTTGTCCCTATGAGCGACGGTAGTAGGTACTTAACCCTACAGAAACTTGGTTAGGGTTCAGCAGTGTGGGATCCCTGTAAAGCAGCGCAAACAAGCATTACAAGTACAACACATTTTTTTGATCTATTCATTTTACATTTAATCAATATATTCTGTTTTGTGACCGCCTATGGGCAAATAGCCATATGGCCAATGGTAATGTTCCCTCTAACTACAATATTCAAATAGTGCCTGTCTCTTACAGATGTCCGGAAGAGCGGGCCGCAGAGGTTTTGACCCAGTGGGCAATGTGATTTTTTTTGGAATTCCTTACCAGAAGGTTCAACGTCTCATGACAGCCAATATACCGAAGCTTGTTGGAAACTTCCCTATAAACGTTTCGCTTGTTTTGCGCCTGCTCCTGATGACGTCAACAGGAGACGACAAACAAGATGCGTTTACTAAGGTCAGATAACGGCAAGGTCACCTATTCAAATGTTACTTCCTAAATCAAAGACTTTTAAAGACTGAAATGTAGAGAGAGTTGTCACTTGAGTCAAAAAGTTCTTAACCAGTGCTTTCAAAGCACAATTAATAGTCTGCGATTAAGTGAAGATGTGAATGTAACCATAGCTAGCATTGCTGGCAAGTACTTTCGGTTCTTAGTTGCTGGAGTGCTTTGAAAACTAGCTTAATGTACTGTTCCCCTTCGAGGGTAAAATTAAACTGCCTGTAAATGTGACGAAGTAATCTTTTTTTTTTTTCTTGTTCCTTTTTCATGTATCAGGATGCATTTTTGGCATGGTTTGCGTGGTTTGCTACTGAGTGATTGTAAGCTTTATTTGTTGTAGGCTCTAACACTGTTATCCCACCCATTTATCTGCAAAAAGCATCCCGAAATGGAGAGTCAGATCAAGAAACATTTCCTCTTCAGCGTCGAACTTCTTGCCAGATTGGTGGGTAACACAAAATTTCATCTGCCCAGCATGTTTTCTTTTTTATACAGAATGAAGAAAGGGGGCTAAAATATACATGCCAAGCAAGACAGTATTAATATTGTTTATTGGAAAAACCTTTTTGTTTCATCTCAGGGTCTCATAAACAAGGACACCGGAGCACCACAAGAGATGGCGGGACTCGTGACTCATCTACACTACCACGAGCCCTCTAATTTCGTCCTAGTGAGCTTTCTACAAAAGGGCCTTTTTCATGAGCTTTGTGAACCAGGCGAAAATGGTAAGAGAACCAAAAACGTTTAAATTAGTGCTTGACGACTAAATCAGTTATTTCACCAAGTTCCTCTACAAGTCTATGTCTGTGTTAAAACTTTTCAAAGAATCATTTTTTCTCCAATTTATTATTACAGGAAGGTTTTCTGAAGACGTCATGAGGTCAATGGTTCTTATACTTAACCATTTGTTTGGTCGAACATTCCTTCATTCTTCTTACAAGCGATGGGTTCCCTCTTGTCCAACCTCAAAGGTACACTGAGTCTCTTAATGTTGATATCATTGGGTGTTGTTTGATTGACAGGGAAGCTATCTCTTGCCCATTAGTAAGTACTGTTATACACCTTTAACCAAACACTTTAAGCCTTACCTTCACTTCAAGCTGGCACACTAGATAACTAAGTTTAGTATCCAAGGACTAGACTATTTGTATGTACTTTCTTTAACAGGTTGTTTTGGAAGATCTTCCCGAAGAGTTTAGTGACGCTCTTCAAGGTTACAACGCTGAGGTTACAAAGGTTTTCAGCCAGTATCTAATTACTGTAGCAACAGAGCATGAAAGGCAGCGAGGAGAGGAAAACAAACTTCCCTTGTCAGGAATAGGTAAGACTGAAGAAAATAATCCCTATAGAGTGGAACAACTGTCTATTATATACAGCATCAAACCCGAGTTGTTTTAAGAGTGGCTAAGGGACTCTTTTAGTCCCTACATCGGTAAGAAAATGCCATTGGCTTTAAAAGAACACTGTCCCAATTAAGCGCTCACGCGAACGTCCATCATCCAGCCAGTGACGTCAAGGTGCACTGTGGGTTTCCAGGCAACCGATTTTGCGGCCTCCCAAGTGAATCCGATGAGGCTTGCTTTAATATCTATCGGTTCTGTTTTTGTAGCGGCCATTTTAGGAGTCGATAAATGCTTTGTGCGATGGGTTTCGCAGGCAAAAATACTTTTAAGAGAAAATGGAAGCGATTTGGGTCATTAGCCTCATGATATAAACGAAAATCGAGGTAATAAAACACATGTTTTGCGTTCCACTTCGGAGACGAATTTATACCGTGTCGGCTTAGTTAGGCATCTGTGCTTTAAATGCGATGAAATTTATACGGGATATTTTGCGCCTTATTTTATTTTTTTTTCCAATGAAAGACGCTTCTTATTTTTCCTCGTATAAATGGCCCTAATGTATAAGAGGTCCCGAGTTCCAATCCGGGCGGAACTTTCTTCCTACTTCTTGCCGTTCCCCAGAAGTGCTTCGCGTGGTCTTGCGATTCACATATTTATAGTGTTATGATTCCATTGCACTCGTTTCCCTTTACATTAATTTAGTGCCTGTTTGGTTGATTTGTCGGCCGTACTCTTACAGGAGGTTTAGTTTACTTACACGTCGTTGCAAAACATCGTGCTTCAAGAAGTCCGCACAAAATCTCTTCAGTCACATCCATGTCTCATGTGTTTTCTTCTTTTTTCGCCACTTCCACATTTCCCATAGTACACCTTATTTGGCCCCCCAAATTTTGCATAACCTTTGTTTTTCATTTCTCCTGGGTATTGCAGCCGTCCCAAGAGAAATGAAAACAATACTTATGAAAAATTTTTGGGGGCAAATAAGGCGCAGTATAGGAAATGTGGAAATGGCGTGTATCTAGTATTTTCTTGTGCTGTTACTTTTCCCCTTATTCCTTTCACGATTATCTGAGCTTCTTTGGAGGCTGGCGGGAAAAAATAAGCCTTCAACCACACTTTGATTACTGTAGTACTATCTGGGATGGCTTGTAGCATCAGCTCAGGGACAGTCTCGAAAAACTACAAAATCGTGCGGTTAGAGTCATCACCAAATCAAGATATGTCTCGAGTCTCGCTTGGTTAGGACAACTTATCGATTAGAAGGGCTAAACAAAAGGCTAAAGTTAATGTACAAGTGTAGTTATAATTTCGCTCCAGCTTATCTCTGTAATTTTTTTTGCCCTAAGAATATCTAATTATGACCTTCTCGACGCTAACGGAAAAATTTTTACTTCCGAAACCAAGAACTGACCAACCAAGCGTAGTTTTAGTTACAGTGGTGCTCTTTTATGACACATACGTACACCATATTCTTTAGACGTCTTAAAGAGAAGCATTCATAGTTGCTTTGCTGATCAGTAATCCTACCTGGCAAAAATGTAACCAGTTATAGAGAACTTTTATTTATTTTCTGTCGTACACTGATTTTTTTCAATTGTGTAAGTAAAGTTAACATTAATTTACTCATTCATTCATGCAAAGGGACTTTTGAAGATTCTTCAACACCACTCGCATCTTTTTAATTTGCGACATCCTCTCAAAAACTCAAAGTTTGATACATGTATAGTGTAGATTCTATTCCAAGACTGTAAGCTCTTAGCAAAACAAAACTATCTCGACAAATCTCGACACGTCTCGAGTCAAGTTCCATAGAAGAGAGTCCGAATTCAAAACGTCACATGACATAAACACGTGATAATTGTCAGGACGTACATAATGTAACGCAACTCGAAATGTCACTAATTTTTCTTCCCCTCCCGAATTACAGGGAAGCTGAAATTCGAGTACATTTTAACTGAAATATATCCTTAGCTCTAGATCATAGTTCTCGGAAGTGTTCTTGTTACACATTAATCTGATTACAGTTCGGTGTCCTTTAAGGGTCTTGCCATTAACCCGTACGTCCACCACTCGCAGAAGGCCGTCAGGGCCCGGGTACGTGTAACTCGATGCGCGCAACATTCCACTGTCGCCTCACTGTTCCGGGATCAATAACAACGACAACATCTCCAACCCCCAAATTGTCGTTACGGAAGTACCACTTCTGTCTTGATCCAATCTGCGGTAAGTATTCTTTTATCAATCGGTTCCACACATGTCTTGTGAGCTCTTGTAGTCTTCTCCAGCGCTTTTCTGGGATTAAATGACTCGGTGTCTACGCTCTCCGGTACAAAATCACCACCTATCTGTCCGATCAGAAAGTGATTTGGAGTCAAGACACGGTCGTCGTTAGGGCCGTCACTCACAGCTGTTAAAGGTCTCGAATTCAGCAACTCCTGCATCACCGAGTACAGCAAAAATAGCTTGCTTTGCTGACTAGATCATAGATTCAAAGACTCCACCAAAATGTGGCGCTGCAGGTGGATTCGACTTCCAATTCAGTCCTTTATTGGAGGTCATCCGGTGTATCATGTCTTAGTCTATAGCAAAGACTAGGTCTCGCAGTTCCCTCGATGCGCTTACAAAGTTCGTTCCATTGTCACTTAACATTTGCTGTAGCCATCCTCTCCGCGCAGTCATTCTGACAAAAGCGTTAAGAAAGGCATCAGTGTCCAAAGACGACGCCATCTCTAAGTTGCAACAATGGGTCTTCAAACAGAGAAACAAACACAAATAGCACTTTTCTCGCACTCTTCCACGTCCTTGCTTAGTTAAGAAAGGTCCTCCAAAGTCTACTGCACAGCTCTCGAAAGGTCTGGAGGATTGCTGCAGTCTAATGTTCGGTAACGGCGCCATTCGCTGGTGAGCTGGCTTTGACCGAAATCGTCTCGCACACTCAAAACATTCCCTCATGACTCTTTTCACTTGTTCACGAACATGGCCCACTAAGTATTTCTCCCGTGCATGATTAATGGTATAGTTAAGCTCCATCTGTTAACCTTCTAATTCAAGGTAGTGCATAACGATCAGTCCTGCGACGTGATTCCTCTTACGCAGTATGATTGGACACTTTACATCATATGGGAGATCGTCCGCATGCCGTAGTCTGGTGCTGGACCTCAACACTGGATTAAATGGTGCAAATGTACTTCCTCTTAGGATTTGCTTGTTCCTTGTCAATGACTTTTTCTCTACTGAGTACACTTTAGACTGAACCTCCTGAATGATAAATTCCTCAGCGTTTTGAAGCTCCAGTGGCTTCAGTTCACTCTTCTCTCTTTGCTCAGCCGGTTTCCTACAATTGTCTGTAAGTCGGCGCACCCACGCTGTCACACGAACTAAAGACAACCCAATTTCCAGTTCTCCTCTTGTTTTGACTCGATACCATTTCGAGTATCATTTCGAGTATCATTTCGAGTACCATTTCGAGTATCGCCAAACCTTTTCGACGCTAGCCGTTTCTTCACCTTCTTCAATTATTTGGTAACTGGTAGCATCCTTTATTCCTGTTTCTTTTGTTCCTTTAAGTTCAAGGTTCTCTGTTGACGTTGGCTTGTCAAACTTGCACTCTGGCCAGTCTTGTCTTGACTTCTTCCGAAATTCGGGCCCATTCCACCGTAAGTCTGCGCTTGCTAACTATTCTGCTGTCAGGTCACTTGTTCCAAGGTCGGCGGGGTTTACATCCGTAGGAACATAGCGCCACTGATTAGAAGCAGAGAACTCATGAATTTCTCCAACACGATGGGCTATGAACAGCTTATACTCTCTACTCTGAACTTGGATCAGTACCCTACAATCATACTGTCCACCCAATAGGTCACTCCATTTGTAGATATCTTGAGTGCAGAGCAAACTTGTCTTGTTAATCGTAATCCGCTGAGTGCACCCAAAAGCTCTAATCTGGGGATGATCACTGCTTTCAATGGTTCAAGCGTTGACCTCGACATAATCAATCGAGCAGTGATGTTGCCATCCTCATACACATGACGTGCGTAAACTACAGCTGTATATGAGTTCTCTGACGCGTCACTGAATGTGTGAACGCTCAGTTCTTCCACCTTAGGACTTGGGTCTTTCAAACATCTTGGGATTTTCACAAGTTCAAGGTCTTCCAATTCTGGAAACCCCTTTGTCCATTCTCGCTGATGAGGTGTCGGCAACAGTTCATCCCATTCCCGTGCCTCCAGCTATGCCTTTTGTATCAACAACTTGGACCTGATTACATAAGGTGATAAGAAGCCTAATGGGTCGTAAACTGATGCTGGTCGCCTTAAAACATTCTTCTGATGAATTCAAATCCATCTAACTGTAACGAGTGTCTCAAGGAAACTTCGTCGTCTGTGGCGGCCCACAGGACGCCCAGAGTCTTGCTAATTGGCAATTCTCTCTTCTCCAAGTCTATCTCAGAAGCCCTATCTTCTTCTGCAACGTCAGCAATTACTTCCGGTTCATTCAAGATCCATTTGCGGACATGAAAACCAGCCAAGTGCCCTAGTTCGGTAACCTGCTTTCTTGTTTCCTTCGCATCATCCACCGTAGGTGCGGATGGCATCAGAGCATCCATTTAACAGTGTTCTAAAACTGCATTAGCTCCCGATGGGTAAGTCTCCTTGTAAAGTTTGGTATGATGTTGCCAAGGAAACTGGACACAAAATGGGCAGTAACACCCTTCAAAAATAAACCTCTTAAACTCGTAAACCTTTGGTGTACCCCCACTGTCCAAGTTCCTGTGTAAGAATCTGTGCAGGGCCCTGTCCTTTGGTCTAAGAAGTATCTAGTGATACATTTGGCTCACATCACCAGCCAATGCAACCGGCTCTTTTCTAAACTTAACTAAAACATCCACTATGTCACTTTGCTACTTAGGACCCGGTAGTGATTCACTGTTCAAACTCTTTCCATTTTGCTGAGCTGAGCCATCGAAACAACCCGAACTTTGGCTGTGGCCTACTCTGGCCTTACCACAGGGAAATGTGGAAGGAACCATTCTGATGGTGGTTTTGGCTCATCCTCTGGGACTTCTCTGATATATCCTTTACTTAAGTAGTCATCACCCACTGATTGGTAAGCCTGTGCCAGCTTCTCATCTTGCATTAACTTTCTCCCAACTGTGTGAAGGCGTTTCTCTGCCATCTGTCGGTTTGGGGGTAATTCTGGTCTTTCATGTTTCCAAGGCACAGCAACTTCATATCTTTCACCATCAAACCTGATTGATTCCTTCACTTTATCAAAGGCTAGTTTCTCTTCGGGGGAAAGTGGTTGTTCCACCTGCGGTGTGATCCCAATAGCCTCAAGGCTCCAAAATTGTTTCAGCAGATAGTTCAGATCTCCATCAATACACTCTGACTGCTATATGCGATAGGCGTTCAGGTAACCAGTGTTACTTGCTCCATGTCCCTCAGACGTACCAGTGGTACCAATTGCTGTCCACCCCAATGGACACAGTCTGGCACTAGGTTCATTGTCGCCTCCACGAACCTCTTTCATAGGAAACAGCAGGTTGTAATAATCTGAACCAATAAGAACGTCAATTACACCCCTTTTTCCAAGCTTAGGAAAAGGAATGTCCGTTAAATCTTTCCACTGGTCTTTGATTTGCAGCCAGTTGGTGGGTTTCATCCCACCACAGATGTTATTAGACGTTTTTGAAACAATGACTGTGTCCACCCGACCATCCAGACTCTCCAAGCAAATCTCCATGGTTGCTGACATTAAATTGACGTTCTGGGCCGGGTTGTTCAAAGCTGGGTTAAGATAACCCGGGGTTAGTGAGAAGTTTAAATTCAGATTTGAAAGCTTAAAAAGTAAATTCAGTTTAATTCTTTCCCTCAGCAAGTTGATGATTGGATGCTCTTAAAAATAACGGAGAAAATTATCCGAGAAAATGCTTTTAAATAAAAGAAAAAGAAACCCGGGTTAAATTTAACCCTGGGTTAAGTGCTAATCGGCCTTCGAACAACTGGGCCCTGTCCTTTAGCAACATTGATAATTACTTTTTCCTCCCTACCATCCAAGCCCAGTTCCTCTACCACATCCTCATTAACATACGACGTATCACTGCCTTCGTCCAAGAAACGATTAACTTGCAAGCGCCTCTCCCCATGTTTCAGAATGACAGGAACAGTACGCAAGGCATGCGCAGTACTCGTCTGCCCATGTTCTTGCATTGTTTCATATGTACTGGATTTGTTTTCCTCTGTCACGGGTGTGTCAGCCTTCCCCTCCATGGACCCAGAAGCTACTTTCTCCACGTGAAGTAACCGATGGTGTCTGACCTTGCATCCGTCAATTCCATACTCTCTGTTCCAACTACATGAGTCACCAAGGTGCCCTTTCCCCAAGCTACGGTAACACAGTCCAAGTTTCTTTACCGTCTCCCATTTCTTTCTATGTTCCATTCCCTTGAACAGATCACATTTCCAAATTGGGTGTTTTTGGTTGCACACTTTACAGGGACGATCACGTTTCTCTCCTGCGGTCCCAAAATAAGACCTGGCTGAGCTCTTTCCTCATGTATTTCCAACACTGAACAAACCATGCGTAATTTCTGATGCTTGTACCTGGTACTCAGCTTCCTCAGCAGCCGAGTGACGCAGCTCTTCAAGAGACTCTATGCTTCCCTTTTCTTTAAACCATCGGTAGTACTGGCTAAGTAGAGCTTGAGGACGTTTTTCCAGCACAATTGCAGACAATGTTCCCCCTCGAGGTCAGCAAACTTCTTATTTTCCTTTAAAGAAACCACAGTCCTCTCCACTATGTCGGCAAATGTTTCTAGCTCTCTTGGATTATCAGCGTTTATTGGCCTCATCTTACGTAGTTCATCGATATGAGCTTGGACCTGTGGCCTGTTTCCCCCATTCTTTCGATTCAGCCTTGCCTTAGCCGCTTCGTACGCATGATCAGAGTAACCTAGTAATTTCACCATTTCGGCCGCCCCTCGTTCTAAACAACTTTCGAGTCGCAACATTTTAAACTGAGCTGACAAATTTGTTTCATCCACACAACTGGAAAACGCTGCCCAACACGACTGATATTCTTTCTTGTCGCCCGAAAACTTTGGGATTCAAATCCGCTGGAGCCGTTTGTTTGCATCGACCACGGGACCATCTTTGCCATATGTGCTGGAGAGCAAACGTCGCACTGGGACAGGACAAACAAAGGAAATTACCATTTAAAATGTTTGTCTTGTCCCAGTGCGACTTTTGCTCTCCAGCACGGCGGTTTTGTATCACGTGAATGGCTAGCTGCAAAGGGTCTATTCCTCAAAAACAGGTTGGGGGGAGGGTGGTCTAACTTTTTAAGCTTTCAATTTAACACAAATTAAAATGAGGACAGACTTCCTGGAGTCTTCCTGCGTATAAGTTCAATAACTTTAAATGATGATTGGAGTCATTAATTGTCACGTGACCTATTAAGGCTATTTTTAGCTCAAAAATCTATCGGGCAATATGGCACCACTTTTCGTTACTTTCTGGAAGTTGCAGTTATTGTCATAGTAATGAAACCAGTAGGTACATCATTTCTGTGGCCGGGCTTTTTGAGTTAATCTTTAAGACAGGGACGAAACTCGAAAAGCGTTTGATAATGGGACTGGGTACTAGGACACAATTCTATTTATTTACACTTTCAATAAATTGTTCAGCAAAGCCCGAGCATAGATGTGAAGTCAGTCATCTAGTGACTTCAGTTAGTACCAATTTCTTTGATTCAAGTTTTTTCCTGCGCAAAATAGGCGTTAAACCTCACGTGACCTAATTTGCATATTCTTCTACACTGAATGGCATAAACTTTTGAAATTCATTATCTTACTCACGTTTTGCCGCTATAAACCTTAATTAATCCTTAAAATGTAGAAAACCCTTCAACGTTTTGAAGGAAAACACCCATGCCTTAATTTCCTTGAGGAAATGATTGGATACTTTATTTTACACTTAGTGATCTGTAATTTCTATAAATTCATTTTTGACAGATCACTATTGCTTGCATTTAGGCGAGGAAGACATTTCGCTATGTCTGTCATAAAGAACAAGAATCCCATAGGCGTGCATTCATAGACCACCCCGAACAAAACGAAATTTTGTGCCACCAAATTCATTTTTTTAACAAACAATGTTTTTTATGTGGTGTCTTTTCTTTCAACGAAGACGCGCTAAACTAGGCAACAGTGTTCATATCGGTCAACTGCCTTCTTGTCGCAGAATTTGAGATCTGCCCTCAACATATGAAAAGATCGATTTTTTTTAATAACATAGGGTATCCAATCGTTTAACGCGGTAGCTAAAGAGCAACGTTCATATGGAGTCGTCGTTTGAAATATAACCATCAATCCGATTCCATATTGCAGTGTTTCCAGATCAAGGGAGCATTAACCTCATTGATGAATATGGCATCATCAAATCGCTTGGACGCTCTTCCATTATGTACACTGCTTGCTCATCATTTGCTGCACTATCAGGAAATTCAGACTTAAAATTACATTCTGAAAATCAAGAGGATGATGAAATAGGAGAAGATACAGAGGACGAAGACTGGGATCGGGACACCACAGACGAAGAAAGAGACGACGAATTTGACAGTGAAGATGAAGGAGACGATGTTGAACCCATCGATCATTTACTGAAGGTAAACAAGGCTTTGTTATATCTCGTTTTAAGATAGGATAACTGGCTTCGTTTTGCTCGTAATGTTATTTTTGTAATGATTTTGAAAATAACCGCTTATTTTCAAGCAGGAAAGATTTCGCCGTGGGGCAACCACGATGGCCACGCGCCGGCAGTGAACGAAAACAGGCGAAAGCCTCACTTAAAAAGTGAAAAGTGAATTCGCGCTGCTCGAGACTTCCTCAGTACTATTCCACCTTGTTCAATTCGCCAACAAGACCGTGTCCAAGTTCAGAAAATTTACAGAAAAAAAGACAATCGTTGTCTTTTGTCGTCCTCCATAAAAAGGGGAATTTATTGGAAGTTTCACGTCGTAGTCGTGCAATGACAGCATACAAATGTACCAAAAAGAGTGCCGTAGGTGCAGAGTAGTTGCTTTCTTTATTTAACCCTTTTGCTTTTTTTGCCGTTATCGTTGCCATCGCTGCTGCCGATGCTAAAGCTCGGCCGGGAGTCCCTTGTCACCGGTAGAGATGAGAAACAGGCTTAGACAAAGTCGGAGTAGATTGTATACTCCCTTTGGCCTTCATAGTTATGTAGCTCATGTCAGACTGGAGAGCAGAGAACTGTGAGTGAGGTCTATCCAGATATTTTCTAGTATGTAGCCTTCGTTCAGACGTTAAAATGATAAGGGGAATTCGGGCGTGCAAAAACGGAAAGGGCGTGCGAGGAAGGAAAGAAAGGGGCGAAAGAAAAGTTCTTCTTCTCTCGCGCGCCTGAATTTCCCGGTTCCACCTTCCCCTTCCCATTCGTTTGCATTAAGAATTAAATACTTGCCAATAACCACCATTAAGTCCTTCAGTAGCCCAAAAAGTTGTCCAAGCACCCGTCAAAATAAGGAAGAAGGAGAAATTCGGAGTTTCTGAATTTTTCCCAATAGGTTTTTTTGGCTGGTATGTTTTATTTTCCCAATTCAGACCATGTGATGTTCTCTAGAAAATTTGTCTTTTGTCTTTTCACTAATTCTGCATAGTCTACGTATACTTGTGGATGCACCTACATAGGACGACATTTCTCTTGGGTAACATCATGAGTTCTGAACTGGGAAAACAAAACATAAAAGCTAAAAAGGTCTATTGATTTACAGATAAAAAGTGCATGGCTACCTCTTTTCTCCCCCACCCTTCTTTGCGTTAGAATGAAAATGGCCTTTACCATGCAGATTGTTCGCCAAGATGTATACACAGACATGAATGTGGTCCCAGTTCTTCCCCTGAAGAAACGCGATTTACTAGGACGAGTTCAGCGCATCAATTCTTATGCTTTAGATTTCTTCAAGCATGGATCTGCCAAATGCATTGAGAAAGAAAACAGGTTTGTATTCGTAAGCATTTACATGGGTTAAGGTATTTGTACTAACTCTTACATTAGTTACAGTCAGCGGAAGTCTTGAAGTAGTACTTCAAAAACACCAAAACTCCAGATGCCGAATGATTTCATAAACGGAACCCCAGCAGTGATCCCCAAATACGTGAAGAAGAGACCCAATGCAAAAATGATTGCTGGATTAATATCCTTTTGTACAAATTAAAATTAGCCAGACTAGCCTCGTTCTCCAGTACCAAATACAAAAGGATACATTATCCCAAGCGAGGCTAGTCAGGCTAAAATAATTTGAACAAAAGAATATTTATCCAGCAGCCATTTTTGGATTGTGTCCGTGGCATGTGGGATGCTAACTAGAGTCATTTTGATGAACTTACACCGTGGCAGGGCTGGGCTGGCTCAGGCGGTAGAGCGCTGAGCTGCTGCTCAACGGGGTGTCGCGGGTTTGATCCAGGGGCCGCTGCCATTTGCCATGCAAACGGTTAGATCTTCCCGTAACTTGGATGACCAGGTAGAATTAGTGGCTTTCACATTACGTCGTCGAAATTCAAAGCTAAAGAATTATCAATCCTCCTGAGTTTTAACTTTGAAGAAGTATAAGGGCAGCTAAAAACAATTATTTACAAAGAATTTCACTTCGAAAGGGTTCTTCGATTTTTGATAGAGTACGCTTGAATTTCTAAGCTTTTGCGTGAAACGGCATTTACTTAGAGGCCGAGAGAGCTGTTAGCTAGGTTAAAAAGTGACTTATTTTGGGAGATTTTGCTAACTTAGCCTTCATTGTATTAGAAAAATTATTACTTTAATGTTGATGAGTTTCTTGAGAGATGAATTCAAGCTTTCGTAGCAAAACTCAGTGGCAGATGTTTCTGTTGGTTTCCGGTCGCCATGGGGTTGGTGCCCAAAGTGGTGTCTCCATACAAAGCTCTACACCAGGTCCCAGTTGTTCAAAAGGCGGATAGCGTTATCCACTGGATAATTCACTATCCAGTGGATAGCGCAATTGGTTTTCGTAATACTTATCCACTGGATAGCGCTGTCCACCAGGCCCGGGTTGTTCAAACGTTGGATAGCGCTATCCACCGGATAAATCACTATCCAGCGGATACCGTAATTGATTTCCGTAATACTTATCCGCTGGATAGTGATTTATCCGGTGGATAGCGCTATCCAACGTTTGAACAACCCGGGCCTGGTGGATAGCGCTATCCAACTTTTGAACAACCAGGGCCTCCTCTATAAATTCGGGTAAATCATGTATACGAATATCTCGCCTATGAAAAATTGCACCGACCTAAATCATGGCGAGGCTCTTAACCCATTTACCTCAGAGCATCTCCCAGATTGTGGACTATTTGAAAGTTTTTCATGAGAAAGGAGTTCGATCCCGGCACACGAAGTTTTTGCTGTACTAACACAAACGGCCATTTAACCCCCTCCAATGGCCGCATACGAGAACCATGGCCATAACCAGCCATTCCGGAAGGTGTCCGCTTACGAGAGCTTCCATTGTAGGTAATATAACGTTTAACATTCTTACGTTTCTGTCATAGAATCAGGCCTGGTGAAGTTTTCAATGCTTTAAAGGACTTTTATCTAGTAATTAGATCAATCAGGTACGGAGGAACTCTTAATAATCCTTTACACAAACCAACCGGTTGATAATCTCCCGCGTAAAAATTAAAACGGTAGAAATGATGCATCGCCTCAATTGATTTTGAAGTTTAAAATTCGCAAGAGGAATGGTGCAAATACGATTATTGATCTTTACATATGTAATGAAACTTTAAAAATAACCCACAATCCTGATAGGACGTTGCACTATTAGTATTTCTGAAAAGAGATCCCGATTTACCGGCCAATTTTCGCGCAGTAAGTGCTGCTTTGAAAACTCTAATTTTTGCAAAGGTGTCTTTCAACAGCGCAAAAATTTTGAACGCTATTTTCTTGAAAACTCCATACAAGGAAAAAAACTTAGGGAAATTACTGATTTTAACCAGCTCTTTGATTTCAGTTGGCCATTTGCATGATGGCGTAATTTTACTACTATGACCAGAATCCTTTTCGTTTTTTCTTTCGTATTTAAATTCCCTTATCCCAGGGAGGTTTAAATAACAAAAGCCCTAACTTGCACAAGAAAACAAAATTATGAAGGATTGCGGTCGTGGTAGTAAAATGACGTCATCGTGCAAATGGCCTAAATGGTGTCTGTATTTGTTTAATCAAGTGACTTTTCATACTTGAAAGAAACATGCATGTACGTACTTCTCAACAAAAATTAACGTCTTTTAATTCTTGATTTGGTTTTTAGTTGTTCATTAGAGGAATTAGGTCCTGAAACGGACAACGTGGTGCTAGCGTTTAAGCAGCTGGCCGAAGAGTTTGGAGCGAAATTCAGGAAACAATATGACGTTGACATTTAAATTTCTCCTTGCCAAACCACTTGTATGGACTTAAGAGTGACTTAATATTGGGTAACTTTTTTAACCTGCATCAGCATGTCTCCAATAAGAATGCTGATAGGAAGGATCTATAGCTTCATTTATTTGTTCTACTATTTCAGGCTATGAACGAAGAAAAATGTAAACATTTATATATAACACTTTTCAGCATTAGCGAAATGTCATTTTAAGAGAAGTGCAATAATTTGGTATACAGCTGATTGAAAAAATGTTGTGGCTTGAAAAGTGTAAACCATGGATGATGAGACCTAATGGTTCATGGCTAGAGGTTTATTGGCATCGCAAATTCAAAGTTCTTTATAGAAAACTTACATTATCACGAGTTTCTTGTGCCGATCGGATGCATTCCAAAAAGTTTCAAACGGTTTCCAGTTTTCTTTATAGGCGATAAGCCGAAAACTTCACCCTTGGGGATATGCTACTTCAAGGATCTCTTTAGCTATAGTTATTTCTCTAGGCACATCGCCAAAGTACACCGTTGAAAATCACAAGATGAAACCCAAACGTTTTCTGGAAAGAGTAAACGAAAAAACGGAATGCCTCAAAGAAAGTACTCAGACCCATAATTTGCACCCGCACCAGACGCTCTTGATAATCAGGATAATGTAAGCTTTTCTAGAAAAAAAAATTGAATTTGCTTTGCTAACGTTTGCTCATAAATTCTTGAAACCCCATCGTTTCGTGGTTTATATTTTTTTAAGCTGCAACGATTTTTTCATCAGGTATATAGGGCAGTTGAGCAGACGGCTCGAAAACGTTTTGAGGTTGTTTTGTCCAGAATAAATAAATTAAGTAATTTATTATTGTTAACTGAATTATCAATAAACAGTAAACTGAAGAGGCACGGATCAGGACTATTCTTTTTTTATATTTACAGGAACAATTGTGTTTTATTTTAAAAGTGTTCTTAACAGGAGTCAGGATAAGAAAAAATAGGTTACCATTTTGCCTAAATATATTGGAAGAATCTGAAGGGATAATGCTGCAGCACTGGCGCCAGTAGAGTGTAGCCCACATGTCTTAACAATTATGGCTTACTTGCACGACAAGTGTATCTTCGTTTTTAATAATTTTCTCATATACATCCACAACTTTGTAATATCTTTGCATAGTAGGGGCTGTCATCTTAGTTGGTTCAAAGAATCCACTATAACCCGACCATCTCGATCCTTGACCCGCACACGTCCCGTGGCATATCGGGTCTCTGTTCGACCATCCGGATAGACTGTCTTTACTGTCCCATCAGGGTACTCTCTTTTCTAAATATGGACAAAAAAACACGTCACTCAGAGAACAACACTTAAGAAGTCGAGGACGAGCAGTTCTGAAAAAAACATCTTTTACGCCTGATTCAGTTTCTAGGAGAGGAGCAATATGGTATTACCTCTTACCCAACTTGTGAGGTCAATCTTCGAGTATTCCTTCGCTATTTTTTTTTTTAAATCACAGCTCAGTGGGAGGGCATTTAACCGATACACTGAACGTTCTATTCTTGTGGAGCGCACAAGAGCGCAAGCTTTTTTTTATACATTTGTTTTTTGTTTACTTTTCAAAATGAATTAAGACCTCGAGACGTAAGAATCATAATCAAGTTGTGACACTCAACATCCCGCAGTGAGACAGGCCGCGGTATGACACTAGGAAAGCCACAGTAAGAACTCGAGCAATATAAGGTACAAAGTACAAAATGTTGTGTCTCCACTTACTTTATAGCACTTGGTGTGAGTTTCCCGTTGTCCATTTGGGAATTCAATAGTTCTCTCTCCTTCCACGTTAACCTTTTGAATGGTACCGTCACTAAACACACATTCTTCCGCTCCATTTGGGTACAGGTACTTAATGGTCTGATCAGGAAAGATGATTTCCTTTGTTCCGTCACGGTAGTGCTTCTCAACTTGTTTGCTGATTCGAAGAGAAGCAAAGTCATTAGTGGATGGCACTTTTAGAAACTTGGTGTTTAGTTCAACGAAAAGAAATACTGAAAGAAAGGTGAAGTGATTCAATCCATTGAGTGTTATGTTCAGACCTGGGAAATTGAAGCACTTCCAGTCCATCAGGGTATGTGGTATGAGTAGTCTGCGCTTCTGAATAATAGTAAATCTGATCAAGAAAATAAATGAAGAATTAACAATTTGGAAGACACTTATTTCTAAGGCATTTCAAAGTCTATCATCCAGTTCTGAACTTTTCGCCAACTAACCAAGATATAGCGAAAATCTCTTGCATGTGATTTCGTGAATTTTACACTTTATAGTCCGAAGAGAGACAGAAAAGTTAACTATCTTGCTTTTTCGTTTATCCCTTAACCTTCAAGATTTGATTGTTGTTTTGCGGCCGTGTGACGACAGAGAAATGTACTAAAATGTGAAACGCACGTGCACACGGGCCTTGTTTCGCACAGTACTGCAGTTTTGGCTGCCATCACCATCGTGGTTGCTCAAACTAGTCATCATCTTCAAGACCGTAGACTATCGCCACCAAATAAACACTGCGGCGGACGTTTGCCTCACATGTTTGCAACACAGAACTTGGTAAGGTGAGAGATTTTTATAATATTAATTTTCCCGTGTGTTTCACTTTACAAAGCTTTCTAAGAACACTCGCCTTCAACTCGCCGAATTTAGCACCGTTCACAGAATAGCTTGTACGCAGTAATAGAGTCATTCCTTTTTCATGATATATTTGGTATATCCGCGAGACTGTATTTATTCCATTGCCCATAAAAGTCGATGGTTTGATATATATCAATGCAAGTGTACGGCTGTGCGACATTTTTTGCTACAAGTTTGGCTTCCGCGTGCTGCATTTAAGTCAGACAAGACGAAGAATATGGAATCAGACGCAGAATATTTCTTAGATTGTTTTGAGTTATCTTTCTTTTTAAGCGTTCTTTGGGCTCAGACAGCTAGTTCTCAGACTAAGAAGTATATAAAAATGTAAAATATCGAGAACGAGAGCGTTCTCACAACAAAACAACGACTTACGCCTTGTATTTTTAACAAACTTTAGGTGTTTGAAATTATGATGAACAGATCATGAGTTTGATATAAATTCTAAATAAGAATTATTTTGAACTCTTGGGCTGCAAAATTAAAACGAGAATTTTTTTCAAACTTTCAAACAAGACACGACGCACAACTTCCTTCATCCCATGCTCTTGAATTTTAAAAGAAAATGAGTTTTAAAGGTGCGTTTACACGTGCAACTGTTCGCAGGACAAAATAGCAATTTTTCCTGATTTTTTGTAGCTATTTTTGACAATGCACAAGAGAAGGACAGAAATCGGTCTTTCCTCGCGAAAATCGCCGCAATTTTAGAGTAAATTTAACTGCGTTACCATCGAATTTTAAGCGTCTTTGCTGCGATAAACCGCGCTGATAATGCCCACAGTTTAGACGCAAGGGAAAATTGCAAGTGTTACCGGCTTTAAATACGCTGAGGGTCGCAAGAGAGGGAGTCATGTGCCAACGACAAAAAATGTTAAGCAGCCCTCCCAGCTGTCTAGAAAAGATCGAAATTATATCACACAAGAGAACGAATAGTTTATCTTACCACTCGCTGATCAGGCATAATTTGCTTGATGTCTCCATTGAAGAAAGTGACGATAACGGTCTGGCCGTCAGCACTGATTTCTTTTCTTGTACCGTTGGCAAAGGAAATGAGACGAGAGCCGTCGCTGTTGACTTTTTCCACCTAAAAGAAGGTCAATAATGGATACTATCACTCCTATTTAGAAACCTTGCTCTGTAAGTTATGGTTAGCAATTCGAGTCCTCCACTGTCAAAGCCAGTAATTTGACTTTGCATGAAGCTGTTATACACACCTTAATGAATAAATCGAAATTAGTTCAACTCATGCAAAATGTTCACTTGATTGTGGCAGTCTAACGCATGTCGCTTTTTTAACTTGTCCTATTCGGAAAACGCCCGCGGTCTTACGTAAACAAAGTCATAAATAATATTGGAGATTGTTCAGGTGCAATTTGCTTGTGCGCGCAAGAGAACAAGATCTGCCAGCGTGACGGTACCTTTTTCAAGCCGGCAATTAAGTCTCGAATTCCTTTCGAAAGCACCAGAGATGAGGTAAGGTGAAGTAATTTTGCGGCTGACCTCCGTTACTAGTTAACTATACAGTAGATAGTCACCTTTCCATCAGAATGCATGATCTCCCTTTGGTCTTGCCTTCCTGTTCGTTCACGTGAATTAGCATCATCTTCTTCTTCATTCTGCCGAGCTGTTTGTTCGTCTTGAAAATGAACATTTCTTTTTACTTTTTCGCTGTCAGGCGTCTTGCTCCTTCGTCTTGGACTGCTGCAAGGAAAGTCAGTTTTGGTAACTTAATTCAGTAAGTACAAACGATAATGTGTAAGCTTATATAGTATATGCAATCGCGCTACTAAACAATCCCTGGGGCAAGTGGTTTAAATTCGAATCCTTGGCTGTACTAGCCTACCAATTAAGACTTCACTGAGACTAAAAAAACTTTGCAATCAAAAAATTCTTTCGCCACGAAGGAGCTTACTGTTCAACAAAGATTCGTTTCGGTACATTAATACGTGCAAACTTCAATGTCATCTAACAAATAATTGTTTCACCTGAATCACACGTTAAATGAAGTAAAACAAACATATACACGAACAAACTAACCTTCGTTTCGACTGCTGAAAATCGTGAACATGATTGCTGTCAGGTGTGTCAAAAGTTGGTGTATCTGGGCTTTCTTCTCTTGATCTAAAGTGTGTTTGTGATGATGTGATTTCGTCTCGTGGAAGACCCATCGCGCGATTATTATTTGAATCTATTCCAGCGGTCGGTGACCTGCGAAAAATACCACAAATCGTGTGATGGGTTTAGTATTAGAGCGGTTGACTGTTAGACAATAATTATTACAGTAGACGCCAAAAACCAGAAGATCCAAACACTGGGAACCCCGCTGGCCATTGCTGGCCATTGCCACACGCACGAAAAGTACAATCGCGACGAACCAATTGCGGACATCTCGAAGCCCTTCTTGACCTTTTCTCTTTCTAGGTGTAGAATTTTGTGAAATTTGTTGTTCTTGCTATTTTTGCCATATTTGTTGCTCAATCTTTTCACATAGGAAGAAAAATTCTTGTTACTTTTGCGATTTTTGCGAAATTTGCGGACTTCTTGAAGCCCTTGTTGACCTTTTCTCTTTCTAAGTGTAGTATTTTGTTAAATTTGTTATTCTTGCTATTTTTGCTACATTTGTTACTCAATCTTTTCACTTAGCAAGGAAAATTCCCGTTACTTTTGCGATTTTTGCGAAATTTGCGGACTTCACGAAGCCCTTCCTGGCCTTTTCTCTTTGTACAAGTAGAATTTTGAAAAATTTGTTATTCCTGCTATTTTTGCCATATTTGTTACTCAATCTTTTCATACAGCAAGAAAAATTCTTCTTACTTTTGCGATTTTTGCGACATTTGCTATTTCTTCTATACTTTTCTGATAGCAGTTTTCTTTAAATCTTTTTTGCTAAAATTGCGAAAAAAATTTGCCAGCAAATTTTTGCTAACAAGATCGATCCTGGACATAAGTGTGTTTTCTTGGGGACCGCACTCAAGCTTAGAAAGAGAACGTAAACTTCGTCGTCGCTTGTTTACGTCCTCCTTATAACGTGCAATTTAGGCATTTTCACATCGTAGTCGCGCAGTGACGACAAAGAAATGTACAAAAAGCGTGACGCACAAGTTGTTTTTCTTATAAACCGATCGCTTTTTTGACGTTCTCGTTTCCGTCGCCGTCGTCGTTGCCAAAGCGCCCTAATAGGAAAGAGCTAAAAGAAAAACCGGACCGACTTTTGTCTTCACCATAGGTTTATTGTGTTTCCTTTCTATCGGGCCCGGAATGGAACAGTTATATGAACATTTTTTAAAAAGCGTGACCAGGCTAAAAGCACATCCCTAAAACTATATTTTTCAAAGTTTTTTTGTCGTCAATCAAACAAACGAAATTCAATATCTTTACTGGAAAAACTCCATTGGCTGTCACTAAGTGAACGGGTTAACGTTTCGCCAAGACAAACGCAAGCTGCAAGTCTTGGATTCCCTGTCCCCTCCCTTGCAAAATCTAATTAGTCTCTCCCTGCCAGTCCGTACGGGCGTCCGCTAACGTCAGAACCAAATTTTCTCGCATCGATAGCTTCCAATTTCTTTAGCTAAGGAGGCTCCCTCGAGAGAGCTTCGCGCACGCAGAGGCTCCGCTAAAAAAACGACATACGACTGTAGAGCAATAGCACAAACTATTTGCGATGATTTCTTAGAGTGATTTAGAGCCCATCAATAGGCAGCTTAAGCAACGACGACGGCGACGGCAAAGAGAACGGCATAAAAGCAATAGGTTTTGATAAACAAAACAACAACTTTGCACGTGCTTCACGCTTTTTTGTACATTTCTTAGCCGTCGTTGCACGACTACTGCGTGAAAGTGCCTAATTTCCCGTTTTCTCGAGAACGAGAACGCAAGACAACAAATTTCTTTTTCTTTTCTTAAACTTTGATACAGTCCTTTAGAATTCAACTCCAAAAAAAATTGCCAACATTTGACGAATTAAACGAGATGAAATAAGCGCGATAAATTTTGAGGCAGCGCAAATTCACTTTTTACGTGACGTTTTCGTAGCCGTCGTTGTTGCTTAAGCTCCCTAATATCCCATCCCAGCTTAATACGCAGAGAGTATGGCAACAATTTCCAGACTAAAACTGCTTTCTATTGATGAGTAATCCGAGAGGCATCACAGAGCAGTACCCTTCTTGGGTCGATGGCTGAAAAAGGCTTGAAAGGTACCTGTTTTCTGAAGCAGCGGTAGCATTGTCTGGAGTGGACCTTGAGACTGCTTCAACAAGAGCGGGCTTTAAAGGCGGAGATCGATGACTCAGAGGAAGTCTGGGTCCGGACTCTACGAGAAAGCGAGTAACAAGCAGTTGAAAACTGTATTAAATGCGACGTTATTGTACGCCTCATGAACGTAAATGCGACAACATCACCCAAGAAAGTAAAGCAATTAGCATCACATGGTTTTATCCTAATTCTGCATTAAAGGTAATAATAATAAATCTCAATATCGCGCAGATAATGTTAGCCGAGAGGGCAGCCAACATTTCGCGACACCACTGGTTTCCCAGCTAAGAGAAACTGAGCGCAGAAATTCCATACCCAGATCTGTGCAGTGCTTCTGATTGGATGAAGCAAAAAAAAAAACAGTCAGAAGCGCCACCCGGATCTGGGTAGTGACACGTCATCAGTATGGAACTTCTACGCTTGTTCTTCAGACTTAATTTTCCCTGGGAAACAACTGATTGCGCCACGACATGTCGTCTGTTTTTTATAATATTTGTGATCCTTCTTGGTATTTCATTTTTAGTTAAAGGCGTTATTACATTCTTCGTCAAATGTTTTTGTTCGACTGTTGCATTTCGCGCCAAATTTATTTAGTAACTTGAAAGTAACATAATTCGCCTCTCATTTGCGTACAAAAAAATACGACCTTGAGATGTTTTCTTTGTTCTTACACTTAGTAACTTAAAGCGGCCCTAAATCGATTTGATTCACGGAAACCAAACAAGAGTTACCTTCTTCTGTTGTTTTGACAAGTTTTCGTTGTATAGGTCTCTTCGGTCTTGAATCCGCTTCTTCCCTTGCCTGACAAACAAATTTTCTGTTGTTAAGCTGGCAAAACGAGCATCTCTGTACTGTAGAATCTCCAAATAATTGACACTTGTAGTATATTAAAAGAGAGTGCAAGTCAAGGGTGCTGGGACCCGTTTCTCGAAACTCCCGGTAAATTTTCGGGCCCGAAATCAAATATTCAAATCAAAATCTAAAGAATAAAAATCGCGGTTCCTATCTAACGAACCAGTCCATTTTGCTTTGTTTTAGTTAATATAACAAGTAAATTTCTCACTTGTTATTTGTTTGCATGTCCGTGTTGGTGGGTCACAATGTAGACCACTTGGACAGCCGTAATTACGTTATGATTGCGTTACCAACATTTTAAATTACTGCAAAGTTAAATGCTAGCTTATGGCCTACTGAGGAGCGTGTGTTCATTATTAAACTCTAGAAACGTTTTTATGCCCCAACCTTTGCCTGTTCATCTTCTCTCCACTGCTGAAGTCGATAGTGTTCTAACAGTTTCACTTCCTCTTGTAATTCCTTGTTCTGTTGTTCTAGAACTTCTATTCTCTGTCGACTGCGTGTTGACGCCGCTGACCAGCGTGATTCACGACGCTTAAGTTCTTCTTGTAGCTCTGCTACCTGAAAAAGATGTAGTTTGTAAAGATGAAAGCCGCCCAAAACATCAATGTCCAGATTTCCTAATTTCATGACAGTAAATTCCGTAGGTTCTGTAAGCAGTTTTTTCTGTCGCCCTTTACACGATTATAGTGTTTGTTTGTTTGCTGTTTAACAATTTTATTATCTGAAAATTTACATTACAAAACATGACACAAACCAGTGCTAAAAAAATAATTGAGTTAAATATATCTGACTCAACCCCACAGTTCATGAGTTCCAATAAAACCTTCTCTAGGCTGGGAGGATATTTTACCACTACAGAAAGTGCAGGGTTTTAAATTGGGATTTTTGGCATGTGCAGAGGCTCTCACTGGGTATTGCAATAAATCATGAATATTTTAAAAAAGTGAGCGAGGGTTGGACGATGGGAAGACGGAAAGGGCGACAACCTCTCTTCTTTTCTTACCCCTTCCCATCCTCCCCCTCGCGGTTTCTTTTTTTTTCCTCTTGCCAATCTCCCTCCAACAAAAAGAGGCCTCTTGGGAGCACAAATACATGTTCGGGTAACAAGCACGAGTTTCCATAACTTGGTAGTATTTAAAGTATTTTAACAGCTCAAATTGATCACCGAAAAAATCCCAGGCATAACAGCACCAAAACAAGTGTTCAGGTTCTCTCCATAGTGGAGTGGTGAATAAGCCATTCACCAGTCTCACATTGCTCATAATTCATTTTGTTTATTCCCCTCCCCCATTCAGTTCCCCTAAAAAAACTGTATTAGCATTGCTCTAAATTCCCTTGAGACGGCTGTAATACCAAGAAGAAATTAAAAAGGGGCAAACAAGGTGTATTATGGGAATTGTGGAAATGTTGAATATTCGAATTCTCGAAAGAGGAATGGAACTACCTCACTGGTACTTAATTTCGCGTTTTTCGCGATTGTAAAAACATCGCGAAATTTAATACCCAGATAGAAAATTTTAATCGCAATTAACATGTAATAGCATTGATATGTATCGACAAACACAAATTGCTTGTTTTATTGGTAAGCTCCATTTTGTATTTTCAGTTGTGAAAAAACGTTATATTTGAAAAGATTTCACATATTGCCTGTTCCAGTCTATCTAAAATATTTTTAAAGGTTCCACCTTTTTAGAAAAATAAAATGAAGTTGAGAACGCTTAAATTAAAATCGCTAAAACAAAACCCCGCGAAATACCATCTCGCTAAAATCGCGAAATTTGAAAGTACCAATAAGGTGGCCCGAAGATGAGGCTAATGCAGGGGAATATCACTGTAAAATACCGCGGTATCTTCTATAACTAGCCCCCAGAAAAGAGCCTATCCATTGGGCAAAAAAAAAAACACCCCCTTCCCTTCTCATCACTTTCTTGCATAAAAAGAATGTCATAGGGAAATCTCCTATATTTTCATTCCTCCGCGCGAAAACAAAGTAAAGGACTACGTAAAAACAGGAAAACTCGGAAAAACAAGACACACTGGTAACAAGATTACAGTAACAGTCGAAAGATTGATTGCTTTATTAAGACTCTACTATTCATCTATAAGTTTGGCTTTAATTACCTATTACATCGATTAACCTGAGTTACCAATAAATGGTTTAGGTCTAAACTACTGCACTGCAGTAGTGTGAAATTGTGAAATGTCATACAGGGCCGGTTCGATTCTAGTGTCTTTGTTTGTTTTCTGTTTCGCTGTTAAAAGGGTTTTTTTGTTTTTTTATTTTCTAACAATAGCCGAAACAAGTATTGTAAATAATAAAAATGCACTCGAGGACACATTCTCCCGTTAAACAATTAAGTCAGCGCCGGATTGAGATAAAATCTGGACTTCAGTCTGAAGAAACACCCAGGAATGCCCTGCACTCCTGCCCTCATTGGTCAATTCTCCTCACGAAGAATTTTTATGTCAGTCTAACGGAATGCAATCTGTATCAAACGATGAGGTTTTTCTGGATGGGTCATATTCTCGCTCTTTGTCAGCTGAGGAACTTTTCGCACACCCAGTTAAATCTCTGGTTGGAACTCGTTTTTCTTTCTGACTTGCTTCAGATTCTCGTTTCTGGGTGATCGCTTTGGCAAATTGTATCGGATTGTTTATGATCTGCTCAACTTTTCCAGCTAAAGAACCCAAAATGTTGGGACTTTCAATGTAGTCGCCGCCAAACAGGTTGTATGATCTCACAAAAAAATGTCGCAACTCCCTCTTCCGAAGAGCCTCTAAAAGGTTTCCAAGGAGCTTCAGCATACACTCGGCTCTGTTGTTCTCCGTCCATACCTTCGCGCCAGTTTCTTCAATAGTTTGCAGAAGAATATGTTTAAGGTGAAAAGTCACCAAGCCTTTCGGGTCAACAGCAAGATAAGCTCGATGGTATCTCTTCAGACATCGGTAACACTTGCGCTGAATTTCATTCATCTCTTGGCTTAACAAATACTCTGCATGGCCAAAGGAGATCCTGAAGTCGCAATCCGGATTACCGTTCTTTGGAGGTTTCACAACCAAATGAAATCCCTCCTGAATAACACTTTCAACCATGGTATGCGAAGGCCATTTACGTTCTCTTTTGATCCATTCCCTTGCAACTTTGGGCCAGCCATGGGACCTTAGAGCAGGCACAAAATCAAGTCCGCCAACCTGCTGGTCGAAATTTAGTTTGCCAGCGTCTTCATCTTCTATTGAAGAATTTCCCTTTGCTTCAGCCACAGTTCGGGCCAGATGATCAACCTGGAGCTTGTTTGATTGCTTCAACTCGTTAGCTGATCTGTGATCATCTTCAGCCTTTTTTGGTGAGTTACAAGGCTCCGTAAGAGTCCCATCAAACCAGCTTATAGGGTGCCTTGAGCTTACCTATCCGTAATCGTATTCTTGTTTGAGAGATTGTTGATCAACATTGCGCACATGGGCCAAACAGCTTTTCGTTTCTCGCCTTGTTTTGATTTGTCCTCGGGTTGCATCGCGAAATCTGCCTCTTAAGTCTTGACCTCTGCCGCTACAGTAAAAATCTGCAAACGATAAAATCTTGGATGCAAAAGTGAGACCTTTGCCACAGGTAGCAGAAAATAGTACTCCACTCGAGAACTGGGAAGCAACCTTGACAATTTCAGCGTGTTCCCTTGTATGAAGCTTTCCGCTTGCTGAACACAAATGACGAATCAGCCACTCCCACTGAGCCGCGTAAACATTCGGCAAATCTTGCGCGTCTTGAGCTGACTGGGCAAAATCTAGTGTTACAGCTGGGCCGTCAACTTTGTTTTTCAAATGGCAAGTACTTTGAAAAGTGTCTTGAGACTTTATCTGTTGAAGACTTTGAATAATGAACTTAAACAAACGAGACCCCGACTTGCCATAAATGTTGGAATTGAAATTTTTCAAGGCTGACGTAGCCACGTAACAAGTGTTTTCTGCAAGACAGGACTTCAACACAGGATGATTTTGTCCTTTGATTCTGACGTGAAGTGGATTTCTTGGCGAACATTCAATCATCTCTTCGTCGATTATTAAGTTGTCACAATTCGGAAAAATAACGATATCCACGTCGCCAACATCATCGGGTTCAAGGCACTTTAAATCTTCTGCAGCACTACCTTACGGTCGAACTATGACGCGTTCAATAGTGGTCGTATTTAGCACCACTGATAGAAATTGTAGAATGTAGAACACGACATTTTCGGTGAACTCTTTCCACTGCTGGCCTCCCTCTCCTCGCTCTCCCAAACATTTGAATTTTAAATTCATTTCCTTGGTCTTCTTATGTTCTTTTGTCACGTCCATTTTTATGAACTGTAATGTCAACGAAAGCCCGATGTTTTAAGCCTTATTTATCCATATAAAATGCATCTTCGAGTCTGAAACCCACCAACGCATCATAAATTTTCCCTACAACTATTGAATTTAATAGAAACATCCCCACCTCTTCAACGTTCATGAGTCACTTACATCTAAATAATATGGAACATTAACATTGACTAATAGCTACATAAAATAACCAGTGATGAAAATTACGTATTTCTCAGTGCTCGAAGCATCAAGTGGCGAAAGTTCTTCAGTCTCCTATAACATTTACAATATATGATAAAACATGAACTGAGGTTTTATACAGAACGCAAATTCCAGCATCGAAATCAGTCTGTATAAAATATTCCTTTTTAAAAACGCCACGTGCTCGTCATTCTTGAGAACTTTTATTTTGGTTTCTAGAAGTACCGTAAAATTCCGAAAATAAGCCTCTCCGTGTATAAGCCCCTTCAAAAATAAGCCCCCCCAAACTCGTAATGCAAAAAACCCTCCGTTTAATCGCCTCTCCAAATATAAGCCCCCCGGGGGCTTGTACTTGGAAATTGCCCTCAAATACAAAGTAAAACAAAGCAAAAACGGTAAATTTCCTTCCAACTATAGGGCTAGCCCAATCGACGCAAATTTCCTTCCGTTGATAAGCCCCTCCAAAAGTAAGCCCCTCAAAAAGGGCCTTTGAAAAATATAAGCCCCGGGGCTTATTTTCGGAATTTTGCGGTATTTTTTTACTGTTACGGAGTGCAACAGCTGAGACAAGATGTCAACAGCATTTTACATGTATTTGAAAGAGAAACAAAATATACACAGGTCCATTCCCTTAACATGGTCAACTAATCTACAATAAACATGACAACTACTTCACGATGAAGTATGATCAAGGTATACACCTCCCTCTACATATAACGGTTTTGATCCCTTTCCAATTTAGGTTTCTGGCAAGCTGCCCACCTACCCCTCCCCTAAGCTAACATTAACACTTGCTTCTCACTTAAAGCAAAATGTTGGCTTAGGGGGAGGGGTAGGTGGGCAGTTTCTCGGAAACCTAAATTTATCCGAAAGGAAACCATAAGGGGAACACTAATATGAAATTTGGCCCATCATGGCGCCCTTCGTTAGATGTTTTCCTTACAAATCGGGCCCACAAATTTGTAGTCTCCCTTGCAGCCGTTTTTTGGATGTCACGCAACGCTCCCCCCTTTAAAAAATTTGGCGGTGTGAAAACATCTTAGTCTCAAATAAATCGTGATTTCTCTGAGGAAGACAAAAATAACAGTTCTACAAGAGTTCAGGTTTCGTTACGGAACGATTGATCTTGCAGTGTATATGTTGTGGTTCAGTTTTATAATTAGTCTAAATTTTATTTTCTTTTTTTTCAAACTCATTTTCATCAAGTTGTTTTCATATTACCATACCCAAAAACAAAAGAAAATAAAGTTTAAACCGAGGATAAAACTGAACCACAACATATATCAGTCTATCCCTAGCAGTGTGTATATAACTAAAATTCCTTGCTGTTTTCTTACTTGTGTTCGCAACGCCTCGATCTCTTCGCGTTCCTTCTTGTCTGGCATAGTTCGAGCGGCTTTCTGATATTTTTCAAATACTCGTCTCTCCCGCCTACAAAATAAATAATTGTTAAACAACCTATGTTGAGATAATCAAAAATGGCAATGACAACAACAGTGGGGTTTTGTAAAGGGTTGGAAAAAAACTACCGGTAATTAAACCTTAAGGAGACTCGCTATTGTATCCATTTTTCTTTAACCTCAACCTCAGTACCGGGCGAAATCGTTCCACGTCGCTGAGGAAGGTTCCTGAAACGTCTCAACGACGGGGAGCGAGGAGAGGCGGAATAATGGGCTCAAAGTCTCACATCTCTTGTCCGCCGGCTTTAGATTGTCTCCGTCAGCAACCTACGCTCCTGTCTCAGAGGAGCTTGTTTCGGACACTCCTATCTTCTTGGCGTCAGAGGTAAGCACATGATCACACTCTCGGTAAGAAAGTAGAGGCTAATTTTCTAACTGAGAACAAGGTTATCACGACGCGCATGTTAATGATATCCTCTCTGGACTCTCGTCCAGTTTTGGTAGAGGTGGCTAAACAAGCATCATTTGGCGGCCGTAAAATGTCAAATGAAGGCAATAGAAATGGAAAGTCGAGAGAAGCGACCAAACGCAAGATGTTGGACGAAACTGTTCCATCGTTTCGGTGGGACGTTAAGGCAGAAGGGCCTTGACTTCGAAACAAGAAATCAGAAGTTACAATTACAGTTAAAGAAAACTAATACTTATTTGGACAAAAAGACACACACCGTAATTTTCGAAGTTCCTCCTCTCTGAACTGCTCCAGTCGATCAAGTTCCTCTGTTTTCTGCTTGTCAAATGCGGCGATCTCAGTTTGGAGTTTTTTCAAACCCTGAGGAACAATGCAATACCGAGAACTGCAAATGTACAATATATACAGGATTTCCATTTGTAAACGCTACAAAGTACACTTGTCCATTTAGAAGTGAGTTCCTTTTTTACAAGAGAGAGAGTGAACAACTGTAGCGATACAGAAACAACCTAAGGTTAAGAACTTGACGAACGTGCACGAGTTGTTTCCCAAAGGACTAAAACCGTCCCTTATCTTAGATGGAGCGCGGGAACGGCACGATATGCTCTGAAAACGTATAATCATTAAGAAAAATAATTAGAGAGCATAACCAACTCCACAAATTCTGTCTTCACAAGAAGCCCATATTTCAAAAACTTTAAGCCGGACAGTGTCCCGTGAGTTGAAAGCAACAAATCAACCTTCCAAACCAATCCTCTTTGGTAAATCCAGTCATAGCTACGTACCACACTAAACGAAAGCAATCACTGTTTGCTCATTAGGGTAGCCAATGTAACAAAGCGATTGCCTCGGACGCATTTTTAACTATGGGACTTCCTCTTAAGACCACTTTCACTTTTTAACATTTACACAAAATCTAATACTTATTTACCCCTCATTTTGCATTTTGTCTGGCTATGAACCGTTTCCTGTGAATTGGATCACTCTCTCACAGCAAATTTTCCCTCACCTCTTCTCGTTCAGTTCTCATCTTAGCTAGAACTGCATTTTCAGTCCTGAACTTATCAATCTCAGATTCCAGTTCCTTCAGTTTTTGCCGGACCGCTATACTCTGAACAGCGTCTGAAGCTTCTTCTTTCTTTTCTTCTGCAGGTTTGGTCTGCGGAGCAACTTCAGTAACTGGTTGTTTTGTGTCGACCTGCTAGAGGAAGAAACAAAAGCCGTGGATGAATTTTACTTGTTCGAAGGGTAAGTTGTCTAAAAATGACTTGTGATAACGCGTCGATGAAGACGCTATCGTCTTCAATTGGTTGATAGAGTGGCCACAGTGAAACTCTTAGCGAAATCGAATTTTCTCTCCCTAACGATAAGCTACTGGCTGGCGTTCGAAACTTAGGCCTTCTGCAACTCTTTTTTTCCAGTGCCAGTTTTTCGGGACCGTTACGAACAATTGTTCTGGCTAAAGTCATAAAGCTAATGATGCCTAATTTTCTTGACTGTGTTTATTTATGTAAATCACTGGATTGGGAGTTTCACTGGGGTTATCCCCGGAGGGACGGGGTAGTCAACAAAGTTTTATACGGGGAGGCTCTGCCCCGAGGTCCCACCCCTTACCCCTTTTATATACCAGGGCTGAGTTGCTCAAACAATGGCTAGCTTTAACCATTGGTTAAGCAGTATCAAAACCAATACGTTGTCAAGGTATTAAACCCTGGTTAACGCTAACCACGCTTCGAGCAACTGGGCCCAGTTGTGACAGAAAAGGCAGCCCTTTCATACACCTTCTATTCACAAATGATACTCCTCTAACATACCTAGCATAGAACTTTGCATCCCCTTTTAACTGCTGTAAATGCGCTTTCTTTAAAATAGGAATAAATCAAAAAGCCACAACGTTTCCTCGACTTTTTCACAGCCATAAAATGCATCTGTTAGTCCATTTGGACCATTTAAAGACTAAAATGACAGATTTCCCTACCCCTTCATATACTTCAGCCAGTGAGATCCCTACCCCTTCATGTCAGTGAAATCCCTTCCCTTTCATACACCTGAAGCCTGAAAAAGGTACCCCTTTCGGGCGGAGCCTCCCCGTATAGGTCATTTTTGGGAGTACCCCCACCCCCGTCCGGGAGGTTATCATTGAAAGTTAAACTATCAACTCCTTTTGCTTGTTGCCGTGAGGAGTAAGATCAAAGCGACGACCTGTAACTGAACAACGTTTTTAGATAACATGAATTATGGAAAATCATACCCCAACCCCTGCTCTACTTACAGTAGCTTTTTGCTTTGGCTTTAACTGTGGAAACAACTTAGTAACAAGGGCAGACGTTGGTGGTGTCGATGCGATGATTCCGTCAGCACAACTCATTGCAGCCTGCTCTGTTGTTATTTGAGCTCTTCCACCCTTTGAATGTGCAGGAGGAGTGGAAGTTACCAGAGGGAAAATGTCGCTGATTGTTACATCACTATCCTCATCATCATCATCATTATCATAATCATCCCTATTAGCGTTCTTCAAATGCTCTGCGTTGCTTCCCGCCTGCCTCTTTATCTCGCCCCAAGCTTCCTCGTCATTGAAGTCGTCCTCGATTACAATAGACGCCGAGCCTGGATCATTATATAAAGGAGCTATCCAAAGAAAAAGAAAAAGAAAACATTAACAACACTTAAAGCCCAAATATCCACACACACAAATTATTCCTCTGACTATTAAATCTCCATACATTTCCGTAAAGAATAAATTAAGAGAATTTTGTAAAATACCAAGACATTTTCCCCTTAAAGACAATTTTATTTATTCTCAAAACCGCTTTTCTCAATGATGTATTGTCATTGTCAGGAGACAATTCTAAAGACTTAACGGGGATGTGAACTCTTGACTTAGTAGCCCGCAACATAGGCATATGTTTAGGTAAAGCAAACGCTCAGTTTTTATTTGCTACTTGTAGTCACCATCTTTGATATTAAGCAGAGAAAGGCCGCGTCGCAAGCGAAATCATAAACACGACGAATTCGGACTCACAAGAATCACGAATTCGTCGCTTACGATCAAGTGAAAACCTCAATGTCGCAGTCGCCAGCAGAACTAGAACTCAAAAAAATTACAAAGCTCGTTCCCACGCGTTGCGATTGGTTTCAATCTTCCTCTTTGGACGCAACTCTTACAATCTGATTTTCCGGATCAAGCGCTCCGAATCCTCCCAAGGAGGAATCGGAACGCCATGCGCCTCTGATTACAACACACACCCCTACTCCGTCCTTAGTTTAAACCTGTCTTCATGTTACATCTCCCTCAGCATTGTAACAGTACCAACACGAGATATAATGATGAAACTACCTTTAGCGTGCTGATCTCCGGTTGTCTCTTTGGGGATTTCACCATTCCTATCAAGCTCCAAAGCACTGTCCAAGCTTATCTCTTGTAATGTGATGTCGCTATCTTCATCTTCACTGACTGCCGGGGCAACAAAAATCGTCAATTTACCCATTATTCAATTTGCCGCGCGATTTAGTTACGAATTTATGGCAATTTTATCGCAAATTCCAGTCTTTAAAGAGTAGTTACCGTATAAAAGGGCGCGGCAAAAGTGCTGTCCGATAGCCTGGGGCTAGTGGAGCGACTGTCTTGCTAGAATGTTTTAATTACAAGTTGTCCGCGTCGGTCAGGTAACATTTGCTGAGATAAATTAAAGTAGATGTAAGTGAAAAATGGGGTTGGCTGGTCTTCACGACTGCTCCAGGCTAGTAAACTTCAGTAACAGCTTACCCGAAGGGCAAAGGCGATTTTTTTACTTTTCATGTCACCCTGCCGGCCGGAAATTGTATCAAAAGTAACACTCTTCCGCTAAGGGTTGATTTCCAGTCTCGCGCAATTTTTACGTGGCTGCGTGCGTAAAATTTACGTACGCAAATATAAATAGAGGCAACGCATGAAAGGTTGCTCGTAAGCGTAAAAGTTGAACCTCACTCAACTTCTCGTTTAAGCTCATCACTTTTTATCTTGCCTCTGTTTTATTTACGTGATTATAATTTTCGTGCGTTAACGTGCGTAGCCAAAAACGAACCAGTGGAAATCAACCTTAAGGGAGTTTTTCGAGCAAGTCCGAAATGACTATGACTACACGGCGACAAATCGACATGATATCACCGCTAGTTAATACCGCCCAATACAAAGTCGCAACAAAGTTGCATAACAAATATCAGTAAAATTCGCACGACAAATCACCAGGGTAAACTGGAGAGGTTTCGCATTCCCTGTTCTCAGTGAGTTTAGAATCTTATTCATTATGGGCCAGATTAGACTTTACAAAAGAAATGCAAAGAGCGTCAGTACGATGATGAGCCTTGGTCCAAGTAGCGCGAACGGTCCCACGCGAATGAAGAATTTCCGCTTTTTGACCAGGCCACGGTTGTTCAAACGTTGGAGAGCGCAATCCAGAGGATAAATCACTATCCAGCGGATAAGTATTAAGGAAACTAATTGCAACATCCACTGGATAGAGTTTTATCCGGTGGATAGCGCTATCCACCCTTGAACAATTGAGGGCAAACGAAAGTTGAGGTGAAACCTAAACTGCGAAAGAGGGAAGAGAGAGGAGAGGCTGGAAGTGTTATTTCCATTCCAAAATGAGAGAAACTTTTAAGTTGCAATGACTACTTTTTGTAGACAAACCATTAAAATATTGTACGATTGAACTTAACCCTATTTCAGAATCGCCGGCTTGCAAGCGTTCCTCTTCTCCTCCCCTCTCGCTTCATTATGACACCCAAGTATTAAAATGTTTCCATTCTTTCTTTATTATTTTTTTTACCATTGTCCTGCTGTTGAACCATGTTTTTAAGTCTACACTGATCAGCTGATGACGTTACTTTACCATCACCGCTACCATAACCAGTATCAACGGGACTCAGAATTCCCTCGGTGCCTGGAAATGAAATTAGTATTGCTTTTATAAAATCCGAACAGCTGAACCGCAGAGTGGTGGGGTAGGGTGGGAGCAGTGGGGGGAGGGGGAACTGGTGTCTTTAATGGCTATCAGAGTTCCCTTTGCTTTTCAAGTCTTCGTCAAAAAGAAAAGTGTGTTTTGGGGGTTTTCATACTTGTGTCTTTTTTCCAGTTTTGCTTTGTTTTTCCGTTTTTACATAAATAAACAAAAAAGGGGGCGCCACATTTGAGTTCCCTTGAAAAGTACAGTAAAATTTGTCAATTTGCGGCCGTTTTTGGTCGTTTACAGTCTGCCGCTATTCTTTGTTTTTGTTGTTGTTGTTTTTGTAACTGGACTTTAAAAAAAGCGTTTCAAACAAACTACGATTTTCATTTTTCTGTGGTCTGCTATGGATGTAGTTTTTAATACTTCCCCCAATAAAAGTACAATATTGTGATTATAAAGTACTCTTCTATTTGCATCTCCACAGACCAATACTTTCATGAGACACTTTAATTTAGTTGAGACCGGTCATAGTCGACCACAGTCGTATGACCTGATTTCCAGTAAAAGCGTTTTTTTCTCAGCCAGAATTTATTTTAAGATTTTGGAATTTAACCATGGTAAGGTATGCATAAAGGAGTACATGTACGTGTAAAACAATTCGGTAAAAACATGAAAATGTATGAACTGCACATTTTTTATTTAACAAGAACTACCTCTGAGCTGTTTGCTCCCTCGAGCTTTGGCCAACACCTTCACAACAACTGATGAGTTGGACGAAAAGGAAGCATTTGCTGCAGCTTGCTCTAAAAGTTCAAACTCTTCCAGCTCTTCTTCCTCTAACTGGATTAGAAAAAAAATGTAAACATCTCTTACATACATTTACGTTTTTGTCATTAAATTTCTTTGTTAAATCTGTTTATTACCAGCGTTGTAATAAGCTCCTGTCAGATCAAATGGTAAACAAATGAAGGGAATCCTGGAGAAATACCCAAACTGACTTGAAGACAACAAACTTATTCGGTCTTAAAGCATTGGCTTTGAGACACATCCTTGCTCACCACATAATCTCGTGCATATACACAGGGCTTGAAAACAACTTGAATTCTAGGCTAGCTTGTCCTTTGGGCAAGCAGCTCTCATATTTTGCTTGAGAGGGGCCACTTCTTGCTTGTCTTAGTTAATGATTTTGTTAGAGGATGACTCGCCTGGATCCTTGCCCATTGAGCAAGTGAACTTAATAAAAGTTACTTGCCCAGCAAGAAAACCTAGTTGTCCTGAACTACTGGACCAGAATTTTTCGAGCCCTGATACATTACGGTTCAATTTTACTGTTCTTTCTCTTTTTCTTAATGACAGTATCTGACTTAGCAAGAAAGAACCAAGAACAAATTGAATCACAACATAACCATGTGTATACTACACACCTCTTGCTTTTCCTCTAATTCTTGTAGTCTCATTTGAAATGAGGCATCAATGCTATTAAGGACACCAGCTGGATTATTCCCCTCTGCTCTCCTAAACACAGAACTGCAAGAAAAGGCATTTGGTATTTGAAACTAGACAAGTTTAAGACTAGTTTAGTTTAAAACTAAGGACATCCAACTACAAAATTATTGGTTGACATGTGCCCTTGTTTGGAAGAGTATGTGCACTGCAAGTGTATTAACTAATCAGTATTCACTGATTTCATTACTAAGCAGCTACTGCTAATTAATACTTCAGTTTATTTTTATTAATCTCCCCCACCCCTACTCATCAGCCCCTATCTCCACCCCTACCAACGAAAATGCAATCAGTCAGAAACTAGTTTACTTGATCCAGCCACTGTTTCACAGTACCCTTTTTAAGTGTTGCTCACTATTGCTGATTAATCAATTCACCTTGTTGCTATTGGCTTTGGTTTGTCAGTTGGAGCTGCCAGTACTGTTTTTCCTTTTGTGCCATCCTCGCTCTTTGGGTTCTTTCCAACTGTGGCATCTTCATTTTTTGCAAGCCCCTGAGCACTTTTAGATGCAACTTTGCGTGTAATCTGCAAAATATTAGTAATGATACAGTCAAAAAATTAAAAATTAATTAATTAAGAGGTCCGTCCAATATTGCTGGTTTTCAACTGACATCATGGCAAGCATGCTTTTGGACAAGAATAACAGTGTTTACCTCCACTGGGGAACAAAACTATTTTTCCATGCAAATTCTACGTAAAAAAAATATTGTTTTGTCCATCAACGTGTCCACCTTGTCAAGTGGTTGAAAACCAGCAATTTTAAAGCAGCCATCCTCAATTAAATGGCCAGTTACAAGAGTCCCAAAGAGAAGGACTGTAAGTGAATAAGTGTCTACTTGTCCCTTTCCCAAGGCCAGGGAGGCAATTAATAGAAGTTAACTGTGATAAACAAATTAGCACCACAGTTAATAGATCAAGATGTACTTTTGTACTTGCAAATACGAACTGGTTTTCAGTCAAAATTTTATAATGTGGACACCAAAAGGTACAGAGCTAGTGTATTAACCCAATCGTCCCTGGAGATTTTCCTGAAAAACATATTTTAAAGCTAGTCAAGCGGTTTTCTGGTCACGGTGGCGCTGTTAAGAGCAAAAACTTACCACAAAGCCAGTACAGGTCTTGCACTTCATAGCCTTCTGATCCAGATGCAAATAACAGCTTGCGAAGTTCGGGCATGTGCAGAAAGCAAAATTTCGAGATTTTTTGGGTTTAAAAGTGACACAACAGTCTTTACTTTCGCTTTTCTTGCCTCTTTTTTTTTTCTCTTGCTGTGCATTTAGTAGGCTTCATTTTGGTAGCAAAGGTTTTTAGGAAAGCTTTTAGGATCTTAGGATTAGATGAAAGGAAATGTAGGTGGGTAACATGGAACAAAATTTTCATGGAAATTTTCAGGTCAATGTTACATGGTTTTTTGCCTTTTTCTCCGGTGTCCTTGACTGAATTGTGCTTATTCTGGAATGGTCTGAAAGATCTATTCACTCTGCACAAGTTGGTGGACAAAGTTGTTCTTGACAGTTAAAACTGATGATGTCAAAAGTGGTAGAAAGCATGTGGACCAGGAGTAGACCGGCATGGGTGGTTAAAGCGGCTCAGGGGCAAATGGGTTAAGCATTACAAAAACAATTTACTATCAGTTTTACAGCTTGCCATGGCATTTGGGCAAGCTGTTGCTAGCATGTATACTTAGCCCCCCAAAAACTTGATTAGCATTGATTACAGTTAAATGCATGCTGTGTAAAGGATGGAAATTTTTTTTTATATCAATATAAGTATATATATTAAAGTTACCAAATGTTACAGTACCTGGCTCTGACTAACAGAGACACCAACTGGTTTGATACTTCCTTGAGGCAAACCAGACTCCATATTCCTAGATGTCTTCTTTTCCTTTTTCTGAGGGGCTGTTGATGACTGATTTGTTGATTGCTTTTGTAGACCTACTGGTTTATTTGATGTTGATTTTCCTTTAAACCTGGCAAGCCCTTGACCTTTTCTGAGGAATGTTCTCTGAGGTTTCTGCTTTGCATTTTCCTGTGATGTCTTCTCTTCTTTGGAAGCCTTAACAAAATAACAGAAAAAAATTAACACAACTTGTTATTAAGATACCCTGCATTTCCAATGAATAGTATATATAAGGATCAGGAGCAACAAGTCTATTCACATAAAAATGTGTTTGTTGTGGGCGTAGACCAATTATTACATCACTAAAATCTTGAGTTAAGTTGATAAAAGATAATTCAAAGTAGACAGACTGCAAATTATATTATAAGTTGCTAAAAAATATATATCTATGTGTCACAATAAGTGAGCACAGAATCCAAAATAAAAACAAGACATGACGCACATGTAACAGAGCTAACCTCCTCAAGTTTAAGTTGTTTCTCTAAAAGTTCCTCGAATGTCTTTACAGCAGATCCGCTTCCTGGATATTAATAAGAAATGACAGTGAAAAGGAAAATTTGAGGATACAAGATACAACACTCATAACATAAAAAGTAGATGCAGTTATTGAATGTTGTCGTACCTATGCCTGGTTTGATAGGTCTCATTTCATCATTTTCTTCAGGTTTTTCACTTCCTTGTTGATTTTCATTCTAAATAGAAAATTGTAAAAAGAATCGCATGAAGTAAATGACATACTACACACACTGAATACAATTTTAAAAGGTCAGAAAGCGTATGAACTGTTCTGACAAAAGTGTCTGTTTTTAATAAATTACATGTACCGGTAATATATGTTACAGGTCAAATTTGATTTCAGGTTAAATTTTTTAAACCTGGGTTGATTCTCAAATTCCTTTGTCTCCTAGCCCCTAATCATTCATGAATTAGGGCCAGGAAACAAAGGAAATTGAGAATCAACCTAGGTTAAATCCAATTTAACCTGAAATCAAATTTGACCATAATATTATACATGTGCAACTGTATACCCCCACATGCAGCATGAGACTTGACTTCTGTTAGTATTCGTTAGAGGGGAGCTGCTTTTTATTCATGGCTATTTGAACAAATATTAAAAGCCATCTACATTGTCTTACTGATTTTCAATTTTTTCCAACTACTTTTGACATTTATCAGGCCTCAAATATCTACCTCTTACACCTGAATTCCTTCAAAAGTTAAACACAAATAACCCTGAACTTTGAGATTGTATTCTCATGCAATTTTCCAAGAACTGAAGGGCTTGGAAGAGCACTACGGTCGTGGAACCTAGATATAACGAACCTCTATATAACGAAGTGCTCAGTATAACGGACTATTTTCTTTACCCCAGTGATTGTAAAATATGGCTGATTCAATAAACGTTGCTTTGGGCATTGGGAATTGGGCACAAGGAAGCTATTGTTTGGTGGTCACTCAGGCAAATAATTACACTGTTCCGTATGCTCAGATGCCCAATACCCAATGGCCAATTCCCAATGCCCAAAGAAGCCTTTATTGAATCAGCTATACATGAAAAACAACCTTGATATAACGACACTTTGTTCTAGTGAACACATTTTGCCGGTCCCTTGGCCCTTCGTTAAATTCAGGTTCCACTGTATTATGCAAAGCAACTTCTAGCTTCTTTATATGACTCAAAATTGCTTCATCGTTTTTAGCCATATTCAACCTTTCTCCAAGAAAAAACAGGCAATGCAAAGCACAGTCAGCACTCTACATTCTTTTGTTCAAAGCCAACACCAACAAGTTCATTGCTTTGCAAAATCAGTTCAATGATTAACTAGCTATTATAACTTTTAAGGAATAAACTGAATGTCACTAATATCACATCCGTTTTTACATGTACGTGGAAGTTAATACTTACTGGTACATTGGATTCCAAAGAAGCAACTGTTAAGTCTATCACAGTTTTTTCCCTTTCATAACTTTCTTCAAAGTCCTCTTCAGCATCAGATGCAGTATCCATGTCCTCAGTCCCTCCTTGACCTACGTCATTTAAACCTACCTCAGATTCAGAATCATACAGAGGGTACACTCCACTCATGGCATCCACATCTGACTGGTCATCAGCATGAGACTCCACACTAGCAAGAAGGTGTTGTGCCCCAGGATCCAGATTCCATTGTCTTTCGTTACCTTGTGTGACTGCAATAGGAGTAGTGTTTCTTTGAAGAGCATCATTATGACCTTTAACATTTATTTCTAAATCACTCTGGATCCCTGTCTCTTGGCTAATATACATTCTGAATCCTTCATGCTCAGGAGTTGAATTTTGACTTTGGGAACCCTGTGCAGCTGTAGTCATTTTACTGGTAATCATCCCTATATGTGACATGGGGCTACCTGGACTTGTGAAACCAACAACAGGCTGCCCATGCATAGGGGTGACTTGTACACCAGAAGAGATGGGTATTGATCCCCAAGGGAGGTGGTAATTTGGTGAGTTCCACATCATAGGATAAACTGTTGCATTAAAAGATGCTACACTTTCTTCAAGGTTTTCTTTGCCTTTGGCTGGCATCTGAATTCCAGGGAATGCAACTTGTTGTTGCAAATGATAAAGATTTTTTGGTGACTCTGATGAACTAGAGGAGGATTCAACTTGGGTTACCACACTTCCTGAAACAGGAACAGATGATGATGTGGGAAATGAAACAGGAGCAGGAGTGTTGTGAGGTCCAGCTATTTCACTGGAATGATATTCAGCATCTGGCCTCATCACAGCAGATGTGGGCATCCTTGAGAAATGTTCTTGTTGGCTTGGCATAATCATAACATCCCTCAGGCTTGATGCAGTTTCTAAATTTGGAGAATAATTTGTTGGGTTTAAAACATGTTGTTGTTCTTGAAGTTTCTTCTGAGCTGCTAAGATGGTTTGCAATTTACTTTTTTCAACCTTGAGTGTTTCCATAGCCAGCTGCTGCTGACGGTACATGCTTTCTTGTTGTTGTTGTTGCCATTGACGCAGCTTTCTGAATTTCTCCAACAGCTCGGTCTGATTTTGAGGTTGTGTTGCCATATTCCTGGCCTTTAAAGGTTGCTGAGATTTCGGTACTACTGAAAATGAAAGCACAAAAAGTGATGATGGACTTATTAAAAAAAACTAAAAAAAGCTTGATTGGCAAGATTACATATTATTGATAATCAGGTAATACTGACAGTGACAATTTAATTTACCAATATGACAGGTACTACAAGTAGGGGGAGGGGTGGTGGGTATTTTGAAATTGACTACCACACTTAAACACTCTAGTTGTGATCACTAAAGGTAACAATTACTTAATTGTGGAATTATAATTACTCATTACTTTTGTTTTAAATGTCTAACCAATAAAAGAAATACATGCAGGCACTCATAGATTGAAGGTCCATAAGAAAAGTTGAAAAAAGCATTCATTCAACAATTTTATCACTGACGATGCATGAGTATTCGTTTAACTGAATACCTATCAACTTATCAAAATTGACCGATCGACAGATATTGGATCATCGAGTTTTCATCCACTGATCAGATGTCGATCACCTACCTCCAACCTGTTGAATGCTCATCTTTATGTTGGAATTCACGATTTCTCCATCTTCGGCAAAATATGGGTTATTTTCCTTCTGAGAAATGCTCCCAGCGTCTACAACTCTAAATTCTTCCATATTTTCTACACTGAATTGATTTAATTCTGCGCATAGCGAAACTACCTTTTCCGAATCCTAAGTTACGTAGCGAATTATCATCCCGATTTTGTTTAAAAGAAGGCCGATCTATTCAGTGACTTTTTTAAAACTTTGCGATTGATAATTTCAAGTTAATGAGTATTTTCAACTATGCTGTAATGGTAAAACCATCGAAGCGAAACTATAGGAATTTGGATAAGCAACGCGCCATTTTTTCAAAGTTTACAATAGCAAAAATTGCATCCCCGTTCACATGCGCGCATTGTAGAATACGCTGACTACCATCGCGGGCGCTTCAAACATGGCGAAGAGTTTGCAGGTTTCCAAACTTGAAGAAATCTTGCAGAAGGAGCTAAATACAACAAAATTAAAGCCTCTAGGATTTGCAACTGGTGGTTGCATCAACGAAGGCCAGAGTTATCTTACTGAAAATGGAAAGATCTTTGTCAAAGTCAACGAGAAATCTGAGGTAAATTTGACGTATCAAATAGAGGGGAATCTCCTTCGTTATGTCAAACTCTCCGCTTGTTAAATAAACAGTTGGTTTGGTTTTCCTTTCAGGCTACGAAAATGTTCGAAGGTGAATTTTTAAGCCTGGAAACTATTTATCCAACGAACACGGTCCGAGTTCCTAAACCAATCAAGGTTAGCCTATCCAGTATCTCACTCGAAATTCGAAATTGCTCCAAATCTCTCAATTTAAGAAAAAGTTTTCTTATTTTACGAGAAAAATTTAAAACAAATCATAGGATAAGAACTCTTCTTCCTGTAATTAAAGCAGGCAGTTTGAATTTATGAGAACAAACTCTTATTTATGATTTTTTTGTTTTAATTTTTTTCTATAAATAAGAGATCTACAAGAGTGTCTGTTTATTAATATTGGTGAAAACATTAGACTTTGCAATGTTTACTTATGGGCCCCCTCCTGTCCATATTCGTCCACACTTATCCAGATATTGTTGAATTCGCAAATTTTTCTTTGCAGATTTAGAAAGTTTCACATCCACATGTGGCGTATTCAAATCGAATTTGCCCGTCCATACCATACTTAGCAGATGAGACTGATTATATGAAAGCGGGCAAACATCAAAGTTGAAAACAAGGATGGTGTAGTTTATGTTGGAAGTTCCCTGACCGTACACCACCCTTTGTATTTGTTCACAAATTGTGACTGAATAAATTAATGTGATGTCTCTATTATTGGTCAGTAAGTTCAAAATAATTTTGAACTTACTGACCAATAATAGAGACATCACATTAATTTATTCAGTCACAATTTGTTGTGCACAGCCAGGTCCATAGAAGTTAACAAAAACATAACAGAGGATTCTCCCTGGTTTCATATCCATTGCATAACTGTCTGGATTCACTCACAGTTTGTCAGCTAATTTGTAATGCGATTTTGGGCTCATGCCAAAAATTTTCATAACATTCTTCTTCAATAACTGTTTCGCAGTTTGACATATTAAATAAAGAACTGGGCTCGATCTCGTTACATTATTGGATAAATAAAGATTTACAGTGAAACAGTAACTCACAGTTATGGAGCATGACACACCAGACCTCCCGGGGATTGTTATTGTTATGAGCAGAGCAACTCGTGCCATGCAATGAGCCATGAATCTACAATAGTTAATATCTTTGTTGCAGCTTAGTACAATGGTACAGACAGGTACCAAGGTCAAAATGTTGCAACACTGTCTAGTACGTTTCTAAAAAAACAATTTCTGAACACATGTGGATGGGGCCTTAATTTTGCAGTAATCGGTCGTTTTGCTTTGTTTTGCCTATGAGTAGTTTCACTTTTTACTACTAAGTCTTTACTAAAAAAACGGCGTCAGCATCAATCAAAGAGAACTGTGTTTTTGTAGGGATCATCTTGCTACATCTCCATTTTGTTTTTCATCACTTGTAGATATTTGACCATCCTGCTGGAAGTGGATCAATTTTCGTTATGGAGCATATTGATATGAAGGGTTTGAGGAAATATCAAGCACAACTAGGAGCACAACTTGGAAGGTAGCTCAATTAACCATCTCTTAGAGGTGTCCGCCTTTAATAAACAGTCAGTCAAAGTCAATCAGGGAGGGTTTTTTTTCTTTTGGAGAAGAAAAGGAAAAGAATGAAATGCCTAATTAAATTTTTGTTTTTTAAAGAGACACCAAACACCCTAAAACTTATGTCTGGTCAGCCTTTCATAGCCATGATGGGGATCAGATTTCGATGATTGTAGGTATGAAATACATCTGCCACCAGAATAAATTTGTACTTGGGGAAGGCAATAAAATGGCACTAATCTTTGAATGACTAGCAACTGTATAGCAATTCCAGCGGAAGCTTCATTTCACTTGAAGAATGTTCAGATTTGCTCTCGTTGCCTTTAGGGAATTGACTTAGTAATTCTTGAGATTCATTAGAGCAAACAAAAATATAGTGTTCAATTTACATTATATTCCCAGTTCTTCTATTTTTGTTGACATTTTGACCAGAGGACTTTATTCACTGAAACCCTTCAGCCAATAAGAGTAGAACTTTGTAATACGTGTTACTTCAGAACCAGTCAGAAAGAACACCAGATACTAGCTTTTTTGCATGTAATCTTACAAATTAGTGGATCATAGGCACCCTCCTTCTCATGCAAAACATACAGAGATGATCAGCTCTCATTGTATCATCTTCTATATATCTGGTTAAATTAAACTGGGTCCTGTTTTTTCCCACAGACTACATATGGATAACATTAAAAAATTACAGAAGGCTGAAATAGAGGAAAACAGGATTGGAAAGGGAAAGGACCCAACAGCTGTTCATAAATTTGGTTTCCCAGCTGTTACATGTTGTGGTTACATTGGACAAAACAATGAATGGTGTGATGACTGGGTGGTAAGCGATGACATTTTAATGTATAAATTGCAGCCACGGAAATGAAATAATCCTGAAAAGGGAAGGTAACAAAGTCAGGAAATACAGCTGTTTTGAATTGAATCAGTCCTCCTTGTCATCATCATCATCATCATCATCATCATTATCATCACCATCATCATCGCCATCATTTGTCATTTCCATTTCTATATTTGAGAGGGTCACCCTGTGACTGATGCACCACACTTTTTTATTAGCCAACAGGCTAATAAGCCGTTTGCCAGACTCCGTCTCTTCATCTTTCATTAAAATACTGTGTAAAGTCTTTTAAGCTGTCCGACTGGAATCTTGTTGGTTCCCATACTAGTATGGGGACAGTTTAGGGTGCTGATAGCAATGTCCTACCAGCTGCAGACAATGTTCCTTTATCTTAAAGGACAATTTCTGAATATTAAAACAGGACCATAGAGCTCCTCCATAGCTTTTTGAACAGTCAAAGTATCTTTCACAGCAATTGCTTTCAAAACTAATAGTAATTTTGGCCTCATTTTTTGTTGTAGACATTTTACACCAATAGATTACAGCAGCAAATGAACCTAATTGATAAAGAGGTAGGATATGTCAATGCCTATAAGTCAGGAGTAAATTTATTAAATGGTTTCTCTTCAGGTTGATTTTAATTTCCTTTTCCTTAATCCTGAATAATAAGAGAGAGAAGACAGAGGAACAAAAATCTCAATATGTAGTACTTAAGTCAAGCTACCTGTAGTAAGTTGTCCCTGTTGAGAAATTAGCATAATATAACATTCTTCTCACTTCCCTCTGTCCCCTCCTCCCTCAGTGCAGTTTCAATGCCTTTGAATTAGCAGTTTAATTTGTTGCTGTTCAATTTGACATGTGGGATGTGATGTACATCTTCAGTATGGAGATTCAGAGGCAAGATCTCTTTGGTCAAGCCTTAAGCTAAAAATACCAGAGTTCTTTAAAGATGTACCAGATATAAAGCCTTCCCTTCTTCATGGGGATCTTTGGAGTGGAAATGCAGCAGAAACAGATGATGGTCCAGGTAATGCAACTACAAATCATTTTAAACTGTTAAATTCATGTACTAACTAAAAGATAGCACCACATTGGTTAACAACAACAACAACTTTATTAAGCCTTAATTACACACCGCCTGCAGTTAGCAAAAGCTATTTGAGGCAAGCAGTGTGGGGACGCTACATACATATGTTACATTCAATCACATTAAAGGAAGAACTATAATATATATTACAAAGAGGATGCAGCATTGTCTCTTAATTCCCAATTGGAAAACCTTAACATTGTAAAAGTTCCTTGAACTGGGGAGTGCTTGCAAGGAGGGAAATTTTAGTACTGTTTTCCATGGGACAACAAAGATGTCTCTTCCCAAGAGGAGTAAAGGAGTTAGCCCTTGCACCCTTTAACCCCCAGTTATTTTCCTACAAAACAATTTTCAAGACTGCTCAAGTCCATACATTTCGTTAAAAAAAAAATGGATGAGAGAATTTTGTTTAAGGACAAAGCATTTTCCTGCAGATGATCATTTCGTTAATTCTCATAACCTTTTCCGTTGATAATATATTGAGATCGGTGGGAGAAAATTGATGTTGGTCATTCTCAGGACTTAACCCAAACAATGATGACAGCCGGCAAGTAGCGAAAAAAACTGCATTTTTCACCAATTCCTGAACACCTAAAACATCAAGTTTCCACTCCAGGGGCATTGTACTTCAATGAAGACTTATGTGAGGATGCTCCACACTGACATACAACCCCTCTAATACCCTTCTATATACCATTTCTGACAAAAAAGTTAATACCTCTTTCATACTTTCTATTGACGTTCACATAGTTTAGAACTGTGCATTCCTCTTAAATGCCATAAATGCACTGTCTTAAAAACATGAGTAAACCATTGTCTAGTCCCAAGGCCTCGATATTGTGCGTGGCTGATGTGTTCCAGGTCACTTGGTCTCCCAGTTGTTTAAGTCTCAGATACATCACCGAAATGCATTGACCATGCCAAGAAGGCCTGGGAAGACGCTGTACAGGGACTACTAGTCAAAGTAAATCACAAAACCAGAACGTTTTCTCGACTTTTTCACATTCATGAAATGCACATGTTAGCCCTTTTTTGGCCTTTTTACAGTCGCTGACTGAAATGACAGATTTATTCTTTTAATGCTTGCAGTTGTATTTGATCCAGCTTCATTTTATGGCCATCATGAATTTGATTTGGCAATAGCAGGAATGTTTGGTGGCTTTTCCAAGGCATTTTATGATGCTTATCACAAGGAGATACCCAAAGAAAAAGGCTTTAATAAAAGGCATCAATTGTATCAGCTTTTTCACCATTTAAACCACTGGTAAGTTGTCCATGTTATGATGTTCAGAACAGCTAATGAAGTACGAAACCCATTTTTGACATATTATGCTTTGTAGTTTACAGCAGACTCACATTGTGTTTACAAGTCAATGTATCATTCAGTGTGATAACTAGTGCAATAAAATTTGCAACATTACACAACATAGTTACAATATACACCTGGTTAGCTCAGTTGAGAGAGGGCCAGTCTGCATGGAAGGACATGCAGGGTTCACGTAGTCTTGAAAAGTCCTTTAATTTTAGGGAATGTAGAGAAGTTGGTGAAGCAAACAGTTCAAGCCTTAAAGTCTTATTAGAATAGACTGGGAATGTGCATTTTTGTACAATCTGTGAAATTATATTCCTAGTAGGTGGTCCTTGAAAATCTAATGTAGTCCTTGAAAAGTCCTTCTCAAACTCATTAATAATTCATAAAGAAAATACAAAGAAAATTAATGTTTAATGAGTGTTTGGAAATCGGATGAAAAACTGCTCAGTATTTGCATCCTTAATTTCTCCTTCAAAAATGATTTTGTTTGAGAAGAAATATCAAACATTCGACACAGTGTTTCATCACCAGATGAAACACCTCGAAGTTCATCAAAAATACTCCGCTGCGCGTCGTATTTTCAACTCTCTTCTCAGTGTTTCATCTGGTGATGAAACACTGCGTCTCATGTTTGATATATTACTTGAAAAATGGTTGCAATTTTTTGTATGAACCCTGACACTGGTTCAAACCCTGCACAGACCAACAACCAGGGTCGTTAAAAAACTAGAAAGATCACGCTGGCTGTGATTTAAGATCTTGTCTCAGTTCAGATGATCATGTCATTGGCAGTGTTCTTACCAGACCGCGGCATTGCAGCATTGCTGCTCTTTTTCTGGAAATTATGCCACACTATAATCAGCCCAAGGGGTCCCGAGGCACAAAGAAGGAAAAAAAACCTATTACATAACGTGATGCCTACATTTCCTTATAATACAAGCCAAAATTTAATTGGTTATGGTGTCTTAAGAAAACACCCATCATTATCCAAGACTCAGACCTGTGAAACGTTGAGTAAACTGTAACTAAAAATTATGACCCGCTTTTCTCCCTCTCCATGGGTCCTGTGGACCCCAATGTGCGAAATCCTGGTAAGAACACTGCATTGGGCATTAAGCCATTGACCTCATCTCCTTCATCCTATCTGGATGGGGTCATACAAGAGTAGGAAACATAGACCTCAGTGGTGGTGTCTATCTTTTGTGGGGGGAGGGGACTCTAATGGGCCTACAGTAATATTGGTGTTTTGCGGTGGCAGTGACTCTGCCAAAATTGGCAAACCAAAATTGTGTAAATAAATTGATTAATCAAAACAACTATTGAGTAGAGCTTTCAAAACACCAGTGATATGAACACAGTAAGATCATAATTTATTGTATTTATCATTCATTTCAGGAATCACTTTGGTACAGGTTACAAGTCATCCTCCTTAGCAATCATTCATGGACTGCTTCAAAATTCCTAGCATATATCTATGTAAAATTCAAATATAAATTTAAGATATTTATGATGTTCTCAGGGCAAAAAAGTTCCTTTATTTCACTTCCTGAATTTAAGACGATTACGTCAAGTTGTTTTTACTCTTTTACTCTCTCAGTTTTTTACTCCCTCACTGAGGGAGTAAAAACGACTCAAACTAACCGTCTGAAATTCAGGCTAAGGAATAATGGCATCAGCTCTATAAACATTTTCTTCTCTTCATCAACTTTATAAATGGAAAGGCTTTTGTTTCTTCATTCCCATTTTAATTGCAAAACTGAGATTGACATTATTTTGTTAACGGCATGTTGATGTAAGGTTATTAAATATCTGTGTAAATATAGCCTGTTCCAAGCGTTCAGATAGTGGAGAGCGGTGCGAAGTAAAGAAAGCGATGAAAAGTAGAGGGGGACTGGGGAGAGAGGTGCGGTTCCCTCTCTCACCTCTCCCCCTCCCTCCCTTTTATTTTTTCGCACTCCTTTTTACTTCGCACCGCTCCCCACTATCTGAACGCCTGGAACAGGCTAGTGTAAATATAATAAACAAAGCAATAGATTCCCATGTTTATTTCGCATTGAAAACACACACAGAGGAATCTATACTGACAGGTAGTTAAAAATGAAATAGAGACTCCAGGGAATGTAATTTCAATTGGAAACAACACACGTATATGTATTTACATGAAAAAAGAAAAAATTCTCTTTCATTAGAGACCTAATGAATTGAATACATACAAAGTTTTCTCAACACTACATGTAAGAAGTGCTTTCACGTGAACCAACATCACTTTGGCAGGAAAACACAACAGCTGTAGTCATTTTACTATGAGTTTTAGCGAGAATATCATAGTGGTGAAAACAAATTATCAAATGTTAGAAGTTTTCTCATTTTACAATTGGCAGAGGGCTTAACCTCCTTTAATAAAGATAACAGTGCTCGCTTTTCTTGTGAATCAAAGGCACAATGAAACTTTCCAGGTTGTCAATTTTTTGAGAATACGTGAAAAAAAAAACTTTGTTCGTAGTCATTCTCCTCTTTGAATCTTAAGGTCTCTATTATTACTACTACCCAGACAAACACCACTGCTTTGTAATACCTAAGAAACACTCTTTTCTGTAAAAGACAAAAATAATTTGATTGATAACTATTCTTATTTCACAGTTTAAGAGTATATTTGGAAAATAATTTTTTATACGGCTTATAAACTTCTTTCAAATGTGGAGGAAAATACACCATCACTCTGACTAATACAGTAAAATGGGTGCTTCAAGAGTTTTAGTTGTCTGAGTCAAAAACGGCTTATCTCTGAGATGAATGGAAAGGTGAAAGTTTTTTGCCCTGCTTTCTGAACATAGTTCTGTAATAAAAATTAAAATTAATATCTATAAAATGTAAATATAGCCAATAAAGATGAAAATTTCTTGATCTGAAGAAAGAATAATTAATTTTGTCCCACGCATGGGGCCATTATAGTTATCCTCTGCAATCTGTTAGAACTTATGAAAGGTATCATGATCAACAACTAAAAAAAAATTCCAGCCAATTCGTTGTTGAGTTCATTATGGCTAGTGTGGCTAGTTTTGTTTGCATAAAAAAAATAGATTGCATTTTGCTGCACTTTTTTGTTACAGATGTATTGACAGCCTGTAGGAACATGACAAAATACAGCAAGAAAAATTGAGTCACAAAATTTCCTCAATTTTTGTTCTTATTACAGAATAGTTTATCTCATCATTGTGTAAAGAACTCCAGCAATCTAAATTCTTAATGTTAATTCCATGAACAGGATGATTTCGATGATTGTCATAAAACTCTTTCAATAACAACCAATTTTCTTTGTTCAAAACTTTTCCTTGATTCTTAAAATGTGTATCAAGTGGGAGTAAACCAAGTCTTCATGATCGCTTGCTTGCCAAGTAGATGCTCCAGAGAAATGACATAACATTACCAGTAAGTACACGGTACTGAAAACAGATGAAAAACAGGTATAATTAAAAAAAAAACAGATTCATTTGAGAAAATTTAAATCAAGATTCTTGAATTGAAACTTAATCAATATTATGAATAAAAGTTTTTCAAAACGAATTTCAGACATTGGTTGGATTTTTACTTTTAATTTCCAGTTGTCTACTATACTAATAGCAGATAGTGGTATTAGGTCATTATCTTCAAATTAAAACAGTGCGCAGAACTTATTAAAACTTTACGTCTAATTAGTAACACTAGGTAAACTTGCCTGCAAGGGAACATAATTGAGGTTGAAGTACTGAAATAGAATCCACACTCGCCAACTCATCTTTAGAGCAGTCCAGTAATGCTGTCGTATTTTCATCATTGCCTCTTTGTGTGATTTTCCCTGCAAATAAATTTATATATAAATAAGAATTATGGTAGCATTAATTCATACTATACTGCATGAGCAAGACAGCACAGTACAGAATAATAAGCACGACTAAAATGCACAGTGCAGGTCCAACATGCACTGGTTACAATCACAGCAGACCCCTGGGGGGAGTAGTACGCAATAAAGTTACATGCAAACAGATGCAACAACTCTCAACAATGTTGGGAGTTGCAATGCATCGTGGAAAGGATACAACCCATAAGACTTGCTCTCTCCAAGGAGACCATGGGTAATGCGCCTGCGTGGCCCCAACAATGTTGTGCCACGCTTAGGCGACCATGGAACAAAAGAAATGTTGGGAGTTGTTGGCTCAAAGTTTGACCAGTTTCAACAGGGTGGATGCAGCATGTAACATCCAACAATGTTGGCAGTTGTTGGCCAATAATGTTGTGTCCATTTGCACAGGGCTTTAGCCCTGGGCGACTTGATTAAAGCCCTCAGACAGCAAAGAGAAACTAAAATATTTGAAAAAATCCAAAATGCTTAGCACTTAGGATTTCAGTGGTTCAGAGCTCCTTGCCTCGCTCTTGAACAATGATAAACTGGCCTGATGAGACAAAATGCACCTAAGATTTTATGTGCACAAAGAGGATAGGTGAAGGTGACCTAAGGTACCAGCCCATGAGCGCGCTCTTGGGAGGGTGGGATCCAGGAGTTTCTCTGTCCCACTGCTGCCACCCCTACCCCCAGAGAGCTTGCTTATAGGCTACTCAAGTATTTCTAGAGTGCACTTGGTACACCCAAAGTCAAGTTGCTACATTTTGGTAGCATAATAAAGTAAGACCTGATCCATGAATTCACTCACCTCCATAATTGCAACTACGTAAAAAAAGATGAATAGAAGCAATGGACTCATTACACCCCTGTCCACCAGCAGCCTCTTGGCTTTACCATATGAGGTCGATTTAGGAAGAAACTTTTCCAGGTACTCATAGAAGTAATGGATTAACGGGCCACTTATAAAAAATCTGTAGAGAAAGAGTTAATATTATACTACTGACAATACAAACTACACTCGCAGGTGCAGATCTACATTAGTTTCCATCGTTTTATGGAAATCGGTCACATTTTTCATATTAAACATATTTTTAATAATATAAACACTTTCCCAGTTGAAATCTGACCAATATCCTGTCTGAATGACTCGGAAACCCAGCAAATAGGACTTTAACGAGTAAAAATCCAAAAAGTTTCTTGGGGAAGCCCGCGCCCCCGGACCCCGCTAGAAGCTTGCACCTTCAGCGCTCATTTAGGAAATTGGTACGTATTTCTCCTAGATCCGTGCCTGACTCTTAAACTTGAATAAATGAGCTAGAGGAAACTTGGCACCTAGGGAAGGTACTTGGATGTGCCACTTGGACCCTGGAACCCTAGGCCTATACCAGAGCTAGTTCGGATGAATTTTTCTACCCTAAAATATACTAAACTGGCAAAATCTCTTCCTATTCTAGAGTAGCCATTTTCCAAAAATTATGGAGGTCTGTGCTTTCTTTGCTATTTAACTGAGTTAGGGGTATAGAAATGGTAAATTCAAGACTTTGTGAGGCTGCAAGACCCCAGTTTCAAAATTCAAGACTAAGTTTTTTAAAAAAATTGAGACTCCAAGACACAAAATCATCCGAAAACAAGACTTCAAAACCCATCACAAACACTTCCAAGATCTGAAGATTGGGCCAAAATTTTCCAAGACCCACATTTTTCGAGGAACCATTCCATACACCTTGAGTCGTGGGTAAGATTTGCCCATTTGATTTTTTTTTTTTGGAACATCAATTCCCAGTTTTCCTCGTGTAGACTCAAATCTTCAACAAACTGATCAGTTTGCTGGAAAATAATCTGCTATTCTAAATCCAAACTCTCTGATATACCCTACCCCAGGACTAAGTTGTTTACTAAGTTGTTTGAAGACCATACTCTTGACAGTGGCACATACCTATATAATTTGTGTTACAGGTCAAAATTAGGGCTAGGAGACAAAGAAAATTAAGAATCAACTTAGGTTAAAAAGTTTAACCCGACTGACCTGTAACTTACATCCCATTTATGGCAGTACTCCCCCCAGGAAACTGGCTTACCTGCCAATTCCAGTGATTAATATTTTTTATTGCACAAACCAGTAATTCAATACAAACATTTTTGTAGGAATGTATACTCACCCATATCCTGAAAAGGCTAACACTGGTCTATACTCAATGGGTACATTTTTTCCACGTTTCTCAATTCTTTGAGATACATAGTTACCCAGTCCAGCAATAACAGCACTGTTAAAAGAACAAACAGGGTTTTAACTACATGTATACAGCCTCAAAATAAATCATCCAGGCATTGTTTCTTTACCACCAGAAACCACTTTCTGAAAGGCAATGATCACCATTGATACAGCCAAACCTCTGCATGCAACAACTTTCTCCCTAGCAACCAAGACACAGCACTGTACTTGGAACCTGCAGAGTCATAAACAGCAGCAAACCCCCCCCCCCCCCCCCCCCGCCTCCTCACCCCACCTACTCCTTACGATCAAGCCAGGTCAAGCTCACTCCCCAAGATTCTATTAATGAAATGATTGTTTGGAAAATGAATCAGTTGGTCATTGTGGATTTCAGCTTCATTTCTTCATTCCTACATGAACAATGAGTACTGAATTCACACACAGGGTAGTTTTCTGCCAACTCATTTTTCTTAAATTTGATACAAATGTCTTCTTAAAAGCTTTATCCATTCAAAGATTTTTCAATCTCACCAAATACCGAGAAGTTGTAGTCAAACATTTACGGCTCATTTACACAGAGAGATGGTGGAACATACAATTTGGGGGGGTGGGGGATGCTAGCTAATGACTTGATGTGGGGAAGCTGAAGTCAGACATAAAGTTTTGCCGTGTCTTTATCAGATATAAGACACTCATTAAACATTATTCTTTTTTGTTTTTTTCTTTATGAATCATTAATGAGGTTTTGAATTTTTCAGAAGAAGTGGAGGCTCCACTCCCCCTGCAAAAGAGTTCTGGAAATGGTCTACCCTTAGCGTGAATCCACTAACTAAAGTTAATAAATCCAAATTTAGTACAATATAATATAAGAATATTTTGCAATGAGTGTCTCTTACGCATGCACTGAAGTCACTCATCAGTTTGAAACTTCAAACTCACTCCTTGCAAGGTTGCTGTGCAACGTTCTGCTTGCAGTATCTAATGGGCAAGGATATACCATGGCTACCCTGCCTGCCCTCTCTTATGTAGATATGCAAATAACTGAGCTGACTACACATAAGCGGAAGCTTTTTAGAACACACACTAAAGAAAGGGCAAGAAGACAATCAGTTGGAAAACTTTTAGAACTTAATTGCTGTAATGATCTCTCTCCGCGGCGTAGGAAGCCTGCGTGACTCGCAGATGATTCACGTCTGCAATGCAGCATTTCGCCATTTGATTTTTTATGTGTTCAAATTTTTTGTACTTTCTCTTACCTTGTAACACTCTTGGTTAATATTGGGTGTTTCAGCACACAATACTTGTAGCTCAAAGCTAGCTGCTCCAAGAATCCCTTGTCGTTTTTTCCCTCAGATTTGTCCTTCTCCAAGGAATCCGCCATCTTTTGTCAGAACCCTCCTCACGTGGGGGACTTGGGATGAATTTGAGTTATTAGAACCCAGTCTCTTGAAATCCGAGTCGCAGAGGAGAGCGTGGAAAGAAGAAGTGGAAAGATAAACGTGGTAACGTGGTTGGAGCTCCGAAAATATTTTCGAAAACGTCTATGCAATGAAGAAGGAGGTTGACAAAGAATTAAACAGTTGTGAAGTGTGTACAAGCGCTGCACATAAGTACAAATGTCCGTCATGCAATACAAAGTAGTAAGTATGATCGAAATAACATGCCTCGATTCCAACGGCCATATTTCCAACCTTAAGCTTAGCTATTCTCTAATGTTATTTATTTTTCTCTTTTTGCAGCTGTTCTCTCTCCTGTTTCAAGACACATAAAGGTAAAATTGAATTTGGTTACCCGATAGAATTTTAGCATCATTTGTAATGTGCCATTGTAACTGTCGGATGTTTGTGTTGTTGTTCATGGTGATGATGATGATGACGACGGTGATGGTGGTGGTGGTGGTGGTGGTAGTAGGGAATAATTCTATCAATTTTTATTTCATGTTTCGCTGAATACTTAGAGTGCTCAGGGTTATCAAATCTTTATTTAAGGTTGGCAATGTGAATAATGATGAAAATATGAAAAGGTATCTTTCCTGATGGTGATGGTCACAGGACCTTATGTAATGATCTGTATATTTTTCTCTATTTAGCCCCGTGAGGACCTGAGACCGTATTTGTTTTCAGTGTCTTTCTATGGGGTTTAGAGATATTCCCGCATTCCTCTCCAGTAAGCATGCACAATCAAAGGGGGTCAAGCTTAGCCTTGAAGTCTATTTCAAAGTAGACTGTTTCCTGCAAATCTCTGTCATTTCATCACTCCAGTCTCCAGTTGGTGCCTTTGTTCACAGTGTTATGGGAATGGTCTATTAGAGGCTAGAGAGTTTTTTAGAGGAAATATGGTATTCTGCAGGCATGTTTCGATTGAGAAATTTGAATTTAGGTTTTGAAAGTCGGATTTCAGATCTTGCAACGAAATACAAAATCCAAAATCAGATTTCAACTTTTATTGTAGAAATTCAGCCTCAAGGTGGATTTCAATTATTATTAAGATACCCAAAGTTGGATTTCATGGATTTTCTTCTTTACTATTTTATTGGAAAATCCAAAAAAGGATTTGTGAAACTGTTTTCGGGAACACTGGTCTTTTTCTACTTACTATGCATGTGTCTGCTGGACTGCTGTTCTTGAGAATGTAGATTGTCTTTTTCAAATCCATTTTCGCATTTCCCAATAAGACTGAAGGAAACTTAAGGCAATCCAAGGACAGATTTCTCTCAATTTACATCTTTTTTTGGATTTCACATGTTATTGAAAATCATATATCCGGATTCCAAAATCTATAAAATCCAGATTTTCCAATCAAATGCATCCCAAGCCTTAATACCTAGAGTGTTAATAATATTTTTGTGGACCTAACTATTAAAGGTGAGGGGATTTCAGTTGTCACTGTTCGTTTTTGACATTGTTTCCTCAGTGGTCCATTTTCATTTTTAAGAGTAGCCTTTGTGTTCTTGATTATTGTAGATGGTTTATGCGATAGAGAAAGTAGAAGAAGAAAGGAAGAGTTACAACAAGCAGTTGAGAAGAGCTCAAATAATGCATGTACTGTATATAAAGGTAATCGATGTCCATATATCTTTTAAACTTCAGTTCACACATGTGATTTGATTTCACCTCATTATTTTTTTTCTTTTTCAAAACAGAAGAAGGTGAAATCTCTGGTTCAGATGAAGAGTCAGGTGATGAAGACAGAGTCAGTGGACATATTCTTGATAAACTGGGTGTGTATATATAATAAACATATTGCCAAACAGTTGATGATTTCTTGTCAACTTTCCTTAAACTTAGATTTGAAAAATCTCTCTTGATGTTTGTTTTGTGAGAAGATTTTTGGATCAATTTAGGTTTCTGGGGAACTGCCCACCTACCCCTCCCCTAAGCCATCATTTTGCTCTAAGTGAAAGGTAAGTGTTTATGTTAGCTTAGGGGAGGGGTAGGTGGGCAGTTTCCCAGAACCTAAATAAATATTATTGATCCGATTTTTCAATCCCCTTGGGATTTGGTCCCCGACTCCTCTACAATTTTGCATAATAATAGATATCATTTCAGTTACTGAGATTGTAAAAATAATTATGCTCGCAAGTGTCTATCATTGGTGTCTTGGTATTTTCTGGCCTCTTTAATCTGAGTCTGATGTTGCACTCTCAGCAGGGTTTTGGCCAAATTTTGCATTGTACTGGATATCAGAAAAGACTCCTACCATTTAACCACTACTGATCCAGGGAATTTGGAAATTGGCATCTCAGAGAGTTTAATTTCACAAAAGCATGGGAAATGTCCCCCTTACACATTCAATCCTCTTGCAGTTTAATGTCCATTTGCTTCACCTAAGAATCGAAAACTTAAATGTCATCAACAATCCTGTAGGAGATAACCCTTGGAATGAGGTTGTGTCGTCTGTAGACTATGAAGGAATTGTTTCTATCAGTCATTCCCAGTGGAATGTAACATAGTAGTCATCAAGCTGGCTAACAGTCAGCAAGACTGTTTACATTGTGAGTAAATTTCTAGTGACACATAATATTGGGGACGAAAGAAACATCAGGTTCACAAGGGCTTGTTGATGGCTAATGATCTTCACTGACCTGTAACTATTTCTCTCAAGGTGATTCCCAAGAACTGTACAGCATGCTACATAACAAGCACTTGCGAGAAATGATTAAAGAAATTGACTCTTCAGAAGATCCTGGAAAACTTCTTACACAAGCAATGCAAATTCCCATATTTGCGGAGTTTGTAGATGAATGTTTAAGAATTGTTGAACCACAAGATGAAAACAAGATGGAAGTCTGAACACCAATGATACAATGATCTTTATGTTTGTTTTGATGGTGTTCTCTTGTTTATGCTGTATGGCATAAGAACAGCTGCACATCTGACACTCTGCTACAGCTGTTGAATCAGTTAAAACGGTTTTGAAAACCTTTTACTGACAACCCCCTTGACTGGATGAACTCACACTCCAGCTGGACCTCCCAGTGCTTGAAAAGTAACTTAAATTTCAGCTTTTTCTTTGGACAAGAGCTCTCACATTACGCTTTCTGGGGCCACTTTGTGCTCATCTTAGTTATTTTGTTAGAGAATGACTAATTGCCCGGACCCTTTGGGCAAGTGAGCCTCAAAAGTTACTTGTACGGCAAGGAAATCTATCTGTACATGTCCCGGACTACCTGACGGTACTTTTTTTGAGCGCTGCCTCCTACAGGTTATTTTAAGTTTTTTCAGGCTTGAAGTTATTTGTCTCACATTTGTAATTTTATAACCATTTTAATAACTAAACTTATCTAATGTTATTTTATTGAATGATATCTGCACGGCTCAGGAAGAGCATTTATAGGAATGAGATTCCGTTATTAAATAAAGATGATGATGATAATAATGACGAAGATGTAAAGGTCCAACCTCATTTCCAGGGTCCTCTTTTTCCTCTGTAGGCCCTGGGAATGATGTTGGCAAAGGTCTTGCACCCTAACTGTTTGCAGGGTAAAAACAGTGCCATCTTGTAAAGTAATGTTAATGACTCTGAGTGATAGTCTAGCCCCAGGGATCAAACTCACAACCACAATAATTGACTCTTCTGGCTGAGAAAATACTTATTAAATAAATATCTGTCAGAAGCTAAAGTCGTTTCTAATCACTATTTTTTTAGGTCTTTGACAGATATTGTATTTAATAAAGATAAATGTATTTATTTTTCATAAGATTTTTAAAGCTACATATCTTATGTTACATATTTTAAGAATATAACAACCAATAGAGAAATTAATAAATAACAAAACTTAGTGGTTTGTTATAAAATAAGCTTGTGTCTTTAGGTAAGTCTATTGATAAAAGTATTCTTAAAATGTTCTGTATAAATAATTATTAGACTGCGAGCGCTATTCTTGTTGCATAAGTTATATTATTGATGACCTTAGTCTTTGGGACCTGCTCGATCATGTCGTGGGTGGGTACTAAGTTGAGAAATTTTCTTAAAAGCTTTCTGGTCTTGTTTTTCCAATGAAATACTAACATATAATCTAACTGAAATGTATCGCCTTTTATGGCATCTGTCTAGAAAATGTGCGTAGGTGACATTGGGTAAAACTATGGTCTTAAATCTACCTCAAGCTGACTACATCCCACCCTTCACAAAGATCTTATAACATACATGCATTTATTGGCCTTAGCAAGCTTGTCCTTAACATGCTTATCATATCTACAGTCTTGCTGGAAATTCAGTTCAAGGACAGTGAGTCCGGAGCATAGGGGTATGTTTGAAATCATTTTATAAACATTGTTATGTCTCCTCTTTCGGGAAACAAGCTTCTTACTCTTACAGGTATTACATTTCATTGAATTTCTACTAGACCATTCTAAAAACTATTAACAAGTTCAGCTGCTGGGTCATTGTTCTTAAACACAGGAACAACAATTGTTCAGTCATCAGCATATTTAATACAGATAGTTTCCCCACCCATACTAATCTCTAAGTCATTAGGAAAAATGCTTAATAAATAAGGGCTGCTCATACGTCCTTGTGTAGTATATACCTGCCAACTCTCACGCCTTAGGCGTGAGTCTCACGCCTGCGGGTTGAAAACTTCGATCTCACGCCCGCTCACGCCTGCGGACCAATTTCTCACGCCTGATTGAAAAATGTGAGTTGTTGCCGTCTTGCTGGACACAATTTCCAAAAATATGTTCAATCAGACCCATGTAAGGAACGAAAACCATGTGTAAAATGAATAAATGACAATACCTTCCTCGCGATCTCTGATTTTGTGGATAAGCGTTTTCTCGATAACTTCGCCTTCGGCAGACTTCGGACGTCTTCGGAAGACTTCGGACTTCTTCGGGAATCTTCGGAAATGATCGTGTCGTTTTCAAAAATCCCAGCACTCCCAGGATAAAAATCTCACGCCTACATCTCGGAAAAAGTTGGCAGGTATAGTAGTACCCTTATTGACATGCTTCCAATCACAGATAACGTTATTTTTTACCACCCTTTGCATTCTGTCCTGTAGAAAATTCAACCACCAATTGACATTATTATGGGTTTAAAGGGATGTCTAAGTTTGTTAGTCATTTTATCGCAATTTATGATATAATTTTGGACATTAAGTTTCCTTGATGTCTTTAAAATATCTCCAGATATTTTCCAACAAACCAGTGTGGGCAGCCTGTGCTTGAGGTTTAGCAAGTCTTGATAAAATACGTGGAGTCGTGAACGTAAAATGATCCTCTAAGAATGTTCCATCCTCTTCTCCATCCTTAGAATCAGACAAAACCCATTTTTGGTTTATTTGAAAATAACCACCTGTCAGGTTGGCTGTGTTCAGGATAACAGAGTCTTCCACCAGTGCTGTTGCAGTTATTTGAAATCCAATCTGTTTCTTGTAGAATCCAAAGAAAACAACTGCTTCTTGGTAGTCTAACTGGACAGTTCTATGCCCATCTTCATCTTGTGATTTAATAATATTGCTAACGTCAGTGCTGAAATAAAAAGATATGTTGTGAATAATTTAGTTTGGAGGAGGCAGTCCACCCAAAATTCCGGTAAAGAATTTGTGCCCGATCTAGCCAGTGAGCAGGCTTTCAGGGGGTGAGGAGGAAAAAGAGCAAGAGCTTCTCATATTCCTTCCTGAAGGCTAGCTCGCTGGCTTTGCCTGATCTGATCTGGTCTCAGTGCAGGATCGTCTGCAGCAAGATTTTTCTTAGAACATACCGCAAATCCTCTATCCTCAGGGGAAAAAATTTAATAATTTTTTTTCACTTTTTTTAATAGCGAGGGGGATAGGGAGAGCCTTTGTTGGTGAATAACCGCTGATAAGTCGTAGTGTAGTTTAGGGTATAAAAATATGCCTATATCTACCGTTTAGATACTAAAATACGTTTAACAATGCTATGTGTAAGTGGTTTTGAACTATGTTCTCGTAGGGTGCCCCTGAGAACTGATACCATAGTCTTAGCTAAATTAAGCCCCCCTCTCAAATAAGTGCCCCGTCTCTTTTAAACCCCCCTCAAATGTCAGGGGCACCCAACGACTGTTTTCTGTAAAATATCTGTACGTTCGGAGAAGCTAATATTCCCTAGAATTTTCTATCGCTTGAATACGGCTAATTATTTCTAGATAAGCGTTCTATTCAGGTATAATTTTCGAAAATCTAAAAAATTTCCTAAGATTTTCTGAAGTTCATTTTTTCATATTTAACTCCTTATGGTAGGCTAACTTTTCGAAAAGCCTCAAGTTCGCCTAGGATGACCGAACAGATACAAATTTTATAGCGCAACTTTGAATGCGTTTCTAGAGATCTAAAAGTACTCTGGATAGCGTAATTAGGACTTTTCAATGCATTTAGGGGAAAACCATCGTTGGGTACCCCTGAAATGTGTTACACAGCCCGATAAGCTATATCAGCTTTAAAAACCAACGGTGTTTAAATAAATGATCAGGGGCACCCAACGACGGTTTCCTCCTAAGTGCACTGAAAACACACTTTATTTTCCGGAAAATTTCAGCTACAATTTTAAGTTTTACGAAAGTGATATTTTTTCTGTGATTCCTCTCTGCATCGCATTTTCGGTTCCGAAAATTTTAGGTTTCCTTTCTCTACGAAAATAGCTTAACCTGGTGGGTGAAATGGGAAAAATTAAACTTCAAAAAATCGTAGGGAATTTATTAGATAAGCTTCGAAAATTGTATACAAATGGAACGGTCAAGCTATAGAAAATTCTAGGCAATTTTTGCTTCTCCAAACAGATATTTCAAAGAAAACACCCATTGGGTGCCATTGAAAGATGTTACATACATACACACATACATAAACTTTATTAAAGTGTCAAGGTATTTAGCTAAAAAGCTAATTGTGGACACTAATATTGCCTAGAATTTTTGTTGTTGTTGTTGTTGGAAATAAATAAGCCCCCCGAGGGGCTTAATAGAGGATTTACGGTAGCTGGTAAAATATTTTGCAAGCAAAGAAGCTAATTCAGTAGCTAACCCTAACCCTAACCCTTTTTGGATACAATAGCATGTCCGATTTTCGTATTTACAGTATTTCATGTGCATTACGCACCAACTAACACTGCACTCTAGTCTGTGCTTGTATTGCACAATTCTTGGCGATAGCATGGACTGCGAGCAGTCTCTCCTTTTCTTCAGATTCAGTCACGTTCCTCTCCCGTCTCGCGCCACCAGTCACGCGCGTGGACATTTACGTGTCTCGCGTTTTGCTCGACGGACTACAGAAAATCGTAGTCTAGGCGATAGCATAAAGGTGCACACAAATGAGTGAGCCATTTGCTTATTTTGCATATACGCTCAACAACACTGATAGTAACTAGAAATAATGTTTTTCCCTTAGAACAAAAATTCCTAATTCGAATAACCTTTTCGTGTGCTTCCCGCTAACTTAAGATTTTATAATTGGACATCAGTCGAAATGACTCACCAAAGTGGATGAAACTTCACGGTAACTTCAGGCTTGTCAAATAACACATGAAAGACATCCGACCGTTTAGCTGGAATAAACCTCTCCACTAAGATCTTAACCGTGACAAACTTAAGCTCGTGATAACCGAAATAACCTACAAGAACTACCAAGCACGACCAAAAGATTCCTTTGACCTCCATGTGTAGAGTCACATGTGTACAGCTACTGCCTGTCTGACAATTTCTCCCAGCGGGTGGGTGCTAGGTAATTCGGCCTGTCAAGATTTTCCTTGCGCGGAGATTAAACAAACATTGTTATCCCGTAAAACTTGCGGAACAAACTGAAATTACAACGGCGTTTGACACGGAAACCTCTCGTAAAAGCCCTCAAATCCACCTTTGTTTACTAATGCACACTCATGATATTTAGTGCGTGACATGACAAAGCAAGAACATTGAATGGCACAAAGAGTCAAAGTATTTATCTCCTCTACTACCAATAGCCGCAGCAGGCCGTTAGCAAACACAACTGAGTGTTCGGGATAAAAAGCTGAACTTACTTACTTATTTCAATATTTTAAAAGTAATAAAAAGCGACACATACTCCGGCATTTTCCGGGGTGTTGAGTACATGCGATAAAAGACCATACACTGACAAAGAGTGGTTTAATGTGCGGTTAAAAATTAAAATCAGCTGCCTTCAACTTTTCGTTGTTTGTGTGTTACCCACTCGCGCTGACCGAGAGTGACTTTTCAGCTTCAAAAGTTCTTCAATCTGCGGAAGAAATGTAGAGGTTAATATGATCGACTCCGATTCTTCAACTTTCATTTGGACTACCTACTATTAAATGGATTGCGGAAATTGTTGGACCCATACCTCAGAAGACAGATCTCTATCCTTCGAAATAACACACATTCGAAATCTCGAAATCACCTGGCAGAAAACAGTTCAGTAACATTTAGGATTTTACTATTTGTCACCAAAGAAAAACAATGTACGTGAATAGCTCACGCCACAGTTGTTGGCTATCCAATATCCTCAATAAAAGAAGCCTTTGTTTCGGGACATCATGACAGTATGGATGATCCAATAACAAGAGTTTTCTTGTCTGACATCACTGGGCTACACAAGCGTTGGTTATCCAATCACATAGCGTTTTTGTACTTACATCATGGCATCAACCACCATTAACCAATAAGAAAGCTCTCCTGTCATGACATCACAAGATGACATCACCATTGTCCAATCAGGAAGCTCATCTGTGGTGACGTCATAGTGCTCCTATAAAAAGGACCTCACTTTCAATATTCTTTATTTTAAAGATGGAGGATGGCGGTGGTACTTCTCGTCGCATTTAGGTAGCGAAAAAACGATCATGGCATTTCAGTGCTCACTGCAATGATCAGAACGCGAAGGAACGCATCGCCGCCGCGAGAGAAAATCTCCAGAGCGTCACCGAGACGGAACTGCCGGTGAACCGGCCGCCGTGTCTCTACGCACGATAAATACTGCCTTCGAACATATTGAAGAAACGCTTCTCGATGTACAAGTAGTCCATGCAGGTGGACAAGATCAGAACGCGAAGGAACGCATCGACGCCGCGAGAAAATGTCCTGAGCGTCAACTAGACGGAACTGCCAGTGAACCAGTAGCCGTGTCTCTCCTCACGATAAACACTGCCTTCGAACATATTGAAGATATGCAGTATGCGTGTGATGCTAGTAAGCTAAACACGCGCCATCGCAGAGCGCCGCTTAAGCGACTACAGGTAGTCCATCGACTGGACAAGGTCATAGTCATCAACGGTCTAGGGGCCGACTATGTTCCTCCCTCACTGCCTGTCGAACTGATTCCTAACCGATACGGCGATTACACGCGAACGACAACATCACCGCGCTGTGTCGAGAAGAGACTCGGGTTGCAACGCTGGTTGATGTACAGGTAGTCGATGCAGGTGGACAAGATCAGAACGCGAAGGAACGCATCGCCGCCGCGAGAGAAAATGTCCAGAGCGTCAACGAGACGGAACAGCCGGTGAACCGGCCGCCGGCCGCCGTGTCTCTCCTCACGATAAACACTGCCTTCGAACGTATTGAAGACATGCAGTATGCGTGTGATGCTAGTAAGCTAAACACGCGCCACCACACTTAAGCGATTACAGGTAGTCCATCAACTGGACAAGGTCATAGTCATCAACGGTCTAGGGGCCGACTATGTTCCTCCCTCACTGCCTGTCGAACTGATTTCTAAACGAAACGGCGATTACACGTGAACGACAACATCGCCGCGCTGTGTCGAGATAAGACTCGGGTCGCAACGCTTGTGGATGTACAGGTAGTCCATGCAGGTGGACAAGGTCATAATCATCAATGGTTTAGGGGCCGATTATGTACCTCCCTCAATGCCTGTTGGTGTACGAGCTGGGCATAAATATCATGGCAAGATACAAAGCTGCAACACGCAATCCATGCAGTGGATAGATCATATTTTGATCTAAACAACGATTTCAGACACGCCACTAATTTTTGTCCGTCTACCTCTTTTTTTCGGGCACTAATAGATTGTAGAAGTGACGTCACAAGTAAGTTATATAAGCAGTGATCAGACTCACCAAATTCATAATGCCTTGAATCTGCAATGGATGAAGACCAAGAAATGATAGAGGTGGATCAAGAGGATCAAGCCATGGACACTAGCGAATCCCCAGGAGAACAGCAGTGGAAGGGAATCATAGAGGCCTTACAAAAGGACATGACAAATCATGTATCGACCCTGATCACGGGTCACATAGATAAACTGTTGACGCCTATAATAGTAGACATGGTGATGGAAAAGGCCATCTGTGCTTTGCAGACAAAGCTGAAGGATAGACTTGGGTGTCCCACTCAATCAACGGAGGCTCCAATTATAAAGCGACTCATCACTATGATGGGGATACAGTTAATGGACGGAATTCTATGTTCCGAACAGCAGTCTACCTTGACGGCGGAAAGAGTCATCCCGGCAATGATGGAGGCATTGGGCAGGCATTTCGAGCAAATAATGAGTCAAAAAATCAACCAAGTACTGAATAACATTTTTCCGCCTCTTGGTTGTTAAAACCAATGAGAGATCTTCGCAACCGCATCTTACTTTGTCATTTAACCGGATCGCATCTGAAGCTCTGCAACGTGAAAACGTTTGTTACAAGATTGAATAAACGTAAACTTTTTGTTATGAACGCTGTCACATTTGGTGCATTATCAGGAAAAATTTAGAACTGCTATTCAGCAGCAGCCGAGTAATAGTTGGTTCGTCAGAGATGTTCAAGGTCTCTTTCCAAGTGTGGGTCCAACTCCATTGTAATCCATGTTAGCGGAAGCCTCTTTTCCCTGGTATCCGCTCGCTTAATATACTAGAGAAAGAGGCTTTCTCTTCTTTCTCCCCGCCCCCTCCCCGTTCCCCTTAACTCGCCCCATTTTCTCCTCTCTTCGGGAGTTTCAACACGGCGCTTTCGCGATTAAAACCATTCGCGCGCCTGATGAAAACGCCAGCACTGTGCACAGGCTACGCTAGCAGGGAAAACCCCTGATAATATTTAAGGTATGGTCACTTGCCAGTTAACCGACATTCAGATGTTGAATAGGTATCCTTGGGTTTGAAACGCTAAGGTTTTGTTGCCTGTAGTCTGATTGAGTTTGGTGGCGATTGCCAGCCAGTGAACCGTACTAATACGAAGCGAAACAGTAACGTCCAATGACCCTTTACACTGCATTTCAAGGCGGTAGAAGCGATTATTTATTTTTATTTGTTTATTTTATATCATTTCATTTATTCCAAAGTATAACAGTTACAACAATTACAGTAATTATCACATAGCATACATGCACACACTGACTATACACCGAAGCATACATGCAATTATACAATTACTACACTGATGCCATCAGCCTATTTTAAGCTATAGAAGCGATTATCCAGTACGCTATTTTGATTAAAAGATACGGGCGATTACACCGTAAGAGTTCTACAGATTGGACATTAAGGCTGTAAGTACACTATTTCGATTTGGTGAGCTTATTTATCTGGTGAAGGCTTTCTTTAGAGTTAGTGGAGTCCCGTTACGATGTTTCCACTTTGAATCAAACCCGCACTATTGCTCTTTAGTCTCACGTGCGCAAAATAAGTCATCCTTATCATGCAGGACCATCACAACCTCTTACCGTACAGTGCTAAAGTAGACACTTATGAAAATACATGGAATATTTTCAGAAGCAGTTAATATAAGACATTTAGTGGAAATTAGGCAAATAACTTTGGACTGTCGGGTATTATGTTCGTCTATATATTCTAAGCGGCAACTGTGCGTGCCCTTGAGTCAGCCACAAAAACGTTATAAAGAACACTGCCTCTGGGTTGTTCATCTGTAAACTGTTCTCAATCTAAAAAACTCTACCTTTTCCATTTCTTAACAATGAATTAAACGAAGACAGAATTCTTTCAGGATGATTGGTAGAGGTTATTCCAAATTATAGGAACGCTCCCATGTGAGTCAGGGCACTACAAACTGGCCGTCGAAGCCGAGTCGACCTTGTACATAACTGACATACAGTCATACTACACTGACCTTGCTCGAGACGCAAATTAAGTTTTCTAAATTCACGCACTGTATTTTTGAAGTCGTTTGACAATTCAAATCGAACATAGTACATTTACACATTCATGGGCTTAAAATCGAGAAGTGTCTAACTTACGGAACCAGTCGATGTTCCGAAGCGATGATAGCCTCGCGTTTTTCATCCAAAGTCGATGAAACCTCACGGTAACTTCAGGCTTGTCAAATAACGCATGAAAGCCATCCGACCGTTTAGCTGGAATGAACCTTTCCACTAAGATCATAACCGTGACAAGCGTAAGCTCGTGATAACCGAAATAACCTACACTAAGAACCACCAAGCACGACCAAAGGATTCTTTTGACTTCCATGTGTAGAGTTATATGTATATAAATATATCGTATAAAGGTGTGTGAAAATTTCTCCCAGCGGGTGGGTGCTAGGTAATTCGGCCTGTCAAGATTTTCCTTGCGCGAAAACAAAAATTGTTATCCTGTAAAATTTGCCGAACAAACTGAAATTACAAGGGCATTTGACACGGAAACCTCTAGTAAAAGCCATCACATCCAGCTTTGTTTACTCACGCACACTCATGATATTTAGTGCGTGACATGACAAAGCAAGAATATTAAGTGCCACACAGAGTCAAAAGTAATTTGTCATAATGAACTTCAAGCGCTCATTTATCTCCTCCACTACCAATAGCCGCAGCAGACCGTTATCAAACAGAACAAGGTATTACGGAAAAAAAGCTGAGCTTACCTACTTATTTCAATAATTTTTTAAAGAAGTAATAAAAAGCGGCACATACTCGGGCATGTTCCGGGGTGTTGAGTACATGCGATAAAAGACCATACACTAACAAAGAGTGGTTCAATATGCGGTTAAAAATGAAAGTCAGAGCTGCCTTCCATTCTTCCTTGTTTGTGTATTACCCATTCCCACTGACCGAGAGTGACTTTTCAGCTTCAAAAGTTCTTCGATTGCGGAAGAAATGTAGAGGTTAACTAATGAATACCGATTCTTCAACTTTCATTTAGACTACCTACTATTAAGTGGATTGCGGAAAGTGTTGGACCCATACCGCAGAAGACAGATCTCTCTCCTTTGAAACAACACACATTCGAAATCTCGAAATCAAATGGCAGAAAATGTTCAGTAACATTTAAGATTTTACTATTTGTCACCAAAGAAAAACAATGTACATGAATAGATCACGCCACAGTTGTTGTCTATCCAATATCCTCAATAAAAAAAGCCTTTGTTTCGTAAGATCATGACAGTACGGATGATCCAGTAATAAGAGTTTTCTTGTCTGACATTACTGAGTCACACCAGCGTTTGTTATCCAATCACAGGGCGTTTTTGTACTTACATCATGGCATCAACCACCATTAACCAATAAGAAAGCTCTCCTGTCATGACATCACAACATGACATCACCATTGTCCAATCAGGAAGCTCATCTGTGATGACGTCATAGTCCTCCTATAAAAAGGACGTCACATACCATATGGTACTTCTCGTCGCATTTAGGTAGCGAAAAGACGGTCATGGCATTTCAGTGCTCACTGCAATGATCAGAACGCGAAGGAACGCATCGCCGCCACGAGAGAAAATGTCCGGAGCGTCACCGAGACGGAACTGCCGGTGAACCGGCCGCCGTGTCTCTACTCACGGTAAACACTGCCTTCGAATATGTAGAAGAAACGCTTGTGGATGTACAAGTAGTCCATGCAGGTGGACAAGATCAGAACGCGAAGGAACGCATCGCCGCCACGAGAGAAAATGTCCAGAGCGTCAACGAGACGGAACAGCCGGTGAACCGGCCGCCGTGTCTCTCCTCACGATAAACACTGCCTTCGAACATATTGAAGACATGCAGTATGCGTGTGATGCTAGTAAGCTAAACACGCGCCATCGCACTTCAGCGATTACAGGTAGTCCATCAACTGGACAAGGTCATAGTCATCAATGGTCTAGGGGCCGACTATGTTCCTCCCTCACTGCCTGTCGAACTGATTTCTAACCGAAACAGCGATTACCCGCGAACGACAACACTGTCGCACTGTGTCGAGATAAGACTCGGGTCGCAACGCTTGTGGATGTGCAGGTAGTCCATGCCGGTGGACAAGGTCATAATCATCAATGGTTTAGGGGCCGATTATGTACCTCCCTCAATGCCTGTTGGTGTACGAGCTGGGCATAAATATCATGGCAAGATACAAAGCTGCAACACGCAATCCATGCAGTGGATAGATCATATTTTGATCTAAACAACGATTTCAGACACGCCACTAATTTTTTTTTGTCTAGAAGTGACGTCACAAGTAAGGTATATAAGCAGTGATCAGACTCACCAAATTCATAATGCCTTGAATCTGCAATGGATGAAGACCAAGATATGATAGAGGTGGATCAAGAGGATCAAGCCATGGACACTAGCGAATCCCCAGGAGAACAGCAGTGGAAGGGAATCATAGAGGCCTTACAGGAGGACATGACAAATCATGTATCGACCCTGATCACGGGTCACATAGATAAACTGTTGACGCCTATAATAGTAGACATGGTGATGGAAAAGGCCATCTGTGCTTTGCAGACAAAGCTGAAGGATAGACTTGGCTGTCCCACTCAATCAACGGAGGCTCCAATTATAAAGCGACTCATCACTATGATGGGGACACAGTTAATGGAAGGAATTCTATGTTCCGAACAGCAGTCTACCTTGACGGCGGAAAGAGTCATCCCGGCAATGATGGAGGCATTGGGCAGGCATTTCGAGCAAATAATGAGTCAAAAAATCAACCAAGTACTGAATAACATTTTTCCGACTCTTGGTTGTTAAAACCAATGAGAGATCTTCGCAACCGCATCTTACTTTGTCATTTAATCGGATCGCATCTGAAGCTCTGCAGCGTGAAAACGTTCGTTACAAGATTGAATAAACGTAAACTTTTTTTTATGAACGCTGTCACATTTGGTGCATTGTCAGGAAAAATTTAGAACTGCTATTCAGCAGCAGCGGAGTAATAGTTGGTTTGTCAGAGATGTTCATGGTCTCTTTCCAAGTGTGGGTCCAACTCCATTGTAATCCACGCTAGCAGAAGCCTCTTTTCCCTGCTATCCGCTCGCTGAATATACTAGAGAAAGAGGCTTTCTCTTCTTTCTCCCCGCTCCCTCCCCGTTCCCCTTGACTCGCCCCATTTTCTCCTGTCTTCGGGAGTTTCAACACGGCGCTTTCGCGATTAAAACCATTCGCGCGCCTGATGAAAACGCCAGCACTGTGCACAGGCTACGCTAGCAGGGGAAACCCCTGATAATATTTAAGGTATGGTCACTTGCAAGTTAACCGACATTTAGATGTTGAATAGGTATCCTTGGGTTTGAAACGCTAAGGTTTTGTTGCCTGTAGTCTGATTGAGTTTGGTGGCGATTGCCAGCCAGTGAACCGTACTAATACGAGGCGAAACAGTAACGTCCAATGACCCTTTACACTGCATGTTCAAGGTGGTAGAAGCGATTAATTTATTTTTATTTGTTTATTTTATATCATTTCATTTATTGCAAAGTATAACAGTTACAACAATTACAGTAATTATCACATAGCATACATGCACACACTGACTATACACCGAAGCACACATTCAATTATGCAAGTACTACACTGATGCCATCAGCCTATTTTAAGCTATGGGTAGAAGCGATTATCCAGTACGCTATTTTGATTAAAAGATACGGGCGATTACACCGTAAGAGTTCTACAGATTGGACATCAAGGCTGTAAGTACACTATTTCGATTTGGTGAGCTTATTTATCTGGTGAAGGCTTTCTTTAGAGTTAGCGGAGTCCCGTTACGATGTTTCCACTTTGAATCAAACCCGCACTATTGCTCTTTAGTCTCACGTGTGCAAAATAAGTCATCCTTATCATGCAGGACCTTTACAACCTCTTACCGTACAGTGCTAAAGTAGGCACTTCTGAAAATACATGGAATATTTTCAGAAGCAGTTAATATAAGACATTTAGTGGAAATTAGGCAAATAACTTTGGACTGTCGGGTATTATGTTCGTCTATATATTCTAAGCGGCAACTGTGCGTGCCCTTGAGTCAGCCACAAAAACGTTATAAAGAACACTGCCTCTGGGTTGTTCACCTGTAAACTGTTCTCAATCTAAAAAACTCTACCTTTTCCATTTCTTAACAATGAATTAAACGAAGACAGAATTCTTTCAGGATGATTGGTAGAGGTTATTCCAAATTATAGGAACGCTCCCATGTGAGTCAGGGCACTACAAACTGGCCGTCGAAGCCGAGTCAACCTTGTACATAACTCATGCAGTCATACTACATTGCTCGAGACTCAAAATTAAGTTTTCTAAATTCACGTACTGTATTTTTGAAGTCGTTTGACAATTCAAATCGAACATAGCACATTTACACATTCATGGGCTTAAAATCGAGAAGTGTCTAACTTACGGAACCAGTCGATGTTCCGAAGCGATGATAGCCTCGCGTTTTTCATCCAAAGTCGATGAAACCTCACGGTAACTTCAGGCTTGTCAAATAACGCATGAAAGCCATCCGACCGTTTAGCTGGAATGAACCTTTCCACTAAGATCATAACCGTGACAAGCGTAAGCTCGTGATAACCGAAATAACCTACACTAAGAACCACCAAGCACGACCAAAGGATTCTTTTGACTTCCATGTGTAGAGTTATATGTATATAAATATATCGTATAAAGGTGTGTGAAAATTTCTCCCAGCGGGTGGGTGCTAGGTAATTCGGCCTGTCAAGATTTTCCTTGCGCGAAAACAAAAATTGTTATCCTGTAAAATTTGCCGAACAAACTGAAATTACAAGGGCATTTGACACGGAAACCTCTAGTAAAAGCCATCACATCCAGCTTTGTTTACTCACGCACACTCATGATATTTAGTGCGTGACATGACAAAGCAAGAATATTTAGTGCCACACAGAGTCAAAAGTAATTTGTCATAATGAACTTCAAGCGCTCATTTATCTCCTCCACTACCAATAGCCGCAGCAGACCGTTATCAAGCAACAGGGTATTAGGGAAAAAAAGCTGAGCTTACTTACTTATTTCAATAATTTTTTAAAGAAGTAATAAAAAACGGCACATACTCGGGCATGTTCCGGGGTGTTGAGTACATGCGATAAAAGACCATACACTAACAAAGAGTGGTTCAATATGCGGTAAAAAATGAAAGTCAGAGCTGCCTTCCATTCTTCCTTGTTTGTGTATTACCCCTTCGCACTGACCGAGAGTGACTTTTCAGCTTGTTCGCGAAGAAATGTAGAGGTTAATTAATGATTGCCGATTCTTCAACTTTCATTTAGACTACCTACTCTGGGTACCTACTATTAAGTGGATTGCGGAAAGTGTTGGACCCATACCGCAGAAGACAGATCTCTCTCCTTTGAAACAACACACATTCGAAATCTCGAAATCAAATGGCAGAAAATGTTCAGTAACATTTAGGATTTTACTATTTGTCAGCAAAGAAAAACAATGTACATGAATAGATCACGCCACAGTTGTTGGCTATCCAATATCCTCAATAAAAGAAAGCCTTTGTTTTGTTTCGGAATATCATGACATTATGGATGATCCAATAACATCAATGGGTCATCTTAAGTCTCACGTGCTCGAAAGAAGTCATCTTTATCATGCAGCACCATTGCAACCTCTTATAGTAACTGCTAGGCATTTCTGAACGTATATTTAATATCTTAGGGGACAGTTAACATAAGACATTCAGTGGAAATTTGGCAGATAACTGTGGACTGCCGAGTTTTATATTCGTCTATACAGTCTAATGTCCAGAGCGTCAATGGGACGGAACTGCCGGTGAACCGATCTCCGTTTCTCGACTCACGATAAACACTGCCCTCGGACATATTAAAGATCAGTGCTGAGATTGCCTTGTCTTCTTTTGATGAAATCTGCGGGCGAGCCGATTTACTGAGATGGAAAGATCGCCGTGTCCAGCTATGATGTTAACATGTGAAATTTATTGTAGACTCATTTGATGATAAAATCAATAAAGTGAGCGTGTGATGCTGATATGCTAAACACTCGCCATCGCAGAGCGCCACTTAAACGATTACAGGTAGTCGATCGACTGGACAACGTCTTATCAATGGTCTAGGGGCCCGAACTATCTTCCTCACTGCCTGTCGAATGGTAAACCAATTGAAAACGGCGATTACCTCGGAGGAAACGCGAACGACAGAATCGCCGCGCTGTGTCGAGAAAAGACTCGGGTCACAACGCTCGTGGATGCACAGGTAGTCCATATACAGGTGGACAAGATCATAATAATCCATGGGGCCGATTTAGGGGCCGATTATGTACCTCCCTCAATGCCTGTTGATGTACGAGCTGGACAAGGGCATATTTTCAATGGTTGCCGATTATGTTCCTCCCTAACTGCCTGCCGAATTTGAAACTTGAACGGCGTTGCCTCGAAAGACTCACAAAGAACGGCATCCTTGCGCTGCATTGAGCAAGTGTTACACTTGCACCTTCGATCGCAATGCTGTTTGACGTACAGGTAGTCCATGTAGAAGAACAAGGTCACAATCATCTATGGCTTAGGGGCCGATTATGTACCTCCCTCACTGCCTGTCGATGTACAAGCTACTGTGGACACAATTCACAATTATCGTGGCAAGGCACAAGATACATTGCTGCGACTTGTAATCCATGCAATAGCCAGGTCATTGTAAATAAGTGCTCAGGGGAATTAAACCGTCCTCACGATCCGCATTCTTCAGGGGCACCCAAAGAGAATATAGTTCAAAACACCACTTAAACATAGCCTTGTTGAACGTATTTTAGTATTTAAAGGGTAGATATAGGCATAATTTTATCCCCTAAAAGTTTTCATCTGTTCGGATTTCCTAGCTGAAAGTCTAGTGATCCGCCAAAAATTATTTCAGCCAGTTAAAAGGCTCCCGAAAATTCTAGGTGACCTTTTTAAGGTAAAAGTCCGTTAAAAATGGGCAGTTATACCACTTTTTAGATGTTCGAAAATCCTCGGAGAGGCAAACAAGCAAGAAATTTTACAACAACTGTTTCGAAAATTCTAGATCTCAAATCGTCTTCCGAACAGATATTTTCCGAAATGACGTTGGGTGCTCCTGATTCTTCCTTTTCAAGATGAAGGATGTGCTTCGTACTTCTCTTCAGAACTTCGAACTTATTAAAGAAACGCTTGTCGATGTACAAGTAGTCCATGCAGGTGGACACGACCAGAAGGCGAAGGAACGCATCGCCGCCGCGAGAGAAAATGTCCAGAGCGTCAACGAGACGGAACAGTCGGTGAACGGGCCGCCGTGTCTCTCCTCACGATAAACACTGCCTTCGCACATATTGAAGACATGCAGTGTGCGTGTGATGCTAGTAAGCTAAACACGCGCCATCACACTCCAGCCATTACAGGTAGTCCATCAACTGGACAAGGGCATAGTCATCAATGGTCTAGGGGCCCACTATGTTCCTCCCTCACTTCCTGTCGAACTGATTTCCAACCGAAACGGCGATTAAATGCGAACAACAACATCACCGCACTGTGTCGCAACGCTTGTGGATGTACAGGTAGTCCATGCAGGTGGACAAGGTCATAATCATCAGTGGCTTAGGGGCCTATTATGTATCTCCCTCAATGCCTGTTGGTGTACAAGCTGGGCATAAATATCATGGCAAGATACATAGCTGCAACACGCAGTCCATGCAGTGGATAGATCATATTTTGACCTAAACAACGATTTCAGACACGCCACTAATTTTTTTTCCCTCCACCGTTTTTTTCCGGGTGCTATCAGATTGTAGAAGTGACGTCACAAATGAGTTATATAAGCAGTGATCAGACTCACCAAATTCATAATGCCTTGAATCTGCAATGGATGAAGACCAAGAAATGATAGATGTGGATCAAGAGGATCAAGCCATGGACACTAGCGAATCCCCAGGAGAACAGCAGTGGAAGGGAATCATAGAGGCCTTACAGGAGGACATGACAAATCATGTATCGACCCTTATCACGGGTCACATAGATAAACTGTTGACGCCTATAATAGTAGACATGGTGATGGAAAAGGCCATCTGTGCTTTGCAGACAAAGCTGAAGGATAGACTTGGCTGTCCCACTCAATCAACGGAGGCTCCAATTATAAAGCGACTCATCACTATGATGGGGATACAGTTAATGGAAGGAATTCTATGTTCAGAACAGCAGTCTACCTTGACGGCGGAAAGAGTCATCCCAGCAATGATGGAGGCATTGGGCAATTTCGAGCAAATAATGAGTCAAAAAATCAACCAAGTAGTGAATGACATTTTTGCGACTCTGGGTTGCTAAGAGCAATGTTAGATCTTGGCAAACGCATCTTACTTTGTCATTTAACCGGATCGCATCTGAAGCTCTGCTGCGTGAAAACGTTTGTTACAAGATTGAATAAACGTAAACTTTTTTTATGAACGCTGTCACATTTGATGCATTGTCAGGAAAAATTTAGAACTGCTATTCAGTAGCAGCCGAGTAATAGTTGGTTTGTCAGAGATGTTCATGGTCTCTTTCCAAGTGTGGGTCCAACTCCATTGTAATCCACGCTAGCAGAAGCCTCTTTTCCCTGCTATCCGCCCGCTGAATATACTAGAGAAAGAGGCTTTCTCTTCTTTCTCCCCGCCCCCTCCCCGTTCCCCTTGACTCGCCCCATTTTCTCCTGTCTTCGGGAGTTTCAACACGGCGCTTTCGCGATTAAAACCATTCGCGCGCCTGATGAAAACGCCAGCACTGTGCACAGGCTACGCTAGCAGGGGAAACCCCTGATAATATTTAAGGTATGGTCACTTGGAAGTTAACCGACATTTAGATGTTGAATAGGTATCCTTGAGTTTGAAACGCTAAGGTTTTGTTGCCTGTAGTCTGATTGAGTTTGGTGGCGATTGCCAGCCAGTGAACCGTACTAATACGAAGCGAAACAATAACGTCCGATGACCCTTTACACTGCATGTTCAAGGTGGTAGAAGCGATTAATTTATTTTTATTTATTTATTTTATTTCATTTCATTTATTCCAAGGTATAACAGTTACAACAATTACAGTAATTATCACATAGCATACATGCTCACACATTACACACCGAAGCACATATGCAATTATACAATCACTACATATGCCATACGCGTATTTAAAGCTATGGATAGAAGCCATTATCCAGTACGCTGTTTTGATTAAAACATACAGGCGATTACACCGTCAGAGGTCTACAGATTGAACATTAAGGCTGTAAGCACACTATTTCGCTAATCTCAAACGATTCTAAATTCCTTTAAAGATCTACAGTCTACTGTTCGGTTTACGCTGGGCTCAGAGGACGAAACGATGTTTTCTGACACTTAGAACTTTTTTCAGCTCGACTGCCGGTCAAGGTTTTCAAAACACTAAGTGGCCGGCAGTCCTATAATCTCAGTAAATTTCACCAAATCGAAAGATTCTACCCATCTAAACTATCGTATGTCGATTTAGAAAAGTCAAGCGATCCTAAATTCCTTTATAGATCTACAGGCTACTGTTTTGTTTACGCTGGGCTCAGAAGACGAACGTGTTTTCTGACACTTAGAATTTTTTCAGCTCCACTGCCCGCAAGGGTTTTCAAATCACTAAATGGCCGGCACTCTTACAATCTCGGAAAATTTCACAAAATCGAAAGATTCTATAGCTAATCTAAACTATCATATGTCGATTTAGAAAACTCAAGCGATCCTGAATTTCTTTATTGATCTAAAGTATAGTGTTTGGTTTACGCTGGGCAGATAGGTGGAAACCATGTTAAGTGACATCTAGAATGTTTTTCAGCTCGACTGGCGGTCAAGGTTTTCAAAACGCTAAATGGCCGGCAGTCCTATAATCTCAGTAAATTTCACCAAATCGAAAGATTCTAGCTAATCTAAACTATCATATCTCGATTTAGAAAACTCAAGCGATCCTTAATTTCTTTATTGATCTACAGTCTAGTGTTTGGTTTACGCTGGGCTCATAGGACGAAACCCTGTTGTGTGATCATGACACATAGAGTTTTTTTCAGCTCGACTGCCGGTCAAGGTTTTCAAAACACTAAATGGCCGGGAGTCCTATAATCTCAGTCAATTTCACAAAATGGAAAGATTCTAGCTAATCTAAACTATTATATGTCCATTTAAAAAACTGAAGCGATCCTGAATCGCTTTATAGATACACAGTCTAGAGTTTGGTTTACGCTGGGCTCAGAGGACGAAACGATGTTTTCTGACCCTTAGAATTTTTTCAGCTCGACTGCCGGTCAAGGTTCTCAAAACACTAAATGGCCGGCAGAGTTATAATCTCAGTAAATTTCACAAAATCGAACGATTCTAGCTAATCTAAACTAACATATGTCAATATAGAACGGTCAAGCGATCCTAAATTCCTTTATAGATCTACAATCTACGGTATATGGTTTACCCAGGGCTCAGATAAAGAAAGCGTGCTTTCTGACACCTAAAGCTTTTCTCAGCTCAACTGCCGGTGAGGGTTTTCAAAACACTAAGTGGTCGGCAGTGCTATAATCTCAGTAAACTTCACAATATCGGACGATTCTAGCTAATCTAAACTATCATATGTCGATTTAGAAAACTCAAGCGATCCTGAATTTCTTTATTGATCTACAGTCTAGTGTTTGGTTTACGCTGGGCTCAGAGGACGAAACAATGTTTTCTGCATGACACTTAGAATATTTTTCAGCTATACCGCCGATCAAGGTTTTCAAACCAGTAAATGGCCGGCAGTCCTATAATCTCAGTAAATTTCACAGAATGGAAAGATTTTAGCTAATCTAAACTATTATATGTCGTTTTAGAAAACTGAAGCGATCCTGAATCGCTTTATAGATCTACAGTCTAGTGTTTGGTTTACGCTGGCCGGCTCAGAGGACGAAACTATGCTTTCTGCATGATACTTAGAATTTTTTTCCGCTCGACTGCCCGTCAAGGTTTTCAAAGCACTAAATGGCTGGCAGTCCTATAATCTCAGTAAATTTAACGAAATGGAAAGATTCTAGCTAATCTAAACTATTATATGTCGATTTAGAAAACTAAAGCGATCCTGAACCGCTTTATAGATCGACGGTCTAGTGTTTGGTTTAGGCTGGGCTCAGAGGACGAAACGATTTTTTCTTACGCTTAGAATTTTTTCAGCTCGACTGCCGGTCAAGGTTTTCAAAACACCAAGTGGCTGGCAGTGCTATAATCTCAGTAAATTTCACAAAATCCAACGATTCTAGCTAATCTAAACTAACATATGTCGATTTAGAAAAGTCAGGCGATCCTTAATTCGTTTATAGATCTACAGTCTACTGTTTGGTTTACGCTGGACTCAGCGGACGAAAGCGTGTTTTCTGACGCTTAAAGCTTTTCTCAGCTCAACTGCCGGTGAGGGTTTTCAAAACACTAAGTGGCCCGCAGTGCTATAATCTCAGTAAATTTCACAATATCGGACTATTCTAGCTATTAGAAAACTGAAGCGATCCTGAATCGCTTTATAGATCTACAGTCTAGTGTTTGGTTTACGCTGGCCGGCTGAGAGGACGAAACGATGTTTTCTGCATGACACTTAGAATTTTTTCAGCTCGACTGCCGCTCAAGGTTTTCAAAACACTAAATGGCCGGCAGTACTATAATCTCAGTAAATTTCACAAAATGGAAAGATTCTAGCTATTCTAAACTTTTTTATGTCTATTTAAAAAACTGAAGCGATCCTGAATCACTTTATAGATCTACAGTCTAGTGTTTGGTTTACGCTGGCCGGCTCAGAGGACGAAACGATGATTGTTTCCTGCATGACACTTAGAATTTTTTCCGCTCGACTGCCGGTCAAGGTTTTCAAAAGGGTAAATAGCCGGCAGTCCTATAATCTCAGTAAATTTCACAAAATGGAAAGATTCTAGGTAATCTAAACTATTATATGTGGTTTTAGAAAACTGAAGCAATCCTGAATCACTTTATAGATCTACAGTCTAGTGTTTGGTTTACGCTGACCAGCTCAGAGGGCGAAATGATGTTTTCTGCATGACACTTAGAATTTTTTCAGCTCGACTGCCTGTCAAGGTTTTCGAAACATTAAGTTCCCGGCAGTCCTATAATCTCAGTAAAATTCATAAAATGAAAAGATTCTAGCTATTCTAAACTATTATATGTCTATTTAAAAAACTGAAGCGATCCTGAATCTTTTTATAGATCTACAGTCTGGTGTTTGGTTTACGCTGGCCGGCTCAGAGGACAAAACAATGTTTTCTGCATGACCCTTAGAATTTTTTCAGCTCGACTGCCGGTCACGTTTTTTAAAACACTAAATGGCCGGCAGTCCTATAATCTCAGTAAATTTCACAGAATGGAAATATTCTAGCTAATCTACACTATTAAATGTCGATTTAGAAAACTGAAGCGATCGTGAATCGCTTTATAGATCTCCAGTCTAGTTTTTGGTTTCCGCTGAGCTCAGAGGACGAAACGATGTTTTCTGCATGACATCAGAATGACACTTTGAATTTTTTCAGCTCGACTGCCACTGAAGGTTTTCAAAAGAGTAAATGGCCGGCAGTCTTATAATATCAGGAAATTTCACAAAATGGAAAGATTCTAGCTAATCTAAACTATTATATGTCGTTTTAGTAAACTGAAGCGATCCGGAATCGCTTTATAGATCTACAGTCTACTATTTGGTTTACACTGGCCGGCTCAGAGGAGGAAACGATGTTTTCTGCGTGACACTTAGAATTTTTTCAGCTCGACTGCCGGTCAAGGTTTTCAAAATACTAAATGGCCGGCAGTCCTATAATGTCAGTAAATTTCACAAAATGGTAAGAATCTAGCTAATCTAAACTATTTTATGTCGTTTTAGAAAACTCAAGCGATCCTGAATCGCTTTATAGATCTACAGTCTAGTGTTTGGTTTACGCTGGGCTCAGAGGACGAAACGATGTTTTCTGCATGACACTAAGAAATTTTTCAGCTCGACTGCCGGTCAAGGTTTTCAAAACACTAAATGGCCGGCAGTCCTATAATCTCTCCTAAATTTCACAAAATGGAAAGATTCTAGCTAATCTAGACTATTATATGTCGCTTTAGAAAACTGAAGGGATCCTGAATCCCTTTATAGATCTACAGTCTACTGTTTGGTTTACGCTGGGCTCAGAGGACACAACGATGTTTTCTGCATGACACTTAAAATTGTTTCAGCTCGACGGCCCGTCAAGGTTTTCAAAGCAGTAGACTGTTCACAGTCCCCTATTTTTTCGTGAGATCGATTAGATATACCGCGTCTTCTTACCGTAACGGCTATCTTGATTTTAAAATGTAAGATGGGTAGCCCTTAACGCAAAGCTCTCGATCTCGATGATCTTACGGAAAACTAGACGACTGTGAACAGTCTATCAAAGCAGTAAATGGCAGGCAGTCCTATACTCTAAGTAAATTTCACAAAATGGAAAGATTCTAGCTAGTGTAAACTATTATATGTTGTTTTAGAAAACTGAAGCGATCCTGAATCGCTTTATAGATCTACAGTCTAGTGTTTGGTTTACGCTAGCCGGCTCAGAGGACGAAGCGATGTTTTCTCCATGACACTTAGAATTTTTTCAGCTCGACTGCCGGTCAAGGCTTTCAAAACACTAAATGGCCGGCCGTCGTATAATCTCAGTAAATTTCACAAAACGGAAAGGTTCTAGGTAATCGAAACCATTAAATGTCGATTTAGAAAACTGAAGCGATCCTGAATTGCTTTATAGATCTACAGGCTAACGTTTGGTAACGCTGACCGGCTCAGAGGACGAAACCATGTTTTCTGCATGACACTTAGAATTTTTTCAGCTCGACTGCCACTGAAGGTTTTCAAAAGAGTAAATGGCCGGCAGTCTTATAATATCAGGAAATTTCACAAAATGGAAAAATTCTAGCTAATCTAAACTATTATATGTCGTTTTAGAAAACTGAAGCGATCCTGAATCGCTTTATAGATCTATAGTCTAGTGTTTGGTAACGCTGACCGGCTCAGAGGACGAAACGATGTTTTATGCATGACACTTAGAATTTTTTTAGCTCGACTGTCGCTCAAGGTTTTAAAAACACTAAATGGCCGGCAGTCCTATAATCTAAGTAAATTTCACAAAATGGAAAGATTCTAGCTAATCTAAACTTTAACATGTCGTTTTAGAAAACTGAAGCGATCCTGACACGCTTTATAGATCTACAGTCTAGTGTTTGGCTTACGCTGGCCGGCTCAGAGCACGAAACGATGTTTTCTGCATGACACTCAGAATTTTTTCAGCTCGACTTCCGGTCAACGTTTTCAAAGCAGTAAATGGCCGACAGTCCTATACTCTCAGTAAATTTCACAAAATGGAAAGATTCTAGCTAATCTAAACTATTATATGTCGTTTTAGAAAACTGAAGCGATCCTGAATCGCTTTATAGATCTATAGTCTAGTGTTTGGTAACGCTGACCGGCTGAGAGGACGAAACGATGTTTTCTGCATGACACTTAGAATTTTTTTAGCCCGACTTTCGGTCAAGGTTTTCAAAACTCTAAATTGCCGGCAGTCTTATAATCTAAGTAAATTTCACAAAATGGAAAGATTCTAGCTAATCTAAACTATTATATGTCGTTTTAGAAAACTGAAGCGATCCTTAATCGCTTTATAGATCTACAGTCTAGTGTTTGGTTTACGCTGGCCGGCTCAGAGGACATAACGATGACACTTATCCAATCTCAGGGCGTTTTTGTCTTTACATCATGGCATCAACCACCATTAACCAATAAGAAAGCTCTCCTGTCATGACATCACAAGATGACATCACCATTGCCCAATCAGGAAGCTCATCTGTGATGACGTCATACTCCTCCTATAAAAAAGCCCTCACATACGATATGGTACTTCTCGTCGCATTTAGGTAGCGACTGCAATGATCAGAACGCAAAGGAACGCATCGCCGCCACGAGAGAAAATGTCCGGAGCGTCACCGAGACGGAACTGCCGGTGAACCGGCCGCCGTGTCTCTACTCACGATAAACACTGCCTTCGAATATGTAGAAGAAACGCTTGTGGATGTACAAGTAGTCCATGAAGGTGGACAAGATCAGAACGCGAAGGAACGCATCGCCGCCACGAGAAAAAATGTCCAGAGCGTCAACGAGACGGAACAGCCGGTGAACCGGCCGCCGTGTCTCTCCTCACGATAAACACTGCCTTCGAACATATTGAAGGCATGCAGTATGCGTTTCATGCTAGTAAGCTAAACACGCGCCATCGCACTTTAGCGATTACAGGTAGTCCATCAACTGGACAAGGTCATAATCATCAATGGTTTAGGGGCCGATTATGTACCTCCCTCAATGCCTGTTGATGTACGAGCTGGGCATAAATATCATGGCAAAATACAAAGCTGCAACACGCAATCCATGCAGTGGATAGATCATATTTTGATCTAAACAACGATTTCAGACACGCCACTAATTTTTTTAGCTCTTTTTTTCGGGCGTTGATAGATTGTAGAAGTGACGTCACAAGTAAGTTATATAAGCAGTGATCAGACTCACCAAATTCATAATGCCTTGAATCTGCAATGGATGAAGACCAAGAAATGATAGAGGTGGATCAAGAGGATCAAGCCATGGACACTAGCGAATCCCCAGGAGAACAGCAGTGGAAGGGAATCATAGAGGCCTTACAGGAGGACATGACAAATCATGTATCGACCCTGATCACGGGTCACATAGATAAACTGTTGACGCCTATAATAGTAGACATGGTGATGGAAAAGGCCATCTGTGCTTTGCAGACAAAGCTGAAGGATAGACTTGGGTGTCCCACTCAATCAACGGAGGCTCCAATTATTAAGCGACTCATTACTATCATGGGGATACAGTTAATGGAAGGAATTCTATGTTCCGAACAGCAGTCTACCTTAACGGCGGAAAGAGTCATCCCGGCAATGATGGAGGCATTGGGCAGGCATTTCGAGCAAATAATGAGTGAAAAAATCAACCAAGTACTGAATAACATTTTTCCGACTCTTGGTTGTTAAAACCAATGAGAGATCTTCGCAACCGCATCTTACTTTGTCATTTAACCGGATCGCATCTGAAGCTCTGCAACGTCAAAACGTTTGTTACAAGATTGAATAAACGTAAACTTTTTTTTATGAACGCTGTCACATTTGGTGCATTATCAGGAAAAATTTAGAACAGCTATTCAGCAGCAGCCGAGTAATAGTTGGTTCGTCAGAGATATTCATGGTCTCTTTCCAAGTGTGGGTCCAACTCCATTGTAATCCGCGCTAGCAGAAGCCTCTTTTCCCTGGTATCGGCTCGCTGAATATACTAGAGAAAGAGGCTTTCTCTTCTTTCTCCCCGCCCCCTCCCCGTTCCCCTTGACTCGCCCCATTTTCTCCTGTCTTCGGGAGTTTCAACACGGCGCTTTCGCGATTAAAACCATTCGCGCCTGATGAAAACGCCAGCACTGTGCACAGGCTACGCTAGCAGGGAAAATCCCTGATAATATTTAAGGTATGGTCACTTGCAAGTTAACCGACATTTAGATGTTGAATAGGTATCCTTGGGTTTGAAACGCTAAGGTTTTGTTGCCTGTAGTCTGATTGAGTTTGGTGGCGATTGCCAGCCAGTGAACCGTACTAATACGAAGCGAAACAGTAACGTCCAATGACCCTTTACACTGCATTTCAAGGCTGTGGAAGCGATTATTTATTTTTATTTGTTTATTTTATATCATTTCATTTATTCCGAAGTATAACAGTTACAACAATTACAGTAATTATCACATAGCATACATGCACACACTGACTATACACCGAAGCACACATGCAATTATACAATTACTACACTGATGCCATCAGCCTATTTTAAGCTATGGGTAGAAGCGATTATCCAGTACGCTATTTTGATTAAAAGATACGGGCGATTACACCGTAAGAGTTCTACAGATTGGACATTAAGGCTGTAAGTACACTATTTCCATTTGGTGAGCTTATTTATCTGGTGAAGGCTTTCTTTAGAGTTAGTGGAGTCCCGTTACGATGTTTCCACTTTGAATCAAACCCGCACTATTGCTCTTTAGTCTCACGTGCGCAAAATAAGTTATCCTTATCATGCAGGACCATTACAACCTCTTACCGTACAGTGCTAAAGTAGGCACTTCTGAAAATAGATGGAATATTTTCAGAAGCAGTTAATATAAGACATTTAGTGGAAATTAGGCAAATAACTTTGGACTGTCGGGTATTATATTCGTCTATATATTCTAAGCGGCAACTGTGCGTGCCCTTGAGTCAGCCACAAAAACGTTATAAAGAACACTGCCTCTGGGTTGTTCATCTGTAAACTGTTCTCAATCTAAAAAACTCTACCTTTTCCATTTCTTAACAATGAATTAAACGAAGACAGAATTCTTTCAGGATGATTGGTAGAGGTTATTCCAAATTATAGGAACGCTCCCATGTGAGTCAGGGCACTACAAACTGGCCGTCTAAGCCGAGTCGACCTTGTACATAACTCATGCAGTCATACTACACTGACCTTGCTCGAGACGCAAAATTAAGTTTTCTAAATTCACGCACTGTATTTTTGAAGTCGTTTGACAATTCAAATGCAACATAGTACATTTACACATTCATGGGCTTAAAATCGAGAAGTGTCTAACTTACGGAACCAGTCGATGTTGCGAAGCGATGATAGCCTCGCGTTTTTCATCCAAAGTCGATGAAACCTCACGGTAACTTCAGGCTTGTCAAATAACGCATGAAAGCCATTCGACCGTTTAGCTGGAATGAACCTTTCCACTAAGATCATAACCGTGACAAACGTAAGCTCGTGATAACCGAAATAACCTACACTAAGAACCACCAAGCACGACCAAAGGATTCTTTTGACTTCCATGTGTAGAGTTATATGTATGTACATATATCGTATAAAGGTGTGTGAAAATTTCTCCCAGCGGGTGGGTGCTAGGTAATTCGGCCTGTCAAGATTTTCCTTGCGCGAAAACAAAAATTGTTATCCTGTAAAATTTGCCGAACAAACTGAAATTTCAAGGGCATTTGACACGGAAACCTCTAGTAAAAGCCATCACATTCAGCTTTGTTTACTCACGCACACTCATGATATTTAGTGCGTGACATGACTAAGCAAGAATATTTAGTGCCACAGAGTCAAAAGTAATTTCTCACAATGAACTTCAAGCGCTCATTTATCTCCTCCACTACCAATAGCCGCAGCAGACCGTTATCAAACAGAACAGGGTATTCGGGAAAAAAAGCTGAGCTTACCTACTTATTTCAATAATTTTTTAAAGAAGTAATAAAAAGCGGCACATACTCGGGCATGTTCCGGGGTGTTGAGTACATGCGATAAAAGACCATACACTAACAAAGAGTGGTTCAATATGCGGTTAAAAATGAAAGTCAGAGCTGCCTTCCATTCTTCCTTGTTTGTGTATTACCCATTCGCACTGACCGAGAGTGACTTTTCAGCTTCAAAAGTTCTTCGATCTGCGGAAGAAATGTAGAGGTTAATTAATGATTGCCGATTCTTCAACTTTCATTTAGACTGGACCCATACCGCAGATGACAGATCTCTCTCCTTTGAAACAACACACATTCGAAATATCGAAATCACCTGGCAGAAAATGTTCAGCAACATTTAGGATTTCACTATTTGTCAGCAAAGAAAAACAATGTACGTGAATAGATCACGCCACAGTTGTTGGCTGTCCAATATCCTCAATAAAAGAAAGCCTTTGTTTTGTTTCCGAATATCATGACAGTATGGATGATCCAATAACAATGTCTTGGCTAACATCACTGGGTCATCTTTAGTCTCACGTGCTCGAAAGAAGTCATCTTTATCATGCAGCACCATTACAACCTCTTACAGTAACTGCTTGGCATTTCTGAACGTAGATTTAATATCTTCGGGGACAGTTAACATAAGACATTTAGTGGAAATTTGGCAGATAACTGTGGACTGCCGAGTTTTATATTCGTCTATACAGTCTAATGTCCAGAGCGTCAATGGGACGGAACTGCCGGTGAACCGATCTCCGTTTCTCGACTCACGATAAACACTGCCCTCGGACATATTAAAGATCAGTGCTGAGATTGCCTTGTCTTCTTTTGATGAAATCTGCGGGCGAGCCGATTTACTGAGATGGAAAGATCGCCGCGTCCAGCTATGATGTTAACATGTCAAATTTATGGCATAAAGTGAGCGTGTGATGCTGATATGCTAAACACTCGCGATCGCAGAGCGCCACTTAAACGATTACAGGTAGTCGATCGACTGGACAAGGTCTTATCAATGGTCTAGGGGCCCGAACTATCTTCCTCACTGCCTTTCGAATTGCAAACCAAAACGGCGATTACCTCGGAGGACACGCGAACGACAGAATCACCGCGCTGTGTCGAGAAAAGACTCGGGTCACAACGCTCGTGGATGCACAGGTAGTCCATGCAGGTGGACAAGATCATAATCAGCAATGGTTTAGGGGCCGATTATGTACCCCCCTCAATGCCTGTTGATGTACGAGCTGGACAAGGGCATATTTTCAATGGTTGCCGATTATGTACCTCCCTCACTGCCTGTCGATGTACAAGCCACTGTGGACACAATTATCGTGGCAAGGAACAAGATACATTGCTGTGACTTGTAATCCATGCAGTAGCCAGGTCATTGTAAATTTAAGTGCTCCGGGCAATAAAACCGTCCCCACGATCCGCATTCTTCAGGGGCACCCAACCAGAATATAGTTCAAAACACCACTTAAACATAGCCTTGTTGAACGTATTTTAGTATTTAAAGGGTAGATATAGGCATAATTTTATCCCCTAAAAGTTTTCATCTGTTCGGATTTCCTAGCTGAAAGTCTAGTGATCCGCCTAAAATTATTTCAGCCAGTGAAAAGGCTCCCGAAAATTCTACGTGACCTTTTTAAGGTAAAAATCCGTTCAAAATGGGCAATTATACCACTTTTTAGATGTTCGAAAATCCTAGGAGAGGCAAACAAGCAAGAAATTTTACAACAAATGTTCCGAAAATTCTAGATCTCAAATCGTCTTCCGAACAGATATTTTCCGAAATGACGTTGGGTGCTCCTGATTTTTGCTTTTCAAGATGAAGGATGTGCTTCGTACTTCTCTTCACAACTTCGAACTTATTAAAGAAACGCTTGTCGATGTACAAGTAGTCCATGCAGGTGGACAAGATCAGAAGGCGAAGGAACGCATCGCCGCCGCGAGAGAAAATGTCCAGAGCGTCAACGAGACGGAACAGCCGATGAACCGGCCGCCGTGTCTCTCCTCACGATAAACACTGCCTTCGGACATATTGAAGACATGCAGTGTGCGTGTGATGCTAGTAAGCTAAACACGCGCCACCGCACTTAAGCGATTACAGGTAGTCCATCAACTGGACAAGGGCATAGTCATCAATAGTCTATGGGCCGACTATGTTCCTCCCTCACTGCCTGTCGAACTGATTTCCAACCGAAACGGCGATTACATGCGAACGACAACATCGCCGCACTGTGTCGAGAAAAGACTCAGGTCGCAGCGCTTGTGGATGTACAGGTAGTCCATGCAGGTGGACAAGGTCATAATCATCAGTGGCTTAGGGGCCGATTATGAACCTCCATCAATGCCTGTTGGTGTACAAGCTGGGGCAAAATAATCATGGCAAGATACATAGCTGCAACACGCAGTCCATGCAGTGGATAGATCGTATTTTGACCTAAACAACGATTTCAGACACGCCACTAATTTTTTTTCCCTCCACCGTTTTTTTCCGGGTGCTATCAGATTGTAGAAGTGACGTCACAAATGAGTTATATAAGCAGTGATCAGACTCACCAAATCCATAATGCCTTGAATCTGCAATGGATGAAGACCAAGAAATGATAGAGGTGGATCAAGAGGATCAAGCCATGGACACTAGCGAATCCCCAGGAGAACAGCAGTGGAAGGGAATCATAGAGGCCTTACAGGAGGACATGACAAATCATGTATCGACCCTGATCACGGGTCACATAGATAAACTGTTGACGCCTATAATAGTAGACATGGTGATGGAAAGGGTCATCCCTTCTTTGAAGACAAAGCTGAAGGATAGACTTGGCTGTCCCACTCAATCAACGGAGGCTCCAATTATCAAGCGACTCATCACTATGATGGGGATACAGTTAATGGAAGGAATTCTATGTTCAGAACAGCAGTCTACCTTGACGGCGGAAAGAGTCATCCGAGCACTGATGGAGGCATTGGGCAATTTCGAGCAAATAATGAGTCAAGAAATCAACCAACTACTGAATGACATTTTTGCGACTCTGGCTTGCTAAGAGCAATGTTAAATCTTGACAAACGCATCTTGCTTTGTCATTTAACCGGATCGCATCTGAAGCTCTGCAGCCTGAAAACGTTTGTTACAAGATTGAATAAACGTAAACTTTTTTTATGAACGCTGTCACATTTGATGCACTGTCAGAAAAAATTTAGAACTGCTACTCAGTAGCGGCCGAGTAATAGTTGGTTCGTCAGAGATGTTCATGGTCTCTTTCCAAGTGTGGGTCCAACTCCATTGTAATCCATGCTAGCGGAAGCCTCTTTTCCCTGGTATCCGCCCGCTGAATATACTAGAGAAAGAGGCTTTCTCTTCTTTCTCCCCGCCCCCTCCCCGTTTCCCTTGACTCGACCCATTTTCTCCTCTCTTTGGGAGTTTCAACACGGCGCTTTCGCGATTAAAACCATTCGCGCGCCTGATGAAAACGCCAGCACTGTGCACAGGCTACGCTAGCAGGGAAAACCCCTGATAATATTTAGAGGTATGGTCACTTGCAAGTTAACCGATATTTAGATGTTGAATAGGTATCCTTGAGTTTGAAACGCTAAGGTTTTGTTGCCTGTAGTCTGATTGAGTTTGGTGGCGATTGCCAGCCAGTGAACCGTACTAATACGAAGCGAAACAGTAACGTCCGACGACCCTTTACACTGCATGTTCAAGGTGGTAGAAGCGATTATTTTATTTCTATTTATTTATTTTATTTCATTTCATGTATTCCAAGGTATAACAGTTACAACAATTACAGTAATTATCACATAGCATACATGCTCACTCATTACACACCGAAGCACAAATGCAATTATACAATCACTACATATGCCATACGCGTATTTAAAGCTATGGATAGAAGCGATTATCCAGTATGCTGTTTTTTATTAAAAGATACAGGCGATTACACAGTCAGAGTTCTACAGATAGAACATTAAGGCTGTAAGTACACTATTTCGCTAATCTCAAACAATTCTAAATTCCTTTATAGATCTACAGTCTACTGTTCGGTTTACGCTGGGCTCAGAGGACGAAACGATGTTTTCTGACACTTAGAACTTTTTTCAGCTCGACTGCCGGTCAAGGTTTTCAAAACACTAAGTGGCCGGCAGTCCTATAATCTCCGTAAATTTCACCAAATCGAAAGATTCTACCTATCTAAACTATCGTATGTCGATTTAGAAAAGTCAAGCGATCCTAAATTCCTTTATAGATCTACAGGCTACTGTTTTGTTTACGCTGGGCTCAGAGGACGAACGTGTTTTCTGACACTCAGAACTTTTTCAGCTCCACTACCCGCAAGGGTTTTCAAAACACTAAATGGCCGGCACTCTTACAATCTCGGAAAATTTCACAAAATCGAAAGATTCTATAGGTAATCTAAACTATCATATGTCGATTTAGAAAACTCAAGCGATCCTGAATTTCTTTATTGATCTACCGTATAGTGTTTGGTTTACGCTGGGCTGATAAGTGGAAACCATGTTAAGTGACATCTAGAATGTTTTTCAGCTCGACCGGCGGTCAAGGTTTTCAAAACACTAAACGGCAGGCAGTCCTATAATCTCAGTAAATTTCACCAAATCGAAAGATTCTACCTAATCTAAACTAGACCAAACTAACATATGTCGATTTAGAAAAGTGAAGCGATCCTGAATCGCTTTATAGATCTACAGTCTGTCTAGTGTTTGGTTGACGCTGGCCGCCTCAGAGGACGAAACGATGTTTTCTGCATGACCCTTAGAATTTTTTCAGCTCGACTGCCGGTCAAGGTTTTCAAAACACTAAATGGCCGGCAGTCCTATAATCTCAGTAAATTTCACAAAATGGAAAGATTCTAGCTAATCTACACTGTTATAAGTCGATTTAAAAAACTGAAGCGATCCTGAATCGCTTTATAGATCTACAGTCTAGTTTTTGGTTTACGCTGGGCTCAGAGGACGAAACGATGTTTTGTGACGCGTAGAATTTTTTCAGCTCGACTGCCGGTCGAGGTTTTCAAAACATTAAATGGCCGGCAGTACTATAATCTTGGTAAATTTCACAAAATGGAAAGATTCTAGCTAATCTAAACTATTATATGTCGATTTAGAAAACTGAAGTGATCCTGAGAAGTTTTATAGATCTACAGTCTAGCGTTTGGTTTACGCTGGCCGGCTCAGAGGACATAACGATGATTTCTGCATGACACTTAGAATTTTTTCAGCTGGACTGCCGGTCAAGGTTTTCAAAACAATAAGTGGCCGGCAGTCCTATAATCTCAGCAAAATTCATCAAATGGAAAGTTCTAGCTATTCTGAACTATTATATATCGATTTAAAAAACTGAAGCGACCCTGAATCGTTTTATAGATCTACAGTCTAGTGTTTGGTTTACGCTGGGCGCCTCAGAGGACAAAACGATGATTTCTGCATGACACTTAGAATTTTTTCAGCTCGACTGCCGGTCAAGGTTTTCAAAACAGTAAATGGCCGGCAGTCCTATAATCTCAGTAACTTTCACCAAATCAAAAGATTCTAGCTAATCTACACTATTATATGTCGATTTCCAAAACTGAAGCGATCCTGAATGGCTTTATAGATCTACAGTCTAGTGTTTGGTTTACGCTGAGCTCAGAAGACGAAACGATGTTTTCTGCATGACACTTAGAATTTTTTAAGCTCGACTGCCCGTCAAGGTCTTCAAAACACTAAATGGCCGGCAGTCCTATAATCTCAGTAAATTTCACAAAACGGAAAGATTCTAGGTAATCTAAACTATTATATGTCGATTTAGAAAACTGAAGCGATCCTGAGTCGCTTTATAGATCTACAGTCTAGTGTTTGGTTTACGCTGGCCGGCTCAGAGGACGAAACGATGTTTGCTGCATGACACTTAGAATTTTTTAAGATCGACTGCCGGTCAAGGTTTTCAAAACACTAAATGGCCGGCAGTCCTATAATCTCAGTAAATTTCACCAAATGGAAAGATTCTAGCTGATCTTAACTATTATATGTCGTTCTAAAAAACTGAAGCGATCCTTAAGCGCTTTATAGATCTACAGTCTACTGTTTGGTTTACGCTGGCCGGCTCAGAGGACGAAACGATGTTTGCTGCATGACACTTAGAATTTTTTCAGCTCGACTGCCGCTCAAGGTTTTCAAAACACTAAATGGCCGGCAGTCCTATAATCTCAGTAAATTTCACAAAACGGAAAGATTCTAGGTAATCTAAACTATTATATGTCGATTTAGAAAACTGAAGCGATCCTGAATGGCTTTATAGATCTACAGTCTAGTGTTTGGTTTACGCTGAGCTCAGAAGATCTAGACGGAAAGAGTCATCCCGGCAATGATGGAGGCATTGGGCAGGAATTTCGAGCAAATAATGAGTCAAAAAATCAACCAAGTACTGAATAACATTTTTCCGACTCTTGGTGGTTAAAACCAATGAGAGATCTTCGCAACCGCATCTTACTTTGTCATTTAACCGGATCGCATCTGAAGCTCTGCAGCGTGAAAACGTTTGTTACAAGATTGAATAAACGTAAACTTTTTTTTATGAACGCTGTCAAATTTGGTGCATTATCAGGAAAACTAGAACTGCTATTCAGCAGCAGCCGAGTAATAGTTGGTTGGTCAGAGATGTTCATGGTCTCTTTCCAAATGTGGGTTTAACTCCATTGTAATCCACCGTAGCAGAAGCCTCTTTTCCCTGGTATCCACCCGCTGAATATACTAGAGAAAGAGGCTTTCTCTTCTTTCTCCCCCTCCCCGTTCCCCTTTTCTCGCCCCATTTTCTCCGCTCTTCGGGAGTTTCAACACGGCGCTTTCGCGATTAAAACCATTCACGCGCCTGATGAAAACGCCAGCACTGTGCACAGGCTACGCTAGCAGGGAAAACCCCTGATAATATTTAGAGGTATTTTCACTTCCAAGTTAACCGACATTTAGATGTTGAATAGGTATCCTTGGATTTGAAACGCTAAGGTTTTGTTGCCTGTAGTCTGATTGAGTTTAGTGGCGATTGCCAGCCAGTGAACCGTACTAATACGAAGCGAAACAATAACGTCCGACGACCCTTTACACTGCATGTTCAAGGTGGTAGAAGCGATTATTTTATTTTTATTTATTTATTTTATTTCATTTCATTTATTCCAAGGTATAACAGTTACAACAATTACAGTAATTATCACATAGCATACATGCTCACTCATTACACACCGAAGCACACATGCAATTATACAATCACTACATATGCCATACGCGTATTTAAAGCTATGGATAGAAGCGATTATCCAGTATGCTGTTTTGATTAAAAGATAAAGGCGATTACACCGTCAGAGTTCTACAGATTGAACATTAAGGCTGTAAGCACACTATTTCGCTAATCTCAAACAATTCTAAATTCCTTTATATATCTACAGTCTACTGTTCGGTTTACGCTGGGCTCAGAGGACGAAACGATGTTTTCTGAAACTTAGAACTTTTTTCAGCTCGACTGCCGGTCAAGGTTTTCATTACACTAAGTGGCCGGCAGTCCTATAATCTCAGTAAATTTCACCAAATCGAAAGATTCTACCTATCTAAAATATCGTATGTCGATTTAGATAAGTCAAGCGATCCTAAATTCCTTTATAGATCTACAGGCTACTGTTTTGTTTACGCTGGGCTCAGAGGACGAACGTGTTTTCTGACACTCAGAACTTTTTCAGCTCCACTACCCGCAAGGGTTTTCAAAACACTAAATGGCCGGCACTCTTACAATCTCGGAAAATTTCACAAAATCGAAAGATTCTAAAGCTAATCTAAACTATCATATGTCGATTTAGAAAACTCAAGCGATCCTGAATTTCTTTATTGATCTACAGTCTAGTGTTTGGTTTACGCTGGCCGGCTCAGAGGACGAAACGATGTTTCCTGCATGACACTTAGAATTTTTTAAGATCGACTGCCGGTCAAGGTTTTCAAAACACTAAATGGCCGGCAGTCCTATAATCTCAGTAAATTTCACCAAATCGAAAGATTCTACCTAATCTAAACTAACATATGTCGATTTAGAAAAGTCAAGCCATCCTAAATTCCTTTATAGATCTACAGTCTACTGTTTTGTTTACGCTGGCTCAGAGGAGGAAACCATGTTTTCTAACACTTAGAACTTTTTTCGGCTCCACTGCCGGCAAGGGTTTTCAAAACACCAAATGGCCGGCACTCTTACAATCTCGGAAAATTTCACAAAAAAAAAAAAAGAAAGATTCTAGCTAATCTAAACTATCATATGTCGATTTAGAAAACTCAAGCGATCCTTAATTTTTTTATTGATCTACAGTCTAGTGTTTGGTTTACGCTGGGCTCATAGGACGAAACCATGTTGTGTGATCATGACACGTAGAATTTTTTTCCGCTCGACTGCCGGTCAAGGTTTTCAAAACACTAAATGGCCGGCAGTCCTATAATCGTAGTAAATTGCACAGAATGGAAAGATTCTAGCTAATCTACACTATTATATGTCTATTTACAAAACTGAAGCGATCCTGAATCGCTTTATAGATCTACAATCTACTGTTAGGTTTACGCAGGGCTCAGAGGACGAAACGATGTTTTGTGATGCTTAGAATTTTTTCAGCTCGACTGCCGGTCAAGGTTTTCAAAACACTAAATGGCCGGCACTACTATAATCTTGGTAAATTTCACAAAATGGAAAGATTCTAGCTAATCTAAAATATTATATGTCGATTTAGAAAACTGAAGCGATCCTGAATCGTTTTATAGATCTACAGTCTAGTATTTGGTTTACGCTGGCCGGCTCAGAGGACGAAACGAACTTTGCTGCATGACACTTAGAATTTTTTAAGCTCGACTGCCGGTCAAGGTTTTCAAAACACTAAATGGCCGGCAGTCCTATAATCTCAGTAAATTTCACAAAACGGAAAGATTCTAGATAATCTAAACTATTATATGTCGATTTAGAAAACTGAAGCGATCCTGAATGGCTTTATAGATCTACAGTCTAGTGTTTGGTTTACGCTGAGCTCAGAAGATCTAGACGGAAAGAGTCATCCCGGCAATGATGGAGGCATTGGGCAGGCATTTCGAGCAAATAATGAGTCAAAAAATCAACCAAGTACTGAATAACATTTTTCTGACTCTTGGTTGTTAAAACCAATGAGAGATCTTCGCAACCGCATCTTTCTTTGTCATTTAACCGGTTCGCATCTGAAGCTGTGCAGCGTGAAAACGTTTGTTACAAGATTGAAGAAACGTCAACATTTTTTTTATGAACGCTGTCAGATTTGGTGCATTATCAGGAAAACTAGAACTGCTATTCAGCAGCAGCCGAGTAATAGTTGGTTGGTCAGAGATGTTCATGGTCTCTTTCCAAATGCGGGTCCAACTCCATTGTAATCCACGGTAGCGGAAGCCTCTTTTCCCTGGTATCCACCCGCTGAATATAGTAGAGAAAGAGGCTTTCTCTTCTTTCTCCCCGCCCCCTCCCCGTTCCCCTTGACTCGAACCATTTTCTCCTCTCTTCGGTAGTTTCATCACGGCGCTTTCGCGATTAAAACCATTCACGCGCCTGATGAAAACGCCAGCACTGTGCACAGGCTACGCTAGCGGGGAAAACCCCTGATAATATTTAGAGGTATTTTCACTTTCAAGTTAATCGACATTTAGATGTTGAATAGGTATCCTTGGATTTGAAACGCTAAGGTTTTGTTGCCTGTAGTCTGATTGAGTTTGGTGGCGATGCCAGCCAGTGAACCGTACTAATACGAAGCGAAACAGTAACGTCCAATAACCCTTTACACTGCATGTTCAAGGCGGTAGAAGCGATTATTTATTTTTATTTGTTTATTTTATATCATTTCATTTATTCCAAAGTATAACAGCTACAACAATTACAGTAATTATCACATAGCATACATGCACACACTGACTATACACCGAAGCACACATGCATTATACAATTACTAAACTAATGCCATCAGCCTATTTTAAGCTATGGGTAGAAGCGATTATCCAGTACGCTATTTTGATTAAAAGATACGGGCGATTACACCGTAAGAGTTCTACAGATTGGACATTAAGGCTGTAAGTACGCTATTTCGGTTTGGTGAGCTTATTTATCTGGTGAAGGCTTTCTTTAGAGTTAGTGGAGTCCCGATGTTTCCTTTTTTGAATCAAACCCGCACTATTGCTCTTTAGTCTGACGTGCGCAAAATAAGTCATCCTTATCATGCAGGACCATTACAACCTCTTACCGTACAGTGCTAAAGTAGGCACTTCTGAAAATAGATGGAATATTTTCAGAAGCAGTTAATATAAGACATTTAGTGGAAATTAGGCAAATAACTTTGGACTGTCGGGTATTATATTCGTCTATATATTCTAAGCGGCAACTGTGCGTGTCCTTGAGTCAGTCACAAAAACGTTATAAAGAACGACTGCCTCTGGGTTGTTCATCTGTAAACTGTTCTCAATCTAAAAAACTTTACCTTTTCCATTTCTTAACAATGAACTAAACGAAGACAGAATTCTTTCAGGATGATTGGTAGAAGTTATTCAAAATTATAGGAACGCTCCCATGTGAGTCAGGGCACTACAAACTGGCCGTCGAAGCCGAGTCGACCTTGTACATAACTCATGCAGTCATACTACACTGACCTTGCTCGAGACGCAAAATTAAGTTTTCTAAATTCACGCACTGTATTTTTGAAGTCGTTTGACAATTCAAATGCAACATAGTACATTTACACATTGATGGGCTTAAAATCGAGAAGTGTCTAACTTACGGAACCAGTCGATGTTGCGAAGCGATGATAGCCTCGCGTTTTTCATCCAAAGTCGATGAAACCTCACGGTAACTTCAGGCTTGTCAAATAACGCATGAAAGCCATCCGACCGTTTAGCTGGAATGAACCTTTCCACTAAGATCATAACCGTGACAAACGTAAGCTTGTGATAACCGAAATAACCTACACTAAGAACCACCAAGCACGACCAAAGGATTCTTTTGACTTCCATGTGTAGAGTTATATGTATATAAATATATCGTATAAAAGCGCTCATTTATCTCCTCCACTACCAATAGCCGCAGCAGACCGTTATCAAACAGAACAGGGTATTAGGGGAAAAAAGCTGAGCTTACTTACTTATTTCAATAATTTTTTAAAGAAGTAATAAAAAGCGGCACATACTCGGGCATGTTTCGGGGTGTTGAGTACATGCGATAAAAGACTCTACACTAACAAAGAGTGGTTCAATATGCGGTTAAAAATGAAAGTCAGAGCTGCCTTCCATTCTTCCTTGTTTGTGTATTACCCATTCGCACTGACCGAGAGTGACTTTTCAGCTTCAAAAGTTCTTCGATCTGCGGAAGAAATGTAGAGGTTAATTAATGATTGCCGATTCTTCAACTTTCATTTAGACTACCTACTATTAAGTGGATTGCGGAAAGTGTTGGACCCATTCCGCAGATGACAGATCTCTCTCCTTTGAAACAACACACATTCGAAATATCGAAATCACCTGGCAGAAAATGTTCAGCAACATTCAGGATTTCACTATTTGTCAGCAAAGAAAAACAATGTACGTGAATAGATCACGCCACAGTTGTTGACTGTCCAATATCCTCAATAAAAGAAAGCCCTTGTTTTGTTTCGGAATATCATGACAGTATGGATGATCCAATAACAATGTCTTGGCTAACATCACTGGGTCATCTTTAGTCTCACGTGCTCGAAAGAAGTCATCTTTATCATGCAGCACCATTACAACCTCTTACAGTAACTGCTTGGCATTTCTGAACGTAGATTTAATATCTTCGGGGACAGTTAACATAAGACATTTAGTGGAAATTTGGCAGATAACTGTGGACTGCCGAGTTTTATATTCGTCTATACAGTCTAATGTCCAGAGCGTCAATGGAACGGAACTGCCGGTGAACCGATCTCCGTTTCTCGACTCACGATAAACACTGCCCTCGGACATATTAAAGATCAGTGCTGAGATTGCCTTGTCTTCTTTTGATGAAATCTGCGGGCGAGCCGATTTACTGAGATGGAAAGATCGCCGTGTCCAGCTATGATGTTAACATGTGAAATTTATTGTATAAAGTAAGCGTGTGATGCTGATATGCTAAACACTCGCCATCGCAGAGCGCCACTTAAACGATTACAGGTAGTCGATCGACTGGACAAGGTCTTATCAATGGTCTAGGGACCCGAACTATTTTCCTCACTGCCTGTCGAATTGCAAACCAAAATGGCGATTACCTCGGAGGACACGCGAACGACAGAATCACCGCGCTGTGTCGAGAAAAGACTCGGGTCACAACGCTCGTGGATGCACAGGTAGTCCATGCAGGTTGACAAGATCATAATCATCAATGTTTTAGGGGCCGATTATGTACCTCCCTCAATGCCTGTTGATGTACGAGCTGGACAAGGGCATATTTTCAATGGTTGCCGATTATGTTCCTCCCTAACTGCCTGTCGAATTTGAAACTGGAACGGCGTTGCCTCGAAAGACTCACAAAGAACGGCATCCTTGCGCTGCATTGAGCAAGTGTTACACTTGCGCCTTCGATCGCAATGCTGTTTGACGTACGGGTAGTCCATGCAGAAGAACAAGGTCACAATCATCTATGGCTTAGGGGCCGATTATGTACCTCCCTCACTGCCTGTCGATGTACAAGCCACTGTGGACACAATTATCGTGGCAAGGCACAAGATACATTGCTGTGACTTGTAATCCATGCAGTAGCCAGGTCATTGTAAATTTAAGTGCTCCGGGCAATAAAACCGTCCCCACGATCCGCATTCTTCAGGGGCACCCAACCAGAATATAGTTCAAAACACCACTTAAACATAGCCTTGTTGAACGTATTTTAGTATTTAAAGGGTAGATATAGGCATAATTTTATCCCCTAAAAGTTTTCATCTGTTCGGATTTCCTAGCTGAAAGTCTAGTGATCCGCCTAAAATTATTTCAGCCAGTGAAAAGGCTCCCGAAAATTCTACGTGACCTTTTTAAGGTAAAAATCCGTTCAAAATGGGCAATTATACCACTTTTTAGATGTTCGAAAATCCTAGGAGAGGCAAACAAGCAAGAAATTTTACAACAAATGTTCCGAAAATTCTAGATCTCAAATCGTCTTCCGAACAGATATTTTCCGAAATGACGTTGGGTGCTCCTGATTTTTGCTTTTCAAGATGAAGGATGTGCTTCGTACTTCTCTTCACAACTTCGAACTTATTAAAGAAACGCTTGTCGATTTAGCGTCAACGAGACGGAACAGCCGGTGAACCGGCCGCCGTGTCTCTCTTCACGATAAACACTGCCTTCGGACATATTGAAGACATGCAGTGTGCGTGTGATGCTAGTAAGCTAAACACACGCCACCGCACTTAAGCGATTACAGGTAGTCCATCAACTGGACAAGGGCATAGTCATCAATGGTCTATGGGCCGACTATGTTCCTCCCTCACTGCCTGTCGAACTGATTTCCAACCGAAACGGCGATTACATGCGAACGACAACATCGCCGCACTGTGTCGAGAAAAGACTCAGGTCGCAACGCTTGTGGATGTACAGGTAGTCCATGCAGGTGGACAAGGTCATAATCATCAGTGGCTTAGGGGCCGATTATGAACCTCCCTCAATGACTGTTGGTGTACAAGCTGGGGCAAAATAATCATGGCAAGATACATAGCTCCAACACGCAGTCCATGCAGTGGATAGATCATATTTTGACCTAAACAATGATTTCAGACACGCCACTAATTTTTTTTCCTTACACCGTTTTTTTCCGGGTGCTATCAGATTGTAGAAGTGACGTCACAAGTAAGTTATATAAGCAGTGATCAGTCTCACCAAATCCATAATGCCTTGAATCTGCAATGGATGAAGACCAAGAAATGATAGAGGAAGATCAAGAGGATCAAGCCATGGACACTAGCGAATCCCCAGGAGAACAGCAGTGGAAGGGAATCATAGAGGCCTTACAGGAGGACATGACAAATCATGTATCGACCCTGATCACGGGTCACATAGATAAACTGTTGACGCCTATAATAGTAGACATGGTGATGGAAAGGGTCATCCCTTCTTTGAAGACAAAGCTGAAGGATAGACTTGGCTGTCCCACTCAATCAACGGAGGCTCCAATTATCAAGCGACTCATCACTATGATGGGGATACAGTTAATGGAAGGAATTCTATGTTCAGAACAGCAGTCTACCTTGACGGCGGAAAGAGTCATCCGAGCAATGATGGAGGCATTGGGCAATTTCGAGCAAATAATGAGTCAAGAAATCAACCAACTACTGAATGACATTTTTGCGACTCTGGCTTGCTAAGAGCAATGTTAAATCTTGACAAACGCATCTTACTTTGTCATTTAACCGGATCGCATCTGAACCTCTGTAGCGTGAAAACGTTTGTTACAAGACTGAATAAACGTAAACTTTTTTTATGAACGCTGTCACATTTGATGCATTGTCAGGAAAAATTTAGAACTGCTATTCAGTAGCAGCCGAGTAATAGTTGGTTCGTCAGAGATGTTTATGGTCTCTTTCCAAGTGTGGGTCCAACTCCATTGTAATCCATGCTAGCCGAAGCCTCTTTTCCCTGGTATCCGCCCGCTGAATATACTAGAGAAAGAGGCTTTCTCTTCTTTCTCCCCGCCCCCTCCCCGTTCCCCTTGACTGGCCCCATTTTCTCCTCTCTTCGGGAGTTTCAATACGGCGCTTTCGGGATTAAAACCATTCGCGCGCCTGATGAAAACGCCAGCACTGTGCACAGGCTACGCTAGCAGGGAAAACCCCTGATAATATTTAGAGGTATGGTCACTTGCAAGTTAACCGACATTTAGATGTTGAATAGGTATCCTTGAGTTTGAAACGCTAAGGTTTTGTTGCCTGTAGTCTGATTGACTTTGGTGGCGATTGCCAGCCAGTGAACCGTACTAATACGAAGGGAAACAATAACGTCCGACGACCCTTTACACTGCATGTTCAAGGTGGTAGAAGCGATTATTTTATTTTTATTTATTTATTTTATTTCATTTCATTTATTCCAAGGTATAACAGTTACAACAATTACAGTAATTATCACATAGCATACATGCTCACTCATTACACACCGAAGCACACATGCAATTATACAATCACTACATATGCCATACGCGTATTTAAAGCTATGGATAGAAGCGATTATCCAGTATGCTGTTTTGATTAAAAAATAAAGGCGATTACACCGTCAGAGTTCTACAGATTGAACATTAAGGCTGTAAGCACACTATTTCGCTAATCTCAAACGATTCTAAATTCCTGTATAGATCTACAGTCTACTGTTCGGTTTACGCTGGGCTCAGAGAACGAAACGATGTTTTCTGAAACTTAGAACTTTTTTCAGCTCGACTGCCGGTCAAGGTTTTCATAACACTAAGTGGCCGGCAGTCCTATAATCTCCGTAAATTTCACCAAATCGAAAGATTCTACCTATCTAAAATATCGTATGTCGATTTAGATAAGTCAAGCGATCCTAAATTCCTTTATAGATCTACAGGCTACTGTTTTGTTTACGCTGGGCTCAGAGGACGAACGTGTTTTCTGACACTTAGAACTTTTTCAGCTCCACTACCCGCAAGGGTTTTCAAAACACTAAATGGCCGGCACTCTTACAATCTCGGAAAATTTCACAAAATCGAAAGATTCTAAAGCTAATCTAAACTATCATATGTCGATTTAGAAAACTCAAGCGATCCTGAATTTCTTTATTGATCTACAGTCTAGTGTTTGGTTTACGCTGGCCGGCTCAGAGGACGACGAAACGATGTTTCCTGCATGACACTTAGAATTTTTAAGATCGACTGCCGGTCAAGGTTTTCAAAACACTAAATGGCCGGCAGTCCTATAATCTCAGTAAATTTCACCAAATCGAAAGATTCTACCTAATCTAAACTAACATATGTCGATTTAGAAAAGTCAAGCCATCCTAAATTCCTTTATAGATCTACAGTCTACTGTTTTGTTTACGCTGGCTCAGAGGAGGAAACCATGTTTTCTAACACTTAGAACTTTTTTCGGCTCCACTGCCGGCAAGGGTTTTCAAAACACCAAATGGCCGGCACTCTTACAATCTCGGAAAATTTCACAAAAAAAAAAAAGAAAGATTCTAGCTAATCTAAACTATCATATGTCGATTTAGAAAACTCAAGCGATCCTTAATTTCTTTATTGATCTACAGTCTAGTGTTTGGTTTACGCTGGGCTCACAGGACGAAACCATGTTGTGTGATCATGACACGTAGAATTTTTTTCAGCTCGACTGCCGGTCAAGGTTTTCAAAACACTAAATGGCCGGCAGTCCTATAATCGTAGTAAATTGCACAGAATGGAAAGATTCTAGCTAATCTACACTATTATATGTCGATTTACAAAACTGAAGCGATCCTGAATCGCTTTATAGATCTACAATCTACTGTTTGGTTTACGCAGGGCTCAGAGGACGAAACGATGTTTTGTGATGCTTAGAATTTTTTCAGCTCGACTGCCGGTCAAGGTTTTCAAAACACTAAATGGCCGGCAGTACTATAATCTTGGTAAATTTCACAAAATGGAAAGATTCTAGCTAATCTAAAATATTATATGTCGATTTAGAAAACTGAAGCGATCGTGAATCGTTTTATAGATCTACAGTCTAGTGTTTGGTTTACGCTGGCCGGCTAAGAGGACGAAACGAACTTTGCTGCATGACACTTAGAATTTTTTAACCTCGACTGCCGGTCAAGGTTTTCAAAACACTAAATGGCCGGCAGTCCTATAATCTCAGTAAATTTCACAAAATGGAAAGATTCTAGCTAATCTACACTATTATATGTCGATTTACAAAACTGAAGCGATCCTGAATCGCTTTATAGATCTACAGTCTACTGTTTGGTTTACGCAGACAAAACGATGTTTTGTGACGCTTAGAATTTTTTTCAGCTCGACTGCCGGTCAAGGTTTTCAAAACACAAAATGGCCGGCAGTACTATAATCTTGGTAAATTTCACAAAATGGAAAGATTCTAGCTAATCTGAACTGTTATATGTCTATTTAGAAAACTGAAGCGATCCTGAATCGTTTTATAGATCTACAGTCTAGTGTGTGGTTTACGTTGGCCGGCTCAGAGGACAAAACGATGATTTCTGCATGACACTTAAAATTTTTTCAGCTCGACTGCCGGTCAAGGTTTTTAAAAAACTAAGTGGCCGGCAGTCCTATAATCTCAGTAAAATTCATCAAATGGAAAGTTCTAGCTATTCTAAACTATTATATATCGATTTAAAAAACTGAAGCGATCCTGAATGGTTTTATAGATCTACAGTCTAGTGTTTGGTTTACGCTGGGCGGCTCAGAGGACAAAACGATGATTTCTGCATGACACTTAGAATTTTTTCAGCTCGACTGCCGGTCAAGGTTTTCAAAACAGTAAATGGCCGGCAGTCCTATAATCTCAGTAACTTTCACCAAATCAAAAGATTCTAGCTAATCTACACTATTACATGTCGATTTCCAAAACTGAAGCGATCCTGAATGGCTTTATAGATCTACAGTCTAGTGTTTGGTTTACGCTGGCCGGCTAAGAGGACGAAACGATATTTGGTGCATGACACTTAGAATTTTTTAAGCTCGACTGCCGGTCAAGGTTTTCAAAACACTAAATGGCCGGCAGTCCTATAATCTCAGTAAATTTCACAAAACGGAAAGATTCTAGGTAATCTAAACTATTATATGTCGATTTAGAAAACTGAAGCGATCCTGAATGGCTTTATAGAGTCTTTCTACAGTCTAGTGTTTGGTTTACGCTGAGCTCAGAAGATCTAGACGGAAAGAGTCATCCCGGCAATGATGGAGGCATTGGGCAGGCGTTTCGAGCAAATAATGAGTCAAAAAATCAACCAAGTACTGAATAACATTTTTCTGACTCTTGGTTGTTAAAACCAATGAGAGATCTTCGCAACCGCATCTTTCTTTGTCATTTAACCGGTTCGCATCTGAAGCTGTGCAGCGTGAAAACGTTTGTTACAAGATTGAATAAACGTCAACTTTTTTTTTATGAACGCTGTCAGATTTGGTGCATTATCAGGAAAACTAGAACTGCTATTCAGCAGCAGCCGAGTAATAGTTGGTTGGTCAGAGATGTTCATGGTCTCTTTCCAAATGTGGGTCCAACTCCATTGTAATCCACGCTAGCAGAAGCCTCTTTTCCCTGGTATCCACCCGCTGAATATAGTAGAGAAAGAGGCTTTCTCTTCTTTCTCCCCGCCCCCTCCCCGTTCCCCTTGACTCGAACCATTTTCTCCTCTCTTCGGGAGTTTCAACACGGCGCTTTCGCGATTAAAACCATTCACGCGCCTGATGAAAACGCCAGCACTCTGCACAGGCTACGCTAGCAGGGAAAACCCCTGATAATATTTAGAGGTATTTTCACTTTCAAGTTAATCGACATTTAGATGTTGAATAGGTATCCTTGGATTTGAAACGCTAAGGTTTTGTTGCCTGTAGTCTGATTGAGTTTGGTGGCGATGCCAGCCAGTGAACCGTACTAATACGAAGCGAAACAGTAACGTCCAATAACCCTTTACCCTGCATGTTCAAGGCGGTAGAAGCGATTATTTATTTCTATTTGTTTATTTTATATCATTTCATTTATTCCAAAGTATAACAGTTACAACAATTACAGTAATTATCACATAGCATACATGCACACACTGACTATACACCGAAGCACACATGCATTATACAATAACTAAACTAATGCCATCAGCCTATTTTAAGCTATGGGTAGAAGCGATTATCCAGTACGCTATTTTGATTAAAAGATACCGGCGATTACACCGTAAGAGTTCTACAGATTGGACATTAAGGCTGTAAGTACACTATTTCGATTTGGTGAGCTTATTTATCTGGTGAAGGCTTTCTTTAGAGTTAGTGGAGTCCCGATGTTTCCTTTTTGAATCAAACCCGTACTATTGCTCTTTAGTCTCACGTGCGCAAAATAAGTCATCCTTATCATGCAGGACCATTACAACCTCTTACCGTACAGTGCTAAAGTAGGCACTTCTGAAAATAGATGGAATATTTTCAGAAGCAGTTAATATAAGACATTTAGTGGAAATTAGGCAAATAACTTTGGACTGTCGGGTATTATATTCGTCTATATATTCTAAGCGGCAACTGTGCGTGTCCTTGAGTCAGCCACAAAAACGTTATAAAGAACGACTGCCTCTGGGTTGTTCATCTGTAAACTGTTCTCAATCTAAAAAACTCTACCTTTTCCATTTCTTAACAATGAATTAAACGAAGACAGAATTCTTTCAGGATGATTGGTAGAAGTTATTCAAAATTATAGGAACGCTCCCATGTGAGTCAGGGCACTACAAACTGGCCGTCGAAGCCGAGTCGACCTTGTACATAACTCATGCAGTCATACTACACTGACCTTGCTCGAGACGCAAAATTAAGTTTTCTAAATTCACACACTGTATTTTTGAAGTCGTTTGACAATTCAAATGCAACATAGTACATTTACACATTAATGGGCTTAAAATCGAGAAGTGTCTAACTTACGGAACCAGTCGATGTTGCGAAGCGATGATAGCCTCGCGTTTTTCATCCAAAGTCGATGAAACCTCACGGTAACTTCAGGCTTGTCAAATAACGCATGAAAGCCATTCGACCGTTTAGCTGGAATGAACCTTTCCACTAAGATCATAACCGTGACAAACGTAAGCTTGTGATAACCGAAATAACCTACAAAAAGAACCACCAAGCACGACCAAAGGATTCTTTTGACTTCCATGTGTAGAGTTATATGTATATAAATATATCGTATATAAGCGCTCATTTATCTCCTCCACTACCAATAGCCGCAGCAGACCGTTAGCAAACAGAACAGGGTATTCGGGAAAAAAAGCTGAGCTTACCTACTTATTTCAATAATTTTTTAAAGAAGTAATAAAAAGCGGCACATACTCGGGCATGTTCCGGGGTGTTGAGTACGTGCGATAAAAGACCATACACTAACAAAGAGTGGTTCAATATGCGGTTAAAAATGAAAGTCAGAGCTGCCTTCCATTCTTCCTTGTTTGTGTATTACCCATTCGCACTGACCGAGAGTGACTTTTCAGCTTCGAAAGTTCTTCGATCTGCGGAAGAAATGTAGAGGTTAATTAATGATTGCCGATTCTTCAACTTTCATTTAGACTGGACCCATACCGCAGATGACAGATCTCTCTCCTTTGAAACAACACACATTCGAAATATCGAAATCACCTGGCAGAAAATGTTCAGCAACATTCAGGATTTCACTATTTGTCAGCAAAGAAAAACAATGTACGTGAATAGATCACGCCACAGTTGTTGGCTGTCCAATATCCTCAATAAAAGAAAGCCTTTGTTTTGTTTCCGAATATCATGACAGTATGGATGATCCAATAACAATGTCTTGGCTAACATCACTGGGTCATCTTTAGTCTCACGTGCTCGAAAGAAGTCATCTTTATCATGCAGCACCATTACAACCTCTTACAGTAACTGCTTGGCATTTCTGAACGTAGATTTAATATCTTCGGGGACAGTTAACATAAGACATTTAGTGGAAATTTGGCAGATAACTGTGGACTGCCGAGTTTTATATTCGTCTATACAGTCTAATGTCCAGAGCGTCAATGGGACGAAACTGCCGGTGAACCGATCTCCGTTTCTCGACTCACGATAAACACTGCCCTCGGACATATTAAAGATCAGTGCTGAGATTGCCTTGTCTTCTTTTGATGAAATCTGCGGGCGAGCCGATTTACTGAGATGGAAAGATCGCCGTGTCCAGCTATGATGTTAACATGTCAAATTTATGGCATAAAGTGAGCGTGTGATGCTGATATGCTAAACACTCGCGATCGCAGAGCGCCACTTAAACGATTACAGGTAGTCGATCGACTGGACAAGGTCTTATCAATGGTCTAGGGGCCCGAACTATCTTCCTCACTGCCTTTCGAATTGCAAACCAAAACGGCGATTACCTCGGAGGACACGCGAACGACAGAATCACCGCGCTGTGTCGAGAAAAGACTCGGGTCACAACGCTCGTGGATGCACAGGTAGTCCATGCAGGTGGACAAGATCATAATCAGCAATGGTTTAGGGGCCGATTATGTACCCCCCTCAATGCCTGTTGATGTACGAGCTGGACAAGGGCATATTTTCAATGGTTGCCGATTATGTTCCTCCCTAACTGCCTGTCGAATTTGAAACTGGAATGGCGTTGCCTCGAAAGACTCACAAAGAACGACATCCTTGCGCTGCATTGAGGAAGTGTTACACTTGCACCTTCGATCGCAATGCTGTTTGACGTACAGGTAGTCCATGCAGAAGAACAAGGTCACAATCATCTATGGCTTAGGGGCCGATTATGTACCTCCCTCACTGCCTGTCGATGTACAAGCTACTGTGGACACAATTATCGTGGCAAGGCGCAAGATACATTGCTGTGACTTGTAATCCATGCAGTAGCCAGGTCATTGCAAATTTAAGTGCTCCGGGCAATAAAACCGTCCTCACGATCCGCATTCTTCAGGGGCACCCAACCAGAATATAGTTCAAAACACCACTTAAACATAGCCTTGCTGAACGTATTTTAGTATGTAAAGGGTAGATATAGGCATAATTTTATCCCCTAAAAGTTTTCATCTGTTCGGATTTCCTAGCTGAAAGTCTAGTGATCCGCCTAAAATTATTTCAGCCAGTGAAAAGGCTCCCGAAAATTCTACGTGACCTTTTTAAGGTAAAAATCCGTTCAAAATGGGCAATTATACCACTTTTTAGATGTTCGAAAATCCTAGGAGAGGCAAACAAGCAAGAAATTTTACAACAAATGTTCCGAAAATTCTAGATCTCAAATCGTCTTCCGAACAGATATTTTCCGAAATGACGTTGGGTGCTCCTGATTCTTGCTTTTCAAGATGAAGGATGTGCTTCGTACTTCTCTTCACAACTTCGAACTTATTAAAGAAACGCTTGTCGATGTACAAGTAGTCCATGCAGGTGGACAAGATCAGAAGGCGAAGGAACGCATCGCCGCCGCGAGAGAAAATGTCCAGAGCGTCAACGAGACGGAACAGCCGATGAACCGGCCGCCGTGTCTCTCCTCACGATAAACACTACCTTCGGACATATTGAAGACATGCAGTGTGCGTGTGATGCTAGTAAGCTAAACACGCGTCACCGCACTTAAGCGATTACAGGTAGTCCATCAACTGGACAAGGGCATAGTCATCAATAGTCTATGGGCCGACTATGTTCCTCCCTCACTGCCTGTCGAACTGATTTCCAACCGAAACGGCGATTACATGCGAACGACAACATCGCCGCACTGTGTCGAGAAAAGACTCAGGTCGCAGCGCTTGTGGATGTACAGGTAGTCCATGCAGGTGGACAAGGTCATAATCATCAGTGGCTTAGGGGCCGATTATGAACCTCCCTCAATGCCTGTTGGTGTACAAGCTGGGGCAAAATAATCATGGCAAGATACATAGCTGCAACACGCAATCCATGCAGTGGATAGATCATATTTTGACCTAAACAACGATTTCAGACACGCCACTAATTTTTTTTCCCTCCACCGTTTTTTTCCGGGTGCTATCAGATTGTAGAAGTGACGTCACAAATGAGTTATATAAGCAGTGATCAGACTCACCAAATCCATAATGCCTTGAATCTGCAATGGATGAAGACCAAGAAATGATAGAGGTGGATCAAGAGGATCAAGCCATGGACACTAGCGAATCCCCAGGAGAACAGCAGTGGAAGGGGATCATAGAGGCCTTACAGGAGGACATGACAAATCATGTATCGACCCTGATCACGGGTCACATAGATAAACTGTTGACGCCTATAATAGTAGACATGGTGATGGAAAGGGTCATCCCTTCTTTGAAGACAAAGCTGAAGGATAGACTTGGGTGTCCCACTCAATCAACGGAGGCTCCAATTATCAAGCGACTCATCACTATGATGGGGATACAGTTAATGGAAGGAATTCTATGTTCAGAACAGCAGTCTACCTTGACGGCGGAAACAGTCATCCGAGCACTGATGGAGGCATTGGGCAATTTCGAGCAAATAATGAGTCAAGAAATCAACCAACTACTGAATGACATTTTTTTTGACTCTGGCTTGCTAAGAGCAATGTTAAATCTTGACAAACGCATCTTGCTTTGTCATTTAACCGGATCGCATCTGAAGCTCTGCAGCCTGAAAACGTTTGTTACAAGATTGAATAAACGTAAACTTTTTTATGAACGCTGTCACATTTGATGCACTGTCAGAAAAAAATTTAGAACTGCTACTCAGTAGCGGCCGAGTAATAGTTGGTTCGTCAGAGATGTTCATGGTCTCTTTCCAAGTGTGGGTCCAACTCCATTGTAATCCATGCTAGCGGAAGCCTCTTTTCCCTGGTATCCGCCCGCTGAATATACTAGAGAAAGAGGCTTTCTCTTCTTTCTCCCGCCCCTCCCGTTTCCCTTGACTCGACCCATTTTCTCCTCTCTTTGGGAGTTTCAACACGGCGCTTTCGCGATTAAAACCATTCGCGCGCCTGATGAAAACGCCAGCACTGTGCACAGGCTACGCTAGCAGGGAAAACCCCTGATAATATTTAGAGGTATGGTCACTTGCAAGTTAACCGATATTTAGATGTTGAATAGGTATCCTTGAGTTTGAAACGCTAAGGTTTTGTTGCCTGTAGTCTGATTGAGTTTGGTGGCGATTGCCAGCCAGTGAACCGTACTAATACGAAGCGAAACAGTAACGTCCGACGACCCTTTACACTGCATGTTCAAGGTGGTAGAAGCGATTATTTTATTTCTATTTATTTATTTTATTTCATTTCATGTATTCCAAGGTATAACAGTTACAATAATTACAGTAATTATCACATAGCATACATGCTCACTCATTACACACCGAAGCACACATGCAATTATACAATCACTACATATGCCATACGCGTATTTAAAGCTATGGATAGAAGCGATTATCCAGTATGCTGTTTTTATTAAAAGATACAGGCGATTACACAGTCAGAGTTCTACAGATAGAACATTAAGGCTGTAAGTACACTATTTCGCTAATCTCAAACAATTCTAAATTCCTTTATAGATCTACAGTCTACTGTTCGGTTTACGCTGGGCTCAGAGGACGAAACGATGTTTTCTGACACTTAGAACTTTTTTCAGCTCGACTGCCGGTCAAGGTTTTCAAAACACTAAGTGGCCGGCAGTCCTATAATCTCCGTAAATTTCACCAAATCGAAAGATTCTACCTATCTAAACTATCGTATGTCGATTTAGAAAAGTCAAGCGATCCTAAATTCCTTTATAGATCTACAGGCTACTGTTTTGTTTAAGCTGGGCTCAGACGACGAACGTGTTTTCTGACACTTAGAACTTTTTCAGCTCCACTGCCCGCAAGGGTTTTCAAAACACTAAATGGCCGGCACTCTTACAATCTCGGAAAATTTCACAAAATCGAAAGATTCTATAGGTAATCTAAACTATCATATGTCGATTTAGAAAACTCAAACGATCCTGAATTTCTTTATTGATCTACCGTATAGTGTTTGGTTTACGCTGGGCTGATAAGTGGAAACCATGTTAAGTGACATCTAGAATGTTTTTCAGCTAGACCGGCGGTCAAGGTTTTCAAAACACTAAACGGCAGGCAGTCCTATAATCTCAGTAAATTTCACCAAATCGAAAGATTCTACCTAATCTAAACTAGACCAAACTAACATATGTCGATTTAGAAAAGTGAAGCGATCCTGAATCGCTTTATAGATCTACAGTCTGTCTAGTGTTTGGTTGACGCTGGCCGCCTCAGAGGACGAAACGATGTTTTCTGCATGACCCTTAGAATTTTTTCAGCTCGACTACCGGTCAAGGTTTTCAAAACACTAAATGGCCGGCAGTCCTATAATCTCAGTAAATTTCACAAAATGGAAAGATTCTAGCTAATCTACACTGTTATAAGTCGATTTAAAAAACTGAAGCGATCCTGAATCGCTTTATAGATCTACAGTCTAGTTTTTGGTTTACGCTGGGCTCAGAGGACGAAACGATGTTTTGTGACGCGTAGAATTTTTTCAGCTCGACTGCCGGTCGAGGTTTTCAAAACATTAAATGGCCGGCAGTACTATAATCTTGGTAAATTTCACAAAATGGAAAGATTCTAGCTAATCTAAAGTATTATATGTCGATTTAGAAAACTGAAGTGATCCTGAGAAGTTTTATAGATCTACAGTCTAGCGTTTGGTTTACGCTGGCCGGCTCAGAGGACATAACGATGATTTCTGCATGACACTTAGAATTTTTTCAGCTGGACTGCCGGTCAAGGTTTTCAAAACAATAAGTGGCCGGCAGTCCTATAATCTCAGCAAAATTCATCAAATGGAAAGTTCTAGCTGTTCTGAACTATTATATATCGATTTAAAAAACTGAAGCGATCCTGAATCGTTTTATAGATCTACAGTCTAGTGTTTGGTTTACGCTGGGCGCCTCAGAGGACAAAACGATGATTTCTGCATGACACTTAGAATTTTTTCAGCTCGACTGCCGGTCAAGGTTTTCAAAACAGTAAATGGCCGGCAGTCCTATAATCTCAGTAACTTTCACCAAATCAAAAGATTCTAGCTAATCTACACTATTATATGTCGATTTCCAAAACTGAAGCGATCCTGAATGGCTTTATAGATCTACAGTCTAGTGTTTGGTTTACGCTGAGCTCAGAAGACGAAACGATGTTTTCTGCATGACACTTAGAATTTTTTAAGCTCGACTGCCGGTCAAGGTTTTCAAAACAGTAAATGGCCGGCAGTCCTATAATCTCAGTAAATTTCACAAAACGGAAAGATTCTAGGTAATCTAAACTATTATATGTCGATTTAGAAAACTGAAGCGATCCTGAGTCGCTTTATAGATCTACAGTCTAGTGTTTGGTTTACGCTGGCCGGCTCAGAGGACGAAACGATGTTTGCTGCATGACACTTAGAATTTTTTAAGATCGACTGCCGGTCAAGGTTTTCAAAACACTAAATGGCCGGCAGTCCTATAATCTCAGTAAATTTCACAAAATGGAAAGATTCTACCTAATCTAAACTATTATATGTCGATTTAGAAAAGTGAAGCGATCATAAATTTCTTTATTGATCTTCAGTCTAGTGTTTGGTTTACGCTGGGCTCATAGGACGAAACCCTGTTGGGTGATCATGACACGTAGAATTTTTTTCAGCTCGACTGCCGGTCAAGGTTTTCAAAACACTAAATGGCCGGCAGTCCTATAATCTCGGTAAATTTCACAAAATGGGAAAATTCTAGCTAATCTAAACTATTATATGTCGATTTAAAAAACTTAAGCGATCCTGAATCGCTTTATAGATCTACAGTCTAGTGTTTGGTTTACGCTGGGCTCACAGGACGAAAAGATGTTTTCTGACCCTTAGAATTTTTTCAGCTCGACTGCCCGTCACGGTTCTCAAAACACTAAATGCATGGCCAGCAGTGCACAAATGAGTTATATAAGCAGTGATCAGACTCACCAAATCCATAATGCCTTGAATCTGCAATGGATGAAGACCAAGAAATGATAGAGGTGGATCAAGAGGATCAAGCCATGGACACTAGCGAATCCCCAGGAGAACAGCAGTGGAAGGGAATCATAGAGGCCTTACAGGAGGACATGACAAATCATGTATCGACCCTGATCACGGGTCACATAGATAAACTGTTGACGCCTATAATAGTAGACATGGTGATGGAAAGGGTCATCCCTTCTTTGAAGACAAAGCTGAAGGATAGACTTGGCTGTCCCACTCAATCAACGGAGGCTCCAATTATCAAGCGACTCATCACTATGATGGGGATACAGTTAATGGAAGGAATTCTATGTTCAGAACAGCAGTCTACCTTGACGGCGGAAAGAGTCATCCGAGCAATGATGGAGGCATTGGGCAATTTCGAGCAAATAATGAGTCAAGAAATCAACCAACTACTGAATGACATTTTTGCGACTCTGGCTTGCTAAGAGCAATGTTAAATCTTGACAAACGCATCTTACTTTGTCATTTAACCGGATCGCATCTGAAGCTCTGCAGCCTGAAAACGTTTGTTACAAGATTGAATAAACGTAAACTTTTTTTATGAACGCTGTCACATTTGATGCATTGTCAGAAAAAATTTAGAACTGCTACTCAGTAGCGGCCGAGTAATAGTTGGTTCGTCAGAGATGTTCATGGTCTCTTTCCAAGTGTGGGTCCAACTCCATTGTAATCCATGCTAGCGGAAGCCTCTTTTCCCTGGTATCCGCCCGCTGAATATACTAGAGAAAGAGGCTTTCTCTTCTTTCTCCCCGCCCCCTCCCCGTTCCCCTTGACTCGACCCATTTCTCCTCTCTTCGGGAGTTTCAACACGGCGCTTTCGCGATTAAAACCATTCGCGCGCCTGATGAAAACGCCAGCACTGTGCACAGGCTACGCTAGCAGGGAAAACCCCTGATAATATTTAGAGGTATGGTCACTTGCAAGTTAACCGATATTTAGATGTTGAATAGGTATCCTTGAGTTTGAAACGCTAAGGTTTTGTTGCCTGTAGTCTGATTGAGTTTGGTGGCGATTGCCAGCCAGTGAACCGTACTAATACGAAGCGAAACAGTAACGTCCGACGACCCTTTACACTGCATGTTCAAGGTGGTAGAAGCGATTATTTTATTTCTATTTATTTATTTTATTTCATTTCATGTATTCCAAGGTATAACAGTTACAATAATTACAGTAATTATCACATAGCATACATGCTCACTCATTACACACCGAAGCACACATGCAATTATACAATCACTACATATGCCATACGCGTATTTAAAGCTATGGATAGAAGCGATTATCCAGTATGCTGTTTTTATTAAAAGATACAGGCGATTACACAGTCAGAGTTCTACAGATAGAACATTAAGGCTGTAAGTACACTATTTCGCTAATCTCAAACAATTCTAAATTCCTTTATAGATCTACAGTCTACTGTTCGGTTTACGCTGGGCTCAGAGGACGAAACGATGTTTTCTGACACTTAGAACTTTTTTCAGCTCGACTGCCGGTCAAGGTTTTCAAAACACTAAGTGGCCGGCAGTCCTATAATCTCCGTAAATTTCACCAAATCGAAAGATTCTACCTATCTAAACTATCGTATGTCGATTTAGAAAAGTCAAGCGATCCTAAATTCCTTTATAGATCTACAGGCTACTGTTTTGTTTAAGCTGGGCTCAGAGGACGAACGTGTTTTCTGACACTTAGAACTTTTTCAGCTCCACTGCCCGCAAGGGTTTTCAAAACACTAAATGGCCGGCACTCTTACAATCTCGGAAAATTTCACAAAATCGAAAGATTCTATAGGTAATCTAAACTATCATATGTCGATTTAGAAAACTCAAGCGATCCTGAATTTCTTTATTGATCTACCGTATAGTGTTTGGTTTACGCTGGGCTGATAAGTGGAAACCATGTTAAGTGACATCTAGAATGTTTTTCAGCTAGACCGGCGGTCAAGGTTTTCAAAACACTAAACGGCAGGCAGTCCTATAATCTCAGTAAATTTCACCAAATCGAAAGATTCTACCTAATCTAAACTAGACCAAACTAACATATGTCGATTTAGAAAAGAGAAGCGATCCTGAATCGCTTTATAGATTTACAGTCTGTCTAGTGTTTGGTTGACGCTGGCCGCCTCAGAGGACGAAACGATGTTTTCTGCATGACCCTTAGAATTTTTTCAGCTCGACTGCCGGTCAAGGTTTTCAAAACACTAAATGGCCGGCAGTCCTATAATCTCAGTAAATTTCACAAAATGGAAAGATTCTAGCTAATCTACACTGCTATAAGTCGATTTAAAAAACTGAAGCGATCCTGAATCGCTTTATAGATCTACAGTCTAGTTTTTGGTTTACGGTGGGCTCAGAGGACGAAACGATGTTTTGTGACGCGTAGAATTTTTTCAGCTCGACTGCCGGTCGAGGTTTTCAAAACATTAAATGGCCGGCAGTACTATAATCTTGGTAAATTTCACAAAATGGAAAGATTCTAGCTAATCTAAACTATTATATGTCGATTTAGAAAACTGAAGTGATCCTGAGAAGTTTTATAGATCTACAGTCTAGCGTTTGCTTTACGCTGGCCGGCTCAGAGGACATAACGATGATTTCTGCATGACACTTAGAATTTTTTCAGCTGGACTGCCGGTCAAGGTTTTCAAAACACTAAGTGGCCGGCAGTCCTATAATCTCAGCAAAATTCATCAAATGGAAAGTTCTAGCTATTCTGAACTATTATATATCGATTTAAAAAACTGAAGCGATCCTGAATCGTTTTATAGATCTACAGTCTAGTGCTTGGTTTACGCTGGGCGCCTCAGAGGACAAAACGATGATTTCTGCATGACACTTAGAATTTTTTCAGCTCGACTGCCGGTCAAGGTTTTCAAAACAATAAATGGCCGGCAGTCCTATAATCTCAGTAACTTTCACCAAATCAAAAGATTCTAGGTAATCTACACTATTATATGTCGATTTCCAAAACTGAAGCGATCCTGAATGGCTTTATAGATCTACAGTCTAGTGTTTGGTTTACGCTGAGCTCAGAAGACGAAACGATGTTTTCTGCATGACACTTAGAATTTTTTAAGCTCGACTGCCGGTCAAGGTTTTCAAAACACTAAATGGCCGGCAGTCCTATAATCTCAGTAAATTTCACAAAACGGAAAGATTCTAGGTAATCAAAACTATTATATGTCGATTTAGAAAACTGAAGCGATCCTGAGTCGCTTTATAGATCTACAGTCTAGTGTTTGGTTTACGCTGGCCGGCTCAGAGGACGAAACGATGTTTGCTGCATGACACTTAGAATTTTTTAAGATCGACTGCCGGTCAAGGTTTTCAAAACACTAAATGGCCGGCAGTCCTATAATCTCAGTAAATTTCACAAAATGGAAAGATTCTAGCTGATCTTAACTATTATATGTCGTTCTAAAAACTGAAGCGATCCTTAAGCGCTTTATAGATCTACAGTCTACTGTTTGGTTTACGCTGGCCGGCTCAGAGGACGAAACGATGTTTGCTGCATGACACTTAGAATTTTTTTTTCAGCTCGACTGCCGCTCAAGGTTTTCAAAACACTAAATGGCCGGCAGTCCTATAATCTCAGTAAATTTCACAAAACGGAAAGATTCTAGGTAATCTAAACTATTATATGTCGATTTAGAAAACTGAAGCGATCCTGAATGGCTTTATAGATCTACAGTCTAGTGTTTGGTTTACGCTGATCTCAGAAGATCTAGACGGAAAGAGTCATCCCGGCAATGATGGAGGCATTGGGCAGGCATTTCGAGCAAATAATGAGTCAAAAAATCAACCAAGTACTGAATAACATTTTTCCGACTCTTGGTGGTTAAAACCAATGAGAGATCTTCGCAACCGCATCTTACTTTGTGATTTAACCGGATCGCATCTGAAGCTCTGCAGCGTGAAAACGTTTGTTACAAGATTGAATAAACGTAAACTTTTTTTTATGAACGCTGTCAAATTTGGTGCATTATCAGGAAAACTAGAACTGCTATTCAGCAGCAGCCGAGTAATAGTTGATTGGTCAGAGATGTTCATGGTCTCTTTCCAAATGTGGGTTTAACTCCATTGTAATCCACCGTAGCAGAAGCCTCTTTTCCCTGGTATCCACCCGCTGAATATACTAGAGAAAGAGGCTTTCTCTTCTTTCTTCCCCTCCCCGTTCCCCTTTTCTCGCCCCATTTTCTCCGCTCTTCGGGAGTTTCAACACGGCGCTTTCGCGATTAAAACCATTCACGCGCCTGATGAAAACGCCACCACTGTGCACAGGCTACGCTAGCAGGGAAAACCCCTGATAATATTTAGAGGTATTTTCACTTCCAAGTTAACCGATATTTAGATGTTGAATAGGTATCCTTGGATTTGAAACGCTAAGGTTTTGTTGCCTGTAGTCTGATTGAGTTTAGTGGCGATTGCCAGCCAGTGAACCGTACTAATACGAAGCGAAACAATAACGTCCGACGACCCTTTACACTGCATGTTCAAGGTGGTAGAAGCGATTATTTTATTTTTATTTATTTATTTTATTTCATTTCATTTATTCCAAGGTATAACAGTTACAACAATTACAGTAATTATCACATAGCATACATGCTCACTCATTACACACCGAAGTACACATGCAATTATACAATCACTACATATGCCATACGCGTATTTAAAGCTATGGATAGAAGCGATTATCCAGTATGCTGTTTTGATTAAAAGATAAAGGCGATTACACCGTCAGAGTTCTACAGATTGAACATTAAGGCTGTAAGCACACTATTTCGCTAATCTCAAACGATTCTAATTTCCTTTATAGATCTACAGTCTACTGTTCGGTTTACGCTGGGCTCAGAGGACGAAACGATGTTTTCTGAAACTTAGAACTTTTTTCAGCTCGACTGCCGGTCAAGGTTTTCATAACACTAAGTGGCCGGCAGTCCTATAATCTCAGTAAATTTCACCAAATCGAAAGATTCTACCTATCTAAAATATCGTATGTCGATTTAGATAAGTCAAGCGATCCTAAATTCCTTTATAGATCTACAGGCTACTGTTTTGTTTACGCTGGGCTCAGAGGACGAACGTGTTTTCTGACACTCAGAACTTTTTCAGCTCCACTACCCGCAAGGGTTTTCAAAACACTAAATGGCCGGCACTCTTACAATCTCGGAAAATTTCACAAAATCGAAAGATTCTAAAGCTAATCTAAACTATCATATGTCGATTTAGAAAACTCAAGCGATCCTGAATTTCTTTATTGATCTACAGTCTAGTGTTTGGTTTACGCTGGCCGGCTCAGAGGACGAAACGATGTTTCCTGCATGACACTTAGAATTTTTTAAGATCGACTGCCGGTCAAGGTTTTCAAAACACTAAATGGCCGGCAGTCCTGTAATCTCAGTAAATTTCACCAAATCGAAAGATTCTACCTAATCTAAACTAACATATGTCGATTTAGAAAAGTCAAGCGATCCTAAATTCCTTTATAGATCTACAGTCTACTGTTTTGTTTACGCTGGCTCAGAGGAGGAAACCATGTTTTCTAACACTTAGAACTTTTTTCGGCTCCACTGCCGGCAAGGGTTTTCAAAACACCAAATGGCCGGCACTCTTACAATCTCGGAAAATTTCACAAAAAAAAAAAAGAAAGATTCTAGCTAATCTAAACTATCATATGTCGATTTAGAAAACTCAAGCGATCCTTAATTTCTTTATTGATCTACAGTCTAGTGTTTGGTTTACGCTGGGCTCATAGGACGAAACCATGTTGTGTGATCATGACACGTAGAATTTTTTTCAGCTCGACTGCCGGTCAAGGTTTTCAAAACACTAACTGACCGGCAGTCCTATAATCGTAGTAAATTGCACAGAATGGAAAGATTCTAGCTAATCTACACTATTATATGTCTATTTACAAAACTGAAGCGATCCTGAATCGCTTTATAGATCTACAATCTACTGTTTGGTTTACGCAGGGCTCAGAGGACGAAACGATGTTTTGTGATGCTTAGAATTTTTTCAGCTCGACTGCCAGTCAAGGTTTTCAAAACACTAAATGGCCGGCAGTACTATAATCTTGGTAAATTTCACAAAATGGAAAGATTCTAGGTAATCTAAAATATTATATGTCGATTTAGAAAACTGAAGCGATCGTGAATCGTTTTATAGATCTACAGTCTAGTGTTTGGTTTACGCTGGCCGGCTCAGAGGACGAAACGAACTTTGCTGCATGACACTTAGAATTTTTTAAGCTCGACTGCCGGTGAAGGTTTTCAAAACACTAAATGGCCGGCAGTCCTATAATTTCAGTAAATTTCACAAAATGGAAAGATTCTAGCTAATCTACACTATTATATGTCGATTTACAAAACTGAAGCGATCCTGAATCGCTTTATAGATCTACAGTCTACTGTTTGGTTTACGCAGGGCTCACAGGACAAAACGATGTTTTGTGACGCTTAGAATTTTTTTCAGCTCGACTGCCGGTCAAGGTTTTCAAAACACAAAACGGCCGGCAGTACTATAATCTTGGTAAATTTCAGAAAATGGAAAGATTCTAGCTAATCTAAACTATTATATGTCTATTTAGAAAACTGAAGCGATCCTGAATCGTTTTATAGATCTACAGTCTAGTGTTTGGTTTACGTTGGCCGGCTCAGAGGACAAAACGATGATTTCTGCATGACACTTAAAATTTTTTCAGCTCGACTGCCGGTCAAGGTTTTTAAAACACTAAGTGGCCGGCAGTCCTATAATCTCAGTAAAATTCATCAAATGGAAAGTTCTAGCTATTCTAAACTATTATAGACCGATTTAAAAAACTGAAGCGATCCTGAATCGTTTTATAGATCTACAGTCTAGTGTTTGGTTTACGCTGGGTGGCTCAGAGGACAAAACGATGATTTCTGCATGACACTTAGAATTTTTTCAGCTCGACTGCCGGTCAAGGTTTTCAAAACAGTAAATGGCCGGCAGTCCTATAATCTCAGTAACTTTCACCAAATCAAAAGATTCTAGCTAATCTACACTATTATATGTCGATTTCCAAAACTGAAGCGATCCTGAATGGCTTTATAGATCTACAGTCTAGTGTTTGGTTTACGCTGAGCTCAGAAGACGAAACGATGTTTTCTGCATGACACTTAGAATTTTTTAAGCTCGACTGCCGGTCAAGGTTTTCAAAACACTAAATGGCCGGCAGTCCTATAATCTCAGTAAATTTCACAAAACGGAAAGATTCTAGGTAATCAAAACTATTATATGTCGATTTAGAAAACTGAAGCGATCCTGAGTCGCTTTATAGATCTACAGTCTAGTGTTTGGTTTACGCTGGCCGGCTCAGAGGACGAAACGATGTTTCCTGCATGACACTTAGAATTTTTTAAGATCGACTGCCGGTCAAGGTTTTCAAAACACTAAATGGCCGGCAGTCCTATAATCTCAGTAAATTTCACAAAATGGAAAGATTCTAGCTGATCTTAACTATTATATGTCGTTCTAAAAAACTGAAGCGATCCTTAAGCGCTTTATAGATCTACAGTCTACTGTTTGGTTTACGCTGGCCGGCTCAGAGGACGAAACGATGTTTGCTGCATGACACTTAGAATTTTTTCAGCTCGACTGTCGCTCAAGGTTTTCAAAACACTAAGTGGCCGGCAGTCCTATAATCTCAGTAAAATTCATCAAATGGAAAGTTCTAGCTATTCTAAACTATTATAGACCGATTTAAAAAACTGAAGCGATCCTGAATCGTTTTATAGATCTACAGTCTAGTGTTTGGTTTACGCTGGGTGGCTCAGAGGACAAAACGATGATTTCTGCATGACACTTAGAATTTTTTCAGCTCGACTGCCGGTCAAGGTTTTCAAAACAGTAAATGGCCGGCAGTCCTATAATCTCAGTAACTTTCACCAAATCAAAAGATTCTAGCTAATCTACACTATTATATGTCGATTTCCAAAACTGAAGCGATCCTGAATGGCTTTATAGATCTACAGTCTAGTGTTTGGTTTACGCTGGCCGGCTCAGAGGACGAAACGATATTTGCTGCATGACACTTAGAATTTTTTAAGCTCGACTGCCGGTCAAGGTTTTCAAAACACTAAATGGCCGGCAATCCTATAATCTCAGTAAATTTCACAAAACGGAAAGATTCTAGGTAATCTAAACTATTATATGTCGATTTAGAAAACTGAAGCGATCCTGAATGGCTTTATAGATCTACAGTCTACTGTTTGGTTTACGCTGGCCGGCTCAGAGGAAGACACGATGTTTTCTGCATAACACTTAGAATTTTTTCAGCTCGACTGCCGCTCAAGGTTTTCAAAACACTAAATGGCCGGCAGTCCTATAATCTCAGTAAATTTTACAAAACGGAAAGATTCTAGGTAATCTAAACTATTATATGTCGATTTAGAAAACTGAAGCGATCCTGAATGGCTTTATAGATCTACAGTCTAGTGTTTGGTTTACGCTGAGCTCAGAAGATCTAGACGGAAAGAGTCATCCCGGCAATGATGGAGGCATTGGGCAGGCATTTCGAGCAAATAATGAGTCAAAAAATCAACCAAGTACTGAATAACATTTTTCTGACTCTTGGTTGTTAAAACCAATAAGAGATCTTCGCAACCGCATCTTTCTTTGTCATTTAACCGGTTCGCATCTGAAGCTGTGCAGCGTGAAAACGTTTGTTACAAGATTTAATAAACGTCAACTTTTTTTTATGAACGCTGTCAGATTTGGTGCATTATCAGGAAAACTAGAACTGCTATTCAGCAGCAGCCGAGTAATAGTTGGTTGGTCAGAGATGTTCATGGTCTCTTTCCAAATGTGGGTCCAACTCCATTGTAATCCACGGTAGCAGAAGCCTCTTTTCCCTGGTATCCGCCCGCTGAATATAGTAGAGAAAGAGGCTTTCTCTTCTTTCTCCCCGCCCCCTCCCCGTTCCCCTTGACTCGAACCATTTTCTCCTCTCTTCGGGAGTTTCATCACGGCGCTTTCGCGATTAAAACCATTCACGCGCCTGATGAAAACGCCAGCACTGTGCACAGGCTACGCTAGCAGGGAAAACCCCTGATAATATTTAGAGGTATTTTCACTTTCAAGTTAATCGACATTTAGATGTTGAATAGGTATCCTTGGATTTGAAACGCTAAGGTTTTGTTGCCTGTAGTCTGATTGAGTTTGGTGGCGATTGCCAGCCAGTGAACCGTACTAATACGAAGCGAAACAGTAACGTCCAATAACCCTTTACACTGCATGTTCAAGGCGGTAGAAGCGATTATTTATTTTTATTTGTTTATTTTATATCATTTCATTTATTCCAAAGTATAACAGTTACAACAATTACAGTAATTATCACATAGCATACATGCACACACTGACTATACACCGAAGCACACATGCATTATACAATTACTAAACTAATGCCATTAGCCTATTTTAAGCTATGGGTAGAAGCGATTATCCAGTACGCTATTTTGATTAAAAGATACGGGCGATTACACCGTAAGAGTTCTACAGATTGGACATTAAGGCTGTAAGTACACTATTTCTATTTGGTGAGCTTATTTATCTGGTGAAGGCTTTCTTTAGAGTTAGTGGAGTCCCGTTACGATTTCCACTTTTGAATCAAACCCGCACTATTGCTCTTTAGTCTCACGTGCGCAAAATAAGTCATCCTTATCATGCAGGACCATTACAACCTCTTACCGTACAGTGCTAAAGTAGGCACTTCTGAAAATAGATGGAATATTTTCAGAAGCAGTTAATATAAGACATTTAGTGGAAATTAGGCAAATAACTTTGGACTGTCGGGTATTATATTCGTCTATATATTCTAAGCGGCAACTGTGCGTGTCCTTGAGTCAGCCACAAAAACGTTATAAAGAACACTGCCTCTGGGTTGTTCATCTGTAAACTGTTCTCAATCTAAAAAACTCTACCTTTTCCATTTCTTAACAATGAATTAAACGAAGACAGAATTCTTTCAGGATGATTGGTAGAAGTTATTCAAAATTATAGGAACACTCCCATGTGAGTCAGGGCACTACAAACTGGCCGTCGAAGCCGAGTCGACCTTGTACATAACTCATGCAGTCATACTACACTGACCTTGCTCGAGACGCAAAATTAAGTTTTCTAAATTCACGCACTGTATTTTTGAAGGCGTTTGACAATTCAAATGCAACATAGTACATTTACACATTAATGGGCTTAAAATCGAGAAGTGTCTAACTTACGGAACCAGTCGATGTTGCGAAGCGATGATAGCCTCGCGTTTTTCATCCAAAGTCGATGAAACCTCACGGTAACTTCAGGCTTGTCAAATAACGCATGAAAGCCATCCGACCCTTTAGCTGGAATGAACCTTTCCACTAAGATCATAACCGTGACAAACGTAAGCTTGTGATAACCGAAATAACCTACACTTAACCACCAAGCACGACCAAAGGATTCTTTTGACTTCCATGTGTAGAGTTATATGTATATAAATATATCGTATAAAAGCGCTCATTTATCTCCTCCACTACCAATAGCCGCAGCAGACCGTTATCAAACAGAACAGGGTATTAGGGGAAAAAAGCTGAGCTTACTTACTTATTTCAATAATTTTTTAAAGAAGTAATAAAAAGCGGCACATACTCGGGCATGTTCCGGGGTGTTGAGTACATGCGATAAAAGACTCTACACTAACAAAGAGTGGTTCAATATGCGGTTAAAAATGAAAGTCAGAGCTGCCTTCCATTCTTCCTTGTTTGTGTATTACCCATTCGCACTGACCGAGAGTGACTTTTCAGCTTCAAAAGTTCTTCGATCTGCGGAAGAAATGTAGAGGTTAATTAATGATTGCCGATTCTTCAACTTTCATTTAGACTACCTACTATTAAGTGGATTGCGGAAAGTGTTGGACCCATTCCGCAGATGACAGATCTCTCTCCTTTGAAACGACACACATTCGAAATATCGAAATCACCTGGCGGAAAATGTTCAGCAACATTCAGGATTTCACTATTTGTCAGCAAAGAAAAACAATGTACGTGAATAGATCACGCCACAGTTGTTGACTGTCCAATATCCTCAATAAAAGAAAGCCTTTGTTTTGTTTCGGAATATCATGACAGTATGGATGATCCAATAACAATGTCTTGGCTAACATCACTGGGTCATCTTTAGTCTCACGTGCTCGAAAGAAGTCATCTTTATCATGCAGCACCATTACAACCTCTTACAGTAACTGCTTGGCATTTCTGAACGTAGATTTAATATCTTCGGGGACAGTTAACATAAGACATTTAGTGGAAATTTGGCAGATAACTGTGGACTGCCGAGTTTTATCTTCGTCTATACAGTCTAATGTCCAGAGCGTCAATGGAACGGAACTGCCGGTGAACCGATCTCCGTTTCTCGACTCACGATAAACACTGCCCTCGGACATATTAAAGATCAGTGCTGAGATTGCCTTGTCTTCTTTTGATGAAATCTGCGGGCGAGCCGATTTACTGAGATGGAAAGATCGCCGTGTCCAGCTATGATGTTAACATGTGAAATTTATTGTATAAAGTAAGCGTGTGATGCTGATATGCTTAACACTCGCCATCGCAGAGCGCCACTTAAACGATTACAGCTAGTCGATCGACTGGACAAGGTCTTATCAATGGTCTAGGGACCCGAACTATCTTCCTCACTGCCTGTCGAATTGCAAACCAAAACGGCGATTACCTCGGAGGACACGCGAACGACAGAATCACCGCGCTGTGTCGAGAAAAGACTCGGGTCACAACGCTCGTGGATGCACAGGTAGTCCATGCAGGTTGAAAAGATCATAATCATCAATGTTTTAGGGGCCGATTATGTACCTCCCTCAATGCCTGTTGATGTACGAGCTGGACAAGGGCATATTTTCAATGGTTGCCGATTATGTTCCTCCCTAACTGCCTGTCGAATTTGAAACTGGAACGGCGTTGCCTCGAAAGACTCACAAAGAACGGCATCCTTGCGCTGCATTGAGGAAGTGTTACACTTGCGCCTTCGATCGCAATGCTGTTTGACGTACAGGTAGTCCATGCAGAAGAACAAGGTCACAATCATCTATGGCTTAGGGGCCGATTATGTACCTCCCTCACTGCCTGTCGATGTACAAGCCACTGTGGACACAATTATCGTGGCAAGGCACAAGATACATTGCTGTGACTTGTAATCCATGCAGTAGCCAGTGCTCCGGGCAATAAAACCGTCCCCACGATCCGCATTCTTCAGGGGCACCCAACCAGAATATAGTTCAAAACACCACTTAAACATAGCCTTGTTGAACGTATTTTAGTATTTAAAGGGTAGTTATAGGCATAATTTTATCCCCTAAAAGTTTTCATCTGTTCGGATTTCCTAGCTGAAAGTCTAGTGATCCGCCTAAAATTATTTCAGCCAGTGAAAAGGCTCCCGAAAATTCTACGTGACCTTTTTAAGGTAAAAATCCGTTCAAAATGGGCAATTATACCGCTTTTTAGATGTTCGAAAATCCTAGGAGAGGCAAACAAGCAAGAAATTTTACAACAAATGTTCCGAAAATTCTAGATCTCAAATCGTCTTCCGAACAGATATTTTCCGAAATGACGTTGGGTGCTCCTGATTCTTGCTTTTCAAGATGAAGGATGTGCTTCGTACTTCTCTTCACAACTTCGAACTTATTAAAGAAACGCTTGTCGATGTACAAGTAGTCCATGCAGGTGGACAAGATCAGAAGGCGAAGGAACGCATCGCCGCCGCGAGAGAAAATGTCCAGAGCGTCAACGAGACGGAACAGCCGATGAACCGGCCGCCGTGTCTCTCCTCACGATAAACACTACCTTCGGACATATTGAAGACATGCAGTGTGCGTGTGATGCTAGTAAGCTAAACACGCGTCACCGCACTTAAGCGATTACAGGTAGTCCATCAACTGGACAAGGGCATAGTCATCAATAGTCTATGGGCCGACTATGTTCCTCCCTCACTGCCTGTCGAACTGATTTCCAACCGAAACGGCGATTACATGCGAACGACAACATCGCCGCACTGTGTCGAGAAAAGACTCAGGTCGCAGCGCTTGTGGATGTACAGGTAGTCCATGCAGGTGGACAAGGTCATAATCATCAGTGGCTTAGGGGCCGATTATGAACCTCCCTCAATGCCTGTTGGTGTACAAGCTGGGGCAAAATAATCATGGCAAGATACATAGCTGCAACACGCAATCCATGCAGTGGATAGATCATATTTTGACCTAAACAGCGATTTCAGACACGCCACTAATTTTTTTTCCCTCCACCGTTTTTTTCCGGGTGCTATCAGATTGTAGAAGTGACGTCACAAATGAGTTATATAAGCAGTGATCAGACTCACCAAATCCATAATGCCTTGAATCTGCAATGGATGAAGACCAAGAAATGATAGAGGTGGATCAAGAGGATCAAGCCATGGACACTAGCGAATCCCCAGGAGAACAGCAGTGGAAGGGAATCATAGAGGCCTTACAGGAGGACATGACAAATCATGTATCGACCCTGATCACGGGTCACATAGATAAACTGTTGACGCCTATAATAGTAGACATGGTGATGGAAAGGGTCATCCCTTCTTTGAAGACAAAGCTGAAGGATAGACTTGGCTGTCCCACTCAATCAACGGAGGCTCCAATTATCAAGCGACTCATCACTATGATGGGGATACAGTTAATGGAAGGAATTCTATGTTCAGAACAGCAGTCTACCTTGACGGCGGAAAGAGTCATCCGAGCAATGATGGAGGCATTGGGCAATTTCGAGCAAATAATGAGTCAAGAAATCAACCAACTACTGAATGACATTTTTGCGACTCTGGCTTGCTAAGAGCAATGTTAAATCTTGACAAACGCATCTTACTTTGTCATTTAACCGGATCGCATCTGAAGCTCTGCAGCCTGAAAACGTTTGTTACAAGATTGAATAAACGTAAACTTTTTTTATGAACGCTGTCACATTTGATGCATTGTCAGGAAAAATTTAGAACTGCTACTCAGTAGCGGCCGAGTAATAGTTGGTTCGTCAGAGATGTTCATGGTCTCTTTCCAAGTGTGGGTCCAACTCCATTGTAATCCATGCTAGCGGAAGCCTCTTTTCCCTGGTATCCGCCCGCTGAATATACTAGAGAAAGAGGCTTTCTCTTCTTTCTCCCCGCCCCCTCCCCGTTCCCCTTGACTCGACCCATTTTCTCCTCTCTTCGGGAGTTTCAACACGGTGCTATCGCGATTAAAACCATTCGCGCGCCTGATGAAAACGCCAGCACTGTGCACAGGCTACGCTAGCAGGGAAAACCTCTGATAATATTTAGAGGTATGGTCACTTGCAAGTTAACCGATATTTAGATGTTGAATAGGTATCCTTGGATTTGAAACGCTAAGGTTTTGTTGCCTGTAGTCTGATTGAGTTTGGTGGCGATTGCCAGCCAGTGAACCGTACTAATACGAAGCGAAACAGTAACGTCCGACGACCCTTTACACTGCATGTTCAAGGTGGTAGAAGCGATTATTTTATTTCTATTTATTTATTTCATTTCATTTCATGTATTCCAAGGTATAACAGTTACAACAATTACAGTAATTATCACATAGCATACATGCTCACTCATTACACACCGAAGCACACATGCAATTATACAATCACTACATATGCCATACGCGTATTTAAAGCTATGGATAGAAGCGATTATCCAGTACGCTGTTTTTATTAAAAGATACAGGCGATTACACAGTCAGAGTTCTACAGATAGAACATTAAGGCTGTAAGTACACTATTTCGCTAATCTCAAACAATTCTAAATTCCTTTATAGATCTACAGTCTACTGTTCGGTTTACGCTGGGCTCAGAGGACGAAACGATGTTTTCTGACACTTAGAACTTTTTTCAGCTCGACTGCCGGTCAAGGTTTTCAAAACACTAAGTGGCCGGCAGTCCTATAATCTCCGTAAATTTCACCAAATCGAAAGATTCTACCTATCTAAACTATCGTATGTCGATTTAGAAAAGTCAAGCGATCCTAAATTCCTTTATAGATCTACAGGCTACTGTTTTGTTTACGCTGGGCTCAGAGGACGAACGTGTTTTCTGACACTCAGAACTTTTTCAGCTCCACTACCCGCAAGGGTTTTCAAAACACTAAATGGCCGGCACTCTTACAATCTCGGAAAATTTCACAAAATCGAAAGATTCTAAAGCTAATCTAAACTATCATATGTCGATTTAGAAAACTCAAGCGATCCTGAATTTCTTTATTGATCTACCGTATAGTGTTTGGTTTACGCTGGGCTGATAAGTGGAAACCATGTTAAGTGACATCTAGAATGTTTTTCAGCTCGACCGGCGGTCAAGGTTTTCAAAACACTAAACGGCAGGCAGTCCTATAATCTCAGTAAATTTCACCAAATCGAAAGATTCTACCTAATCTAAACTAGACCAAACTAACACTGATGTCGATTTAGAAAAGTGAAGCGATCCTGAATCGCTTTATAGATCTACAGTCTGTCTAGTGTTTGGTTGACGCTGGCCGCCTCAGAGGACGAAACGATGTTTTCTGCATGACCCTTAGAATTTTTTCAGCTCGACTGCCGGTCAAGGTTTTCAAAACACTAAATGGCCGGCAGTCCTATAATCGCAGTAAATTTCACAAAATGGAAAGATTCTAGCTAATCTACACTGTTATAAGTCGATTTAAAAAACTGAAGCGATCCTGAATCGCTTTATAGATCTACAGTCTAGTTTTTGGTTTACGCTGGGCTCAGAGGACGAAACGATGTTTTGTGACGCGTAGAATTTTTTCAGCTCGACTGCCGGTCGAGGTTTTCAAAACATTAAATGGCCGGCAGTACTATAATCTTGGTTAATTTCAGAAAATGGAAAGATTCTAGCTAATCTAAACTATTATATGTCGATTTAGAAAACTGAAGTGATCCTGAGAAGTTTTATAGATCTACAGTCTAGCGTTTGGTTTACGCTGGCCGGCTCAGAGGACATAACGATGATTTCTGCATGACACTTAGAATTTTTTCAGCTGGACTGCCGGTCAAGGTTTTCAAAACACTAAGTGGCCGGCAGTCCTATAATCTCAGCAAAATTCATCAAATGGAAAGTTCTAGCTATTCTGAACTATTATATATCGATTTAAAAAACTGAAGCGATCCTGAATCGTTTTATAGATCTACAGTCTAGTGTTTGGTTTACGCTGGGCGCCTCAGAGGACAAAACGATGATTTCTGCATGACACTTAGAATTTTTTCAGCTCGACTGCCGGTCAAGGTTTTCAAAACAGTAAATGGCCGGCAGTCCTATAATCTCAGTAACTTTCACCAAATCAAAAGATTCTAGCTAATCTACACTATTATATGTCGATTTCCAAAACTGAAGCGATCCTGAATGGCTTTATAGATCTACAGTCTAGTGTTTGGTTTACGCTGAGCTCAGAAGACGAAACGATGTTTTCTGCATGACACTTAGAATTTTTTAAGCTCGACTGCCGGTCAAGGTTTTCAAAACACTAAATGGCCGGCAGTCCTATAATCTCAGTAAATTTCACAAAACGGAAAGATTCTAGGTAATCTAAACTATTATATGTCGATTTAGAAAACTGAAGCGATCCTGAGTCGCTTTATAGATCTACAGTCTAGTGTTTGGTTTACGCTGGCCGGCTCAGAGGACGAAACGATGTTTGCTGCATGACACTTAGAATTTTTTCAGCTCGACTGCCGGTCAAGGTTTTCAAAACACTAAATGGCCGGCAGTCCTATAATCTCAGTAAATTTCACAAAATGGAAAGATTCTAGCTGATCTTAACTATTATATGTCGTTCTAAAAAACTGAAGCGATCCTTAAGCGCTTTATAGATCTACAGTCTACTGTTTGGTTTACGCTGGCCGGCTCAGAGGACGAAACGATGTTTGCTGCATGACACTTAGAATTTTTTCAGCTCGACTGCCGCTCAAGGTTTTCAAAACACTAAATGGCCGGCAGTCCTATAATCTCAGTAAATTTCACAAAACGGAAAGATTCTAGGTAATCTAAACTATTATATGTCGATTTAGAAAACTGAAGCGATCCTGAATGGCTTTATAGATCTACAGTCTAGTGTTTGGTTTACGCTGAGCTCAGAAGATCTAGACGGAAAGAGTCATCCCGGCAATGATGGAGGCATTGGGCAGGCATTTCGAGCAAATAATGAGTCAAAAAATCAACCAAGTACTGAATAACATTTTTCCGACTCTTGGTGGTTAAAACCAATGAGAGATCTTCGCAACCGCATCTTACTTTGTGATTTAAGCGGATCGCATCTGAAGCTCTGCAACGTGAAAACGTTTGTTACAAGATTGAATAAACGTAAACTTTTTTTTATGAACGCTGTCAAATTTGGTGCATTATCAGGAAAACTAGAACTGCTATTCAGCAGCAGCCGAGTAATAGTTGGTTGGTCAGAGATGTTCATGGTCTCTTTCCAAATGTGGGTCCAACTCCATTGTAATCCACGGTAGCAGAAGCCTCTTTTCCCTGGTATCCACCCGCTGAATATACTAGAGAAAGAGGCTTTCTTTTCTTTCTCCCCCTCCCCGTTCCCCTTTTCTCGCCCCATTTTCTCCGCTCTTCGGGAGTTTCAACACGGCGCTTTCGCGATTAAAACCATTCACGCGCCTGATGAAAACGCCAGCACTGTGCACAGGCTACGCTAGCAGGGAAAACCCCTGATAATATTTAGAGGTATTTTCACTTCCAAGTTAACCGACATTTAGATGTTGAATAGGTATCCTTGGATTTGAAACGCTAAGGTTTTGTTGCCTGTAGTCTGATTGAGTTTGGTGGCGATTGCCAGCCAGTGAACCGTACTAATACGAAGCGAAACAGTAACGTCCAATAACCCTTTACACTGCATGTTCAAGGCGGTAGAAGCGATTATTTATTTTTATTTGTTTATTTTATATCATTTCATTTATTCCAAAGTATAACAGTTACAACAATTACAGTAATTATCACATAGCATACATGCACACACTGACTATACACCGAAGCACACATGCAATTATACAATTACTACACTGATGCCATTAGCCTATTTTAAGCTATGGGTAGAAGCGATTATCCAGTACGCTATTTTGATTAAAAGATACGGGCGATTACACCGTAAGAGTTCTACAGATTGGACATTAAGGCTGTAAGTACACTATTTCTATTTGGTGAGCTTATTTATCTGGTGAAGGCTTTCTTTAGAGTTAGTGGAGTCCCGTTACGATGTTTCCACTTTGAATCAAACCCGCACTATTGCTCTTTAGTCTCACGTGCGCAAAATAAGTCATCCTTATCATGCAGGACCATTACAACCTCTTACCGTACAGTGCTAAAGTAGGCACTTCTGAAAATAGATGGAATATTTTCAGAAGCAGTTAATATAAGACATTTAGTGGAAATTAGGCAAATAACTTTGGACTGTCGGGTATTATATTCGTCTATATATTCTAAGCGGCAACTGTGCGTGTCCTTGAGTCAGCCACAAAAACGTTATAAAGAACACTGCCTCTGGGTTGTTCATCTGTAAACTGTTCTCAATCTAAAAAACTCTACCTTTTCCATTTCTTAACAATGAATTAAACGAAGACAGAATTCTTTCAGGATGATTGGTAGAAGTTATTCAAAATTATAGGAACGCTCCCATGTGAGTCAGGGCACTACAAACTGGCCGTCGAAACCGAGTCGACCTTGTACATAACTCATGCAGTCATACTACACTGACCTTGCTCGAGACGCAAAATTAAGTTTTCTAAATTCACGCACTGTATTTTTGAAGTCGTTTGACAATTCAAATCGAACATAGTACATTTACACATTGATGGGCTTAAAATCGAGAAGTGTCTAACTTACGGAACCAGTCGATGTTGCGAAGCGATGATAGCCTCGCGTTTTTCATCCAAAGTCGATGAAACCTCACGGTAACTTCAGGCTTGTCAAATAACGCATGAAAGCCATTCGACCGTTTAGCTGGAATGAACCTTTCCACTAAGATCATAACCGTGACAAACGTAAGCTCGTGATAACCGAAATAACCTACACTAAGAACCACCAAGCACGACCAAAGGATTCTTTTGACTTCCATGTGTAGAGTTATATGTATGTACATATATCGTATAAAGGTGTGTGAAAATTTCTCCCAGCGGGTGGGTGCTAGGTAATTCGGCCTGTCAAGATTTTCCTTGCGCGAAAACAAAAATTGTTATCCTGTAAAATTTGCCGAACAAACTGAAATTTCAAGGGCATTTGACACGGAAACCGCTAGTAAAAGCCATCACATCCAGCTTTGTTTACTCACGCACACTCATGATATTTAGTGCGTGACATGACAAAGCAAGAATATTTAGTGCCACAGAGTCAAAAGTAATTTGTCACAATGAACTTCAAGCGCTCATTTATCTCCTCCACTACCAATAGCCGCAGCAGACCGTTATCAAACAGAACAGGGTATTAGGGAAAAAAAGCTGAGCTTACTTACTTATTTCAATAATTTTTTAAAGAAGTAATAAAAAGCGGCACATACTCGGGCATGTTCCGGGGTGTTGAGTACATGCGATAAAAGACTCTACACTAACAAAGAGTGGTTCAATATGCGGTTAAAAATGAAAGTCAGAGCTGCCTTCCATTCTTCCTTGTTTGTGTATTACCCATTCGTACTGACCGAGAGTAACTTTTCAGCTTCAAAAGTTCTTCGATCTGCGGAAGAAATGTAGAGGTTAATTAATGATTGCCGATTCTTCAACTTTCATTTAGACTACCTACTATTAAGTGGATTGCGGAAAGTGTTGGACCCATTCCGCAGATGACAGATCTCTCTCCTTTGAAACAACACACATTCGAAATATCGAAATCACCTGGCGGAAAATGTTCAGCAACATTTAGGATTTCACTATTTGTCAGCAAAGAAAAACAATGTACGTGAATAGATCACGCCACAGTTGTTGACTGTCCAATATCCTCAATAAAAGAAAGCCTTTGTTTTGTTTCGGAATATCATGACAGTATGGATGATCCAATAACAATGTCTTGGCTAACATCACTGGGTCATCTTTAGTCTCACGTGCTCGAAAGAAGTCATCTTTATCATGCAGCACCATTACAACCTCTTACAGTAACTGCTTGGCATTTCTGAACGTAGATTTAATATCTTCGGGAACAGTTAACATAAGACATTTAGTGGAAATTTGGCAGATAACTGTGGACTGCCGAGTTTTATATTCGTTTATACAGTCTAATGTCCAGAGCGTCAATGGGACGGAACTGCCGGTGAACCGATCTCCGTTTCTCGACTCACGATAAACACTGTCCTCGGACATATTAAAGATCAGTGCTGAGATTGCCTTGTCTTCTTTTGATGAAATCTGCGGGCGAGCCGATTTACTGAGATGGAAAGATCGCCGTGTCCAGCTATGATGTTAACATGTGAAATTTATTGTATAAAGTGAGCGTGTGATGCTGACATGCTAAACACTCGCCATCGCAGAGCGCCACTTAAACGATTACAGGTAATCGATCGACTGGACAAGGTCTTATCAATGGTCTAGGGGCCCGAACTATCTTCCTCACTGCCTGTCGAATTGCAAACCAAAACGGCGATTACCTCGGAGGACACGCGAACGACAGAATCACCGCGCTGTGTCGAGAAAAGACTCGGGTCACAACGCTCGTGGATGCACAGGTAGTCCATGCAGGTGGACAAGATCATAATCATCAATGGTTTAGGGGCCGATTATGTACCTCCCTCAATGCCTGTTGATGTACGAGCTGGACAAGGGCATATTTTCAATGGTTGCCGATTATGTTCCTCCCTAACTGCCTGTCGAATTTGAAACTGGAACGGCGTTGCCTCGAAAGACTCACAAAGAACGGCATCCTTGCGCTGCATTGAGGAAGTGTTACACTTGCGCCTTCGATCGCAATGCTGTTTGACGTACAGGTAGTCCATGCAGAAGAACAAGGTCACAATCATCTATGGCTTAGGGGCCGATTATGTACCTCCCTCACTGCCTGTCGATGTACAAGCTACTGTGGACACAATTATCGTGGCAAGGCACAAGATACATTGCTGTGACTTGTAATCCATGCAGTAGCCAGGTCATTGTAAATTTAAGTGCTCCGGGCAATAAAACCGTCCTCACGATCCGCATTCTTCAGGGGCACCCAACCAGAATATAGTTCAAAACACCACTTAAACATAGCCTTGTTGAACGTATTTTAGTATTTAAAGGGTAGATATAGGCATAATTTTATCCCCGAAAAGTTTTCATCTGTTCGGATTTCCTAGCTGAAAGTCTAGTGATCCGCCTGAAATTATTTCAGCCAGTGAAAAGGCTCCCGAAAATTCTACGTGACCTTTTTAAGGTAAAAATCCGTTAAAAAACGGGCAATTATACCACTTTTTAGATGTTCGAAAATCCTAGGAGAGACAGGCAAGTAAGAGTTTTACAACAAATGTTCCGAAAATTCTAGATCTCAAATCGTCTTCAGAACAGATATTTTCCGAAAATTGACGTTGGGTGCCCCTGATTCTTCCTTTTCAAGATGAAGGATGTCCGTCGTACTTCTTGTCACAACTAGGTAGCGAAAAGACGGTGCTCACTGCAATGATCAGAACGCGAAGGACTGCATTGGCGCCACACGAGAGATGACAGAGATTGTTCAAAGAGTCAATGAAATGGCCTTGAATGAGACGGAAGTGCCGCGAATATATGAAGCGATCGCCTTGTCTTTACCGCTCTCGATGTTGAAGATGTACAGATCTCCGTGTCTGACATGTAACCTAACGGTGTTCAGCTATCATGTTAACATGTGAAATTTACCATAGACTTATTTTTGATAATGAAATCAATAAAGTATGCGTGTGGTGCTGGTATTAGCTTAACACGCGCTATCGCCTAGCGCCTCGCAAGTAGCCTGTGAACAGGCCTTTAGTCGAGTGGGGTGGGGAGAGGGAAAAGCGAAAAGGACTGTGGACAGACCTTTGGGGCTGCCGTTCCACGGAACCCGCTGTGCATCAGATCCTGATGCAAGCTCCTATTGGCGAGAACACTGACTGTTGACAGGTCTGATTGACATCGGCTTTTCGGTCGGCACGTAGCACGCGATTTGATCACAGAGTGGCAATAACAAAACAGTCCAAAGACTATTACCACGGGGAGGAACTACGCGCTCTGGTCAAAAGACTCAAACTGTCTTTAAAAAAACACTAAGCTGGAGTTTATAGATACCAAAGCACGATGCAATTCTCTATAGCTGATGTACCTTCGGTTTAAGCTGCATTTCAATCTTATAAATAACCATCTTTTTAAACACTGACGAGCTGCAACATTGCAGAAAAATCACATTTGCTCAGTGAAAATGTAGAACCTTCCAGATAATAATAATCTACCCCGCAGAGGAAAAAACTTATGGGAACAAGCAGCATTTTGGCATAAAGTAAAAGTCGTGTCGGCCTACCTTGTAATTCCTGTCGGCGATCGAAGCGCTGCTGATCTCTTTGTACTTGTCTTCGAAGCTTCACGTTCTGGAGAAGTCATGATAGTATCCGTACCTTCCACATTCCAAGTTCGCTCATTGGAGCGGCTTGTTAAATTACAAACCGAACTAGCAAGACGAACGGCTTATTAATCCTCTTACCGGAGATCAACGACTTTTTGCAAAATCAACAATGAGGTTCATGCTCCATTTCACTTTGTTTTCAGACGGAGCAAACACCACTCATTTCCTGTTAATTTTCCCAGGAGTTACTCACGCGCGAAATAGAGTACCGAAGTGATGACGTCATAAAAATGAAATTTGTGAAATTATGGGATTTGTTAAGCTATTCTGAAAGAACAACGTCCAAGACGCCTACTTGCCAAAAATTAGCAATTCGGGGCAAATTGTCTCTGAGATATTAGCTCAGTTATAATGTGACGATTCCATACAAATCCTTCTAAATTTGGCTTGGTTCATAAGATTAGGAACCAGGTAAGATTTAGAAGGATTTGTATGGAGTCATCGGAGCATAACTGGGCTAATATCTCAGAGACAATTTGCCCCAAATTGCTAATTTTTGGCAAGTAGGCGTCTTGGACGTTGTTCTTTCAGAATAGCTTAACAAATCCCATAATTTCACAAATTTCATTTTTTATGACGTCACACTTCGGTACTCTATTGATTGACCGATAACGATCTTACTGACAGATGATCGGCAGGATAATTACAAGAGGCGGAATAGCGGCCTCAAATGTTTGTCTACAGGCTCTCTCCCGCCCTTTCCCTTCCCTTTCCTGGCTATTTTTCCCCAAACAGAGAGCCTGTTCACAGGCTACTCGCAAGCGATCATAGGTGGTCCATCGACTGGACAAGGGCAAGGGCAATGGTCGCCGACTATGTTTATCCCTCACTGTCTCTCGAGTTTCAGATTGGTCCGGCGATTGCTTCGCAAGACACACTAACGGCGGCATCACCGCCCTGTTGTGCTTGCGACTTCGATCGCAGTCGCCCTTAAACTTTTTTTCGGCGGCTTTTAGATGATGACGTCACATTTTCAAGTAATATAAGCAATGGTCAGACTCTCCAAATTTCATAATGCCCTGTTTCTGCAATGGAGGAAGGTCAAGAAAAGGTGGAAGAATCTCAAAAGAGTAGAACACCATTTGTCACCACCTTCCATCCCAGGAACCTGGTTGGCGGGAAAATCATTCGTCGAAACCTTCCAGACCAATCACCAGGTACTTTTCTTTGTAACAGGACAAGTTGCCGCACATGTCCCCATGTCAATTCATCATCCACAATTACAACACCCAAAGGGCATGTTAACATCACGGGACATTTTTCCTGTACCACTTATAACGTGGTTTATTGTCTGTCATGCTCCAAATGTCCATCGATAGTGTACATTGGAGAGACTGGAAGAAGGTTGGCGGACCGCTTTAGAGAGCACCGCAGGGATGTCATCAACGGGAGAAATGACCTTCCTGTACCTGCCCATTTCAACCAAGCCAATCATACACTGGAGGACATGAAGGTTGCGGTATTGAAGGCAGGCCTAGCCAACCAGGAATACCGCAAGAAGCAGGAGACTCTTTTGATTTGCAAGTATTGAACCGTGGCTCCTAGTGGCCTTAATTTGAGACTTTGATACTCTGACGTATGACGCGCGCGCTAGTGTGCAATTGGGCACGTGAGCTAATTTAGCGAACTTTATAACGGATTTAGTCCTGTACCCTGAAGAAGGCAGCATTACCGAAAAGTCGGTCAAAACTCTTAATTTTGAAGTGCGTCGTTTTTACAATTTTCAAATTAAGATTAGTTAACTACGTTGCGCAGGGTTTTTAATCTTTATTACGATGTTTTTGCTTGTCAGTAGTACGGATCCACGATCAAATTTTCAAGCGAACTGCTCCGCTTAAATGGATAAATACATCGGTTCCAGAATTAAATAAACTTTTTCAATTTTTTTTTCTTTTTATTGTTTTGTGTTAAATCATTGATGACATAAGTTTACTAACACGGTAGCACCTGAGTTGCCTCGCATTTTATTCTCATCAAATGGCTTCTAACAAAGTTGTCTAGAGCATAAGCTGAATTAGGAAAACCTTTTCTTCTTCCCTTCATGTTTTGAATCTCATGTCCCCTCTTTTCTTCTTCCATGCAAGAAGACGTTTTGTAGGTATATAGAACATACCTTTAACTAAAAGAAAATTATATAGAACTTTTAGGTTTAAGACGATTTGCCTCTTAAGTAAGATGCCAAAAATTTCTTTAAGATCACGTTTGATCGTAGCTTAAGATGTCACTCCTCTTAAATAACATGCTACCAGCTTAATTAAGGTAAGACGTATGCGCCTCAAATTTAGACGCAAAAAAATCGAGGATGCTAGTTTAAGACGTTTGTAAAATCAGTTTACACCAAGACGGGAAACATCTCACAGAAAAGTAAGAGCTTACCCGTCTTCTAAGATGGTCGACATCTTACTAAGAGCGTATCCGTCTTAAACTTATTATGGTCGACCTATTCCTCTAAGACTCTATATCTTAAGATAAGGCGAGTTTAGGCTTAAATTAAGAAAGTGATGATCTTAGGCAAGATGCTGGGGGTCTTAATTTAAGATGTTAGTGTTTACGGAGTAGTTGTTTAAAACCTTGCCCGTGAGTCATAATAAACGTGGCACACAGAAGTTTTGATCCCTTGATCCTCTCTCCCCCCTTATTTTTTGGTCAAAGATGCTGGCCGTGCAATTGAAGGAACAACTTTCAACGTTGGGTAGGGAGGGGGTGAGTGCTCTATTTCACAGAAGAAATCCAAAAAGGAACGAGGCCAACATCGAGCCATGTTGACCGAACAAGCTTGGTCAATAAAGGATTTATTATCAGGCCAAAGAGATGCCTTTTTCTTATGGGACAAGCGGGAAAGATGCGCCTAACCCACTGTCTTATCCGCGGGTAGCCAATCAGAAAACAGGACATGCTGTCGTCCATTTAGGTTCTTGAGAGGATGGGTCCGTATTCTCTGAAGAAATAAATTACATTGTGGCTAAGACAATTTAGCGGTTTTCAGCCTATTCCTTACATAAAATCTGAATAACATGTTGGTTTTCCGTAAATATGACTTTAACAAGAAAAATTGAAGCACTGAGGGAGCACTTGATCACGTGAATTTAAAGATGTACATTGAAATTTGATAATTCATTAGAAACTATCAACCTGTTCCAAATTTTAAGCTTAATAGTTTATTGTATACAGCGAGTCTTACTAGCAAATTGTAGCCTATAACAAGGTTAAAACAGTTGACGGAATAACTCAACCGCCACAACACACTCTCACGACGACAACAACTTTAAGCAACAATTTTATTGCTGGTTGAAATCCAATAAAACAGTGACAATAAAATTATTTAGCCTATGATTTAATTTTTACATTTTATCTCATGTTCATGTTCTCATGTTCATGTTCAGGTTAATCAAATGTTAACAAGATTTTATCTTGTACGATCATGTAAATAATAGTTACGTTAACCCAAAGTGAGAGACTAAAACAGTCTGCTATAAAGCTAAAAATCCAATGCTAGTAGCGTCCTCAGTTCATCATTAAGCGTTAAACAACCTGCAGGTCGAATATCGCTTGTATATGATTCTTACATGAAAAAATTCCCATGAAATAAATAATAGGAACTATGAAATTGCTTAAGTATTTACAAAATCATTTAAAAAGGCGTGTTTCAACTCCCTATACACAGGCATCTCTGATCACGCGTAATATGGTATATTAAAAAAAACGCCTGTTCAGAGGAGCAAGCGGAGGAAGTTGACAAGAGGCCTGCAGAGTCACCAACGTAACAGGTTTCGCAGGAAGATCTCACATAGCCTATTCCAGGCTCTCAGATAGTTAGGACTTCGTGAAAATAAAACAAGCCAAGCGAAATCAACACACGCGCGATCTGGGGAAGTGGGCAGGGGCATTGGCGCCCTTTCTCTCTCCCTAGCTCCTGCGCGTTTTTCTTATCACTTTTTGCTGTACGACTCCCCTGGAGCCTGAAACAGGCTAATCTCAGCGATGCTAACGAGAAATCTTCACGTGCATCGCTCGTTTTGGTACATTTTCTTGCCGTCACGTGCACTTCGCGAGGAAAACGTAAAGTGTGTTAATGGGACGTTTTATTGATCACATGACTACTGGTCTTTCTGGTCCACAAGAATTCAACATCAGGAGAATTCACCTAGGTTAATGACAATTTGAGGAAGTTGGATGAATCGCAATGAGGCTTGAAAGAACGCTAGTTCACTGCACAAGTGGCGGTTACTTTATTGCTACTGTCGTACTGGCATCAAATAAAGGGAGCTTTAACAACAGCGACGGCCAACTCTGCACGTTCATCACACTTTTTGGCACATTTCATAGTCGTAACTCTACGGCCACGGCGTGAAATTTGCTTTCGCAAGGTATGGAAGACACAGATAGACGACAACTATTTTTTCTCTTTCTGAACCTCCGTTTGAACCCTATGAATCCAACTCCAAATTCACCTACACTTGTCATTCTAAACGAAATGGCATGATCGCAACGTCTGAGAAAACGCAAATCCATTTCACCCTTAATTAGGACATTCTCGTTTTCGTCGCAATGGACGACGGGAACGGCAACAAACCAACGTCACTCCTACAGTTACGAAGGCTGCTCTAAAAAGAAAACGTTTCCCCTGTATAATTACAAAAATGATGCAACAGAACTCTACTTTTTGTCAAGTCCCATGGTTACTTTGAATTCCATACAATGTGCGTCCAGCACAGCACACAGTCAATAGCCGTTCAGACAACAGAGAGGAGTGAAACAGGTTACATAAAGAAAACATCCCAAACTCATCAAGTTACACATATAAATGTAATAACTAAGAACATTGGGCTTCTCTATAACTGGTTAAAAAGTGAATTGTGTAAATCAAAAGCTCTTAAAGCGAAGGAGGTGTACTTTCCATCGCCTTTGTTGACCAGTAACATCTGTACTTTGGTGTAGGAATCTTGCTTGTGAGCTGGCAACCGCACCTCCATCTTTCTTAATCCCACAACTGATATCACTTCACTTCAGTTCAGTTCAGTTCAGTTCAGTAGAAAAGCAAACTCGTTTGTTTCAAGTTGTTTGTTTCAAGTTGTTGAAACCGAAAATGCATTCATCAATGTAGGTCCTCAACCAGACCATAGATTGCATGAAATGTCTCTATGTGATTTTCAGTACGTTACACAATGTGTCATACTTCCATGAACTTGAGTTTAGCACTGGCAGCTACAAAGGGATCCTGCCACATTTTCCGCAGATCGCCCTGAAAAAGAAAAAAAACAGCTGGAAGTTCAGTCTTCTTGCTGGCCCGTCACCGTGCGCACTATTCGACAGTGCGACAACTTATTCATTTGTTGACAGAAGCAAAAACTTGGTCACTTCAATAAAACTCCTCGCGGTTAATCCTACAGAACTGTTATGGTCACCAAAACTACCTTTTAACGGTCTCCATATTGAGATTCTTAAATTAAATTCACCCTTTAAGTGAGATGGAAAACACGGGCTTCAAGGCAGATGGTAGTTGTCGACAAGCCATTTTCGCGTTTTGGAAACAGAAACGCGAAAATAAAACACACGGACTTAAATACCATACTGTAAAACGTTTTTAGCTCCTTCTCGTTTCATGAAGTGTACGTAGCTTTCTACCAACCAAGTCTTGCCTCCAGACGCTTTTAACTCTTTGTTCACTTTTCCCCCGGAATCACAAAAATTAATACTTGCAAAATATTGTTCCCAAATTTTCGAACACTAGTAAGAAGGTAGTCAGTGACAAAGTGTCTGCATAAACAGTACACTCCCAACAAAAATGGCCAACAAAACCCCAGCCTGGTATGGGCACAACCTCTTTGGCCTACTTGACAGGCGTCGAGAGGGGAGGGGAAAGGAGGGAAAAGGGAGAGGGGATTGGGGAGAAGGGGAAAGGGAAATGCTCTCTTTTCCCCTTCCCATTTCACGCTTTCCTCTATCTCCCCTCCCCTCTCTTTTTTTGCGCAGGCTAAACTTGTTGGGTGCGTTGAGCATCTTGCTAAATTTTGTTAGGATACCTTGGATGTTTTGGAGGTAATTATTTTCCCATTTAAGGAAAGGGCCAGTTGCACGCGATCTGGGAAGCAGTTCAACATAGACCTTACCTTGAGATAGGCCATGACCAGAATAGGTAATAGTGTAAACGGTACAAGGTACAGTAATGCTGGCTGGGCTGCTTTATACACTTCAGATGCTACTGTAGCTGTAACTAAACCTGGGGAAAACAAGACAATAGCAAGGTCCAAACTAGTTTACTTCATTACATTCAGTGCGAAAATACTTCTATCCCAAGAAACATTCTCACTTATTTGAAGGACGGACACCTATGACGACTTGCACTTCCTCGACAAATCACATTATGTTATTTAACACCATTGATTTTTTTAATCACTTCCTCGACAAATCACATTGTCACATGGGTGAGCCCCTTTCTTAGCCTGTTCCAGCAGGCGTTCAAATAATGGAGTGTGGCACGAAGTCCTGCTTCACATCTCCCAACACTGTCTTCACAATCTGGGTGTAACTGGATTTCCGTTTCGCAAAATGATCGCAGGCACCAAAGCCAAAAGGCTACCTACAACTTCACGCAGCGGATTCTCCCGAAAGTAAACGCTCCATTGAGCCTCTGCCGAGGCCGAGTGAGGTTCATTCTTTGCTCGTTCCTACCCTCCAGTCCCAGGCCGTAAAATGTTGCCCTCTCGGCTGACTGATGACTGACTCTCAGAACTGATAACAGATGATGGCCATTATAGCTAGACTACTATTCTTATCTATATTTTTCTCTTTCTTCTATTCTTGGCCCATGATATAACGATACAGTTGTAAACAAAGCGGTTGGGGTTTTGCTGGAGAATGGGTGGGACAGGGGAATAGGAGCAGGATGAGAAAAAAAAGTCCCCTATATACATGTATACCCACATCAGTAGCATACTTTTAAGTGGTTTGGTCAATAGTAAAAAATCCAAAATCACGTTATGTTATTTAACACCATTAATTTCTTGAAGTTGACTTTTTGGAACCCAGTAAAGTTTGCCAAATCAAGCCACCAAAGAAGACTTGATCCACAACAGCTAGCTATTTTTGAAATGAAAATTAGGGTAATTGGAGATAATAAGAGTTTACACATTCTTAGCTAAGAGATGTAGTGACGTTATCAGTATCTTACCTACAATGTATCCAATAAGTGAGCAATGAAAATAAGTTATCTTTGATTGGTCCATATCAGCTGCTGCGGCTGCTTGCTTTTTATAATTATCATATCTCATAACAAAGCACAAGAGAAGTCCTGGCATAACCTTAAAAAGAAAATCAGAAATGAAGTTAAACGAACAATTCTTGACTGAAAAGCCAATAAAAGTCATAAGATATCAGCCTTCTGTCACATCAACTACTTCCCCAATACAGTGGAACCTAGATATAACAAACCTCTATTTAAAGAAGTCCTCAGTATAATGAACAGTATTCCTCAAAGTATCTGAGTACTCCCTAAGCATAAATTTAAGGCTTCTTTTAAATATTTACGAATTGGAGGATACTTATGTTGACACACCTATTTTAATAATTAATAAATTAAGCAAGATAATATGAAATGTAAAATAAGTTTGTAATTTTGTAATGTTGTATTGTAATAACTTCAGTTCATCTTCTTGTATTATTTATTTAGATCTATCTTCCTTTTCCTTTCCTTTTCTTAATTCCTTCCTAGTGAATTACGTTTCCTCTGCCACCTCGATTAGCCAAGCTATATGCAAGCAGAGGTTGTTGGTATGTACATGTACGTGTATGTATGAACTTAATTTGTAACTACTTTAGACATCAATAAACATATATGCTCGCTTGCTTGCTTGGCAAAGAATACTCTATGCACCAGTAATAGTAAAATCAGGACCCGGCTTCTGGTTAAATATATGGAAAAGAACCACGTTATAGCAACCATATTTTGCCAGTCCCTTGACCCTTTGTTATATCGAAGTTCCACTGTAACAACATTAGTCTTGACTGACATAAAATATTAGAATTTGAGGTTATTTATGGCTGTCTCCCTTTTGCCCTTTAAAATATAAATGACAGTAAGAGGTGGAAAGTGAAGATCTGATTAGTATCATGTTTTGGGATACTTATTTTTTAAAGTGATCTAAGTTTTAAGACTAAAAGGTTGACACTGAATATAACTTACTATATCTCCTAATCCTAACATAGAGAATCTGCCTCTATCACGCATACTGAAAAAAAAAATGCAACAACATTAATACTTCTTAATTTCTATGAATCTTTTGACGACTTGTATTCCCTGCTAGCAGAGGTCTCTCACGACAAAGCAAAAATGAGAGACCTCTGCCAGCAGAGAACGACTTGTACTGATTAGAAGGAAAAATCAGAGGCTAACCTTGGAAAAACCAACTTTCCTGGAAGGGAAATTTGTGGAGATATATTTCCTACAGAGTTCATTCTTAATTTACTTGCCATGATTTGGACCTGGAAAAAGAAGACAACCAAGAAAGATTTTCAGATACATGTAAAGCGATGACCTGTTCTTTAATTAAGAATCATTTTAGGGTCAATTTTGATAAAACTGCACCATTCATCTTTACAGAACATGCCATAGAACTTACAGAAACCTGACTGTAATTTCATGTGCTAAAATGATGACAGAGGTCTTATTTTGCTTGTCTACAGTAAACTGCTGCTTAAAAGCACCCCACATTTAATACCCCCCCCCCCACCTTTTGGCCCATCTACCTGAAACACACACATAAAAAAACATCTGATTATAAGTCCCCACTGAATATATACATCCCCCTCTGGCTTGTATTGAAATGAATTTTATTTATTATGTTATTTTGAAGCTTAATTAAAAGCCAGTAAATGTAACATATTTTGACAACAACTGCTAAAGCTTGTTTCCAACTGCTTTCTTTTATTGTGCTTATGAGCCACCTCGGATTATTATAAGCACCTCTGTTTGTAAGCCCTCTTAACCCTTTAAGCCCTAGTATGTAGAGAGAAATTCTCCAAACTGGTCTCCATACATTTCCCTAAAGAATTAGTTGAAGAATTTGATGAAAGATCGAAGCATTTCCCTTTGGAGATCATTTTATAAATTCTCATAACCCTTTCTATTGATGATATATGGATATTGTTTAAAGAAAACTGATGTTGATCACTCTTGGGTCTTAAGGGTTAATACCCCTTAGGAAGATGTACATGTATAAGCCCAGCACTCATAAGCGGCAGTTTAAGGTATTCATGCAACCAAGCAATTTAAGACCTAACTGTGTCCTTTGCAAGCTATAATGCCAGCCACTTAACCTTTCTGACAACAAAACAAGTTGATGAGATGAGCTTTGATTTTGTACTGCTCAGTTATAGTAGTGTTCCCTTTAATTGAGTACTTACAGGGTTATCAGCCTGCTGTGTTGCAACGTGCACCATAACATTGGCTTTGAATATATAACTTGAAAAAAAGACCTGGAATGTGACCAAATACACAATCATATACAATGTTATAATCAAAAGAACTATGGAATATCTTAGTGTTCTCATTATTTAGGCCCAGGTTTTTCAAAATCTGGTGAAATTTAATCCAGGGTTAAGCCAAACTTTCAACAAAATTTTCTCAGGAATATGATACTAGCCTACACTGCAGCAGCAGATCCAGACCTTCAGATAAGGATTGGGGGGGGTCATTCAAACCCTGAGATAAGGGGGGGCGGTGTCAAACAAAATTTTTTTTCTCAGTTTCGTCTAAAAATAAGGGGGGGTGGGGGTCTGGGCCCCTTCCATTATTAACAACATATTGAAACTGCCCCAAAATTGCCTTCCTCCAATGGCCCTAGCCACTACCTCAAAGGTTGCTTTTCCTTAACTCTCCCTAATCTACTTTCCTCATATAATCAAATATGGCAGCTTAACAGTGTCATGAACATAAGCATGGAGCTTAATCGCTCACGTCAAAGATACACTTGCATTGAAGCTAGGCTAATAAAATACTTTTGAGCTTCTACTCAGAGACCCACTAAGATTTTGTTTACCCACAATGGCATCCAAAACAGACTGTAAAAAGTATATCTAATTGTCAGTTTAAACTTAATCTCAGGGTTACGTTACAAGTTAAACCAACCTAAAAGAAACTAAGGCTAAGCAGAAAACTATAGCAGCTATATCAGGATATCTTGAAAGGATATCTCAAAAACTTACCCAAAATACATCATAAACTAACAGGCCTATTAATAGAAGAGTTGAAACTTTGAGGCTTGGCAAGCGAATGTAGGCAATCATTGAAACACACAATCCCATGGCTAATGCTGAAAGGGACATCAAAGTATCACAAGCGATAAATTTTACTAATTTAAATTATATTTGTTTAATTATTATTACTTTAATTACTGTTGGGACTTATAACGTGCTAAGAGAAGTTGGGGAGTTTTGGCACGTTTATTAGAAGGTAACTCACAATTGGAAGCAAAAAATTTTCAAGACGAAACAGTCATATGAAAGCTGGACCACAGTAAAATGAGAAGTCAAGGGAGTCTCAGGGGTGAGGAAAGGAAACTGCAGGGATTCCCAACTCCTTCCCCCATTCCCTCCCTTCTCCTTTTCTCATTTGACCTCAAATCAGATTTTACATGAAGCTCTGTATCTTAGAGATGACAGCCTCTACAGATCTAAAATCTGGATCAGACTCTATCTCTTGCACTACTTCCCTCCCCCAAATGTCAACAAACCCCCGCCCCACCCACAAATCGACTCAGCCCCCAAATTATGACAGTCATGGGAATGGCCTAGGACATTATGAAGTCTTACATAAAGTACATACTATCAAAATTCGCATTTACCATTGTAATGAGAAGATAGTCTTTGTCAGTGACTAAATAATGTGCGAAAAATGCAGAAACCCTACTATTTTGGAAAAAATGGGCTAATTTAAAACGAAAGCACAGAAATACTCAAAAGTCGTTTTTATCCGGAACGGGAGATTTGGTGACCTGTACTGGAGAGCAGTCCGAGATCGGTAATGTGTCTGGGAGAGTTGGCAATATATGGTATCTCCTTCTGACAAACTAAAGTGGCCTCGCACAATAGAACTGTGAGAGCTGCTTACCCAAAGGACATTTGGGATGCAAGTTTTTTTTTCTAGCCTTGAATACGTACTTCTTGAAAAAATAATTCAAACTACCTGCTACACAGGCTACATGCAGTGGTCTTTGGCTCTTGCCCCTAACTGACAAAAATGTTGTTTAAGAATGACACTCACTGGGCCCGGGATTTTATAGCAGGTTTTCTCTTAATGCACAGCTTTGGGCCTGTGCATGAAACATACATTATTTCATTTATTTAGTGGAAATAACTTACCATCCATTAGAACCCAATGTCCTGTTACAATCCAGACCAAAACTAATGCAGAAGAACAAACAAGTGACATAGCCTCTGCTGGGGTGACACGGCCACAAAAGCCAACATAATATCTGAAATCAGTGGTAAAAGTTATTGACGCAAAAAACCTGGTCATGAACAAGCAGCCTTAATATAAAAATGACACAGGAAATAACCTGACCACTTACTTTTGATTGCCACTTCCAAAGCAGGGTCTTGTTAGAAATTGACAGACAGGCATAAGAACAAAAGAGAAAGCTATCATCGCCAAAGCTGAAAAAAAAGAACAATGATATATTCATTAACAATTAATTTACAATATAGCAGTTATTAGTAGTTAAATGTGAAAGTGTATAAAGAAGGACATGCAAAGAAAGCAGAGCATAGTACAGTGTACACGGACATGTAAACATCGATCCCAAGAATAAATTATCATTAATATATGAAAGGTACCGGTACATGTATGTTAAAATGAAAAAGAGCACACTGTAGCGAAAAAACCTATTACCGGTAATTGAATAAAATAGAAAAACAACAACAAATACAATAACAACAATATTCAAGATTTTTTCTTGTTAATTATAAATTTTTGTTTTTAAAATAAGAACAATCAGGGTCAGAGCACTGCTTTGCATTATCCAATGTAACAATTTCTGAGCCCAAGTTTGATTCTACTTTATTGGAAGAACTACGCAGCCACCACTCTTCATAATTGTCTTGAATAAAAAATTCCCTACATTTGTACTTGAAAAAATACTTGACAAAATTTCCTACCTCAAAAAATCCTGGAATCGAAAGTTTCAAACCCCAAAAAACCTTTAATCATTCCCATCACTTGAAATCCGGAGTACCCTCCTAGGTATACAGGTAGTTTTCTACCAAAACTGATCAGAGCTTATCATTTTTGGAGAAGATTGTTATCAAGATGTTCTATTAATTTTATTTCACTTACCGGCAGTACAGAGTGCAAAGAAAAATTGGAGGGTATCAAAAAAGAAAAACATCACAAGAAGAGAGAAAGAAGCTCCAACTGGCAAAAACACAGCTTGAGCAGTGTTGATCGTTTGGAACCCTGGAAATGGAAATAACAACATACCAGCTTTACTTATAATTATTCATTGGCTAATTAAAAAAAATACAAAGTATGGTATAATGATACAGTGATAGATGGCTACTTAATGAAATACATTTGTATGTAAAAAATTCTTCAACTGAAAATATCTTCAAAGGGAAATGATAACGCTCAAGAGGCTAGAATTTAATGTGAAAGGAAGGTGTCAACAGTGCCTGACATTTTAAATTTTTTTGCAGATATCAAATAAGAAACAAAGTAAAACAAAACTATAGGCAAACTAAGGATAAAACTAGAAACACAACCTAAAGATTGTACATGCAAGATACCTAATACAAACCAAATGATGTTTTGTCAACAACTGTGGTTAACACAGAATAATATTATTTTGTTTGGCAGTATTTACTAACAAATTTAAAAAGCAATAAAAGAGGTATCAATTTGATCAAAATCATGTAAACATTCTAACCTAAATACAGGGAAATACTTAAAACTAATAGTACTACTAGATAAAAGTACTGTTTGTAAGGTTTTTTTTTCTAAAAATGACCATTCAGTCTGCATGATCACAGTGCTACTATCCCTAAAAATAAAGATGATTTCACCCTCACCATCCATAAGTCTTGCAAAAGGAGAGGAACTTGGGTTTGGCTGTTCGGCTTCCCCATCTTCCGGTAAGTTAAATGCCGCATCCAATCCCAAGGCCCTATAGACAATAAATATGGATACATGCATGTAACCAGACCACTTCTTACTCAAATGGAATGAAATTTGCAACAATTTTGAGAAAGTTTTCATTATAATGGTAAAAAAAAACAGGATATGTTACTTATTACTGTTCATGTACATGTATCATAAAATTATGGGAAAGTTTTCATTAAAGCATAATGGTAAAAAAACAGGATATCCTGTTATTTTTGAAGACGACTTTTACTGTTCATGTTCCGACAAAGTATCATAAAATTATGGTTATGGAAAGAGTCTGTCTAGAGGCAGATTAAAGCATTATTTGAACCTGGAGTTTAAATGCTTTTGTTCAATTAACAGTGTCTCTTTAATTTGCTAAGTTTGCACAATGTACAAAGTACTTTAATTAAATTACACTGCAATTTTAAGCAACTTTAAGGCTGGGAGTAAGGGCATGACAGGCTAACTATCATAAAAGTTGATGACTGTGTTCATAATTTCTGAACTTGGTTTTGAAATAGTTCAACCTTGGACCCGTCTACTCCCTCTGGAAAGCCAGGAAGTTCTATATTTTGAACGATCAATTATGTAGTAAATTGAAAATAATATACATGTTATGTAATAATTATGCAAGAATTCAGTTAAATCAACAGCAACATTTGACCCCTAGATTCAAAAGCAAGTAAGACAGCTAGTGACACAAAGAATCATTGTGATTAGGTAACATCTTGAAGAAAACAACAATCAAGATAAGACAAACTCTTGATGTTACCCCTCAATAACAACTGAGGATTTGCAGATCCGTCCCTAATCCTGATATTCGTCTCTGATCATATATTTAGCACAACATTATCCTGAGAAAAGTACCATTTACCATTCCAGCATCATTTAGCCTCAAAGAAGAGCTTGTGTTACAAGCTTTATATAAATAATGTTTGTCATTTTCTCATTCAGTCGTTGGGGAAATTTTGATCAGCATTTTATCGTCCAGAAGAGAGTGACAAAATTTCCACTTTTTGAATTAAAAATTGATGTAGATGATAAGATTTCAAACTAACAAAATCCCTTCATATGTACATGTATTTCAGATCAGAAAATAAAGTAGCAAGAAAGTAGTTTAAAACCACATTTTTGTAATAATAACCATGATTTTTTTTATTATGATTGAAAGGGCTGCCACTTCAAACAATGAAATAAATGGCATTCAAATTAGGATGGATTAATAAATTATAATGCATTTCTTGTCACTGTGACTCTGAAAAATAAATAATTCAATGTGCCTCTTATAGAGCCGGTCAAAGATTCTTGTGAAATTACCAGAGGACCAGAGAGTAGCAGTATGGTACAGCTCTAGAGCTTCAAAGAGTTCTAAGGCAGGACATTGGGGGTTGGTTAAATAACACTAAAAGTAACATGTGTAACACTAGCCCTGATTTCCATGAGACAGATTTATAATAGAAGAAGGCTTTTAATGGCACAGAGGGACACAAATACCATAATTAAAAAAAAATACATCTTTTATGTAAATAACTTCAAATTACTGCTTGCATAACAAGAGCACTGAAGATTTTACACACAGAAGTAAGTGTCCATATAAAATTATTTTTCAAAATAATTCCTGGTGAAAATAATTTTTCAGTAGTACAGGTTTGGCAGGATTTTTGTGTCTGGGCATACATTAATGTATCTGAATGTATTCATGTAAAGGTCACGTTGCTTTGAATTAAAACAAAAAAGCTATCAAAAAGACGTCTACAAATAACATGTGCTTTGAGCTACCAAGAAAAAAAAGTGGAAAACCATTTTTATTTATGGCTGAAATAACATAGATACATGCAATTCTCTTAAAAGATAAACTAGGATAAAGTTACAGCTGTACTACATGGAACGTGTTACATGTACATTTTGACAAAAACTGAAATTTCGTTTTTGAAGTATCAAAATTAACATGATTTCCTGATATTTTCCACTTATCAAATAACTTGTAACTCTAAGAAATTGGGAAAAGCTAAAAGGCGGATTGCATACTGATTTAAATTCGAACAACTGCGTCCGTCTTTTGAGGTCACGCACATTCGAAAGCGCTGACAATGGATGAACGTCACTTGACCAGAACCTCACAAAAATAAAAACATAATCTCACCTGAAACTGCCATAGATAATCAGCAAAATCGATATAACAATGGTCAAGATTCTTGAGCTGTCTGCAAAGGTGTAGATCCTAAAAAAGAATCAAAATCAAGACACACGTGTAAGCGGCGCTGGACCACTTATTGTTGTATTGTTTCAGTGGAGCTCAGGAGAAATTTTACAACAGTATCGACAACACATATGTGAAGTCAACTTTGAAAATCTTCACCTACCACTGAGTTTCTGCTTCCACTTGTATTTGTTCCATGTGAGCTTATAAATAAATGTTCATCATTCGTAGAGACAAGCTCCTGTATAGTCTTCAAGCGTCTTCAGAAACTAAAATCAAGAAATTGACATCTTCAAAAATGGTATTAAACAACGGCCGGATATGCGTTTTAGGGCCTTCGGCATTGAATAAATGATGGTTTTACTGAAGAAACTGAATTCTTACCCCTCCTTAAGAGTCACTTGCTGGATTTAAGCTTCAAAAAATGCAGTTTAGGTTTTAGATTACTGCATTTGAAGGCCTTTGGCAGGCGACAAAAAAGTAAAGGGTTTGTATTAAAATTCAGCGAAGATGTTGTTATTTACTGTGCGTCATGCAAAGAAGTCTGGGATATTAGTTCCAGTCGTTCGCGGATTTGGCGGATGAAACACAGGTCAACCATCAGAGGGTCTCCGAGGCATCGTATTTCGTAACGCTTGTACTAGGCTTGATTCAAGTGATCGGTAGAAATGCTTCATATGACAAAGAATTTTGCACGTTTTGATCACAAATGTTGATATAGTGTAAGAAAAATGAATAAAGATAACTTACCACAAAAACGCAGAAAACGACACTAAAAACATACGATAAGTTATCTTTATTCATTTTTCTTACATTATATCAACAATTGGAATCAAAAGGTGCAAAATTCTGTGTTTTATGAAGCATTTGTACCGATCACATGAATAAAGTCGAGTGCAGGCGTTACGAAGTACAGTCAATGTATGGTGTCACATCATGTCACGCGTACGTGACATCACGATGCCTCCGCAGTTCAGATGCAGGATGGTTGGCCTGTGGATTAGCAAAGGAAAAACGGATCACGTGATTACCCCACCAAGGAAACGCCTTCTTTGCGTTCCTTAACCTTCTTGCGTGACTTTACGCCCTGCTATCAGCTTTGCGCATAAAGATATTTAAAATTCTCTGGTGTTCAAACAAGCGTTTTATCCTGTCAATGAAAAGCGTTTCTTTGAAATTTTTCGACCGGGAAACCAGCTGAAGCCCGTTTCTTGAATGTCCTGGTAACTTTTCAGGCCGCAAAAACTAAATAATAAAAGCGTACGTCCTGGCTAGCAAATCAGCTCATTATAGACCATTTTTTAAATTAACAAGTAGTTTATCACATTTTCAGCAAAACTGTTTTTCTTCCGTCCCAACTGACTGCCCCTGGGTCTCCCCACCCTCCACCGCAAAGTCTGCACAGCAATGGATCATGATTCAGCCAATCAAATAATTAGTGCCAGTTTTCACTCTAAACAACTGGGACCACCATTTTGATAACGCGCGGGAAGCGAAAAGTGTGGCAGTTCTATAACTTCGATTATTCCCAGAACTTTAATGGAGATTTGAAGAAAATGGCCACAGACGTTTTGGAATACAGTGATATTCATCTTCTTGTGAGAGGAGCTTTGGTGCGTAGCTTTGTTTGCCATTTTACATGGGGGCTTATCATCGCACGTGTATCGATCATGATCGTGATCGTGGAAGAACACAGTTTCATGAGACTGTTCATGAAACTGTGTTCTTATAATAATATTATAGCAATTCTTGCATAATTTAGCTTAAAAATAGAAATATCCTAGCGTTATGTCGAGGTCACTCGTCAGAACATATGTTGTAAGTTCTTCAAGTTTCCAAGTCATCCATCTCAAAGGAAACCAATCTTCCTTCAGAAAAATAACAATTATTGAATGAGGCAGAGTAGGATTTGGAGAATTATGCAGATCGAGGGGGATCCTCGACCTTCAAACTCGGTGGATAACATCGTCCTCTATCTAAAAATTCTTCACATCCTACTGTTTTGTATTTCTTCCGTTCAGTTTTAGTTAGAAATTCAGCCATTTCGTCTTTGGATAGCCGTGAATGCCATTTTCTTTCTAAGTTCACTTGGGAGTAACAGCTAGTTTACCACCTGGAATCGAGATATGTAATAATTTTATTTATACCATCAAATCAAAGGTACCGTAAAATTCTGAAAATGAGCCCCTCCTTGTATAAGCCCCTGCAAATATAAGCCCCCCAAACTCGTAATGCAAAAAAACCCTCCGTTAAATAGCCCCTCCAAATACAAGCCCCCCGGGGGCTTGTACTTGGAAATTGCCCTCAAATACAAAGTAAAACAAAGCAAAAACAGTAAATTTCCTTCCAACTATAAGGCTAGCCCAATCAATTTTGAAACGCAAATTTCCCTCCATCTGAATATAAGCCCCTCCAAAAATAAGCCCCTCAAAAAGGGCCTTTGAAAAATATAAGCCCCGGGACTTATTTTTGGAATTTTATGGTATATTTCTAGCATCTTCTTAATATGGTACGCGCAAGTTGATTATGTAGATTTAGGCAGGGGATTGGAGCCAATCAGAAATGGTGAAATATTTGAATTAACAATAAATAAACTTAAAATAAAATCCTGCACGGATGGCGAAGATGGCTGGAATCTGACCCTCAAATTTTTGCCGGGCCCTTTCTAAAAATGATTTCAAAAGGGTTCATTTATTGTCTGCACCCTTGCGGATTTGGTCTGAACGGTCAAAATTTTGTTGGCTCCTTTGAAGATAACATCTGAACACCTTGTCAGAAAACCTGCCATCCTTGGTGGGGGGGTGGGGGAGGTTGTGGATAAAACGTGGAATGTCATGGGGTACTCCCTTATATAAGCCATGTAGGTATGTGCTGCCCCAAAGGATATGGTTTTGAAGCTGTTTTGGTCTAAAAATAGGTATAGACTTTTTTGAATCTAGAAATTATTGTTGGATCCTGTAGTATCTGTGTCCAGTATAGTAAAATATTTTATCCTTATTTTCCTCAACATAATCATCATCATAACAAGTGAAGTACTCCTTTGATTTGCAGAATGATGGACGTTTAAAATTGCATAAAGGTGGAGTTATTTTTAAAGCAAACAAAACAGGAAAAGTAGATCAAGCTACAGTTGCAGACATTGAGTCGACTCATTGGATGAGAGTGGCACGGGGATTTGAACTAACAGTTGCTTTGAAAAGTGGACTGCAGTTAAAGCTTGAAGGCTTCAAAGAGTCTGTAAGATATTGTTTCTTGTCTTAAACCATTTTATTTTTATTAGTGCTTCATATAGCGCTGTGCACAGATGACGTCACAAAAACGTGACCCCTCTCATCAGACAAACATGGGCCATTTCTGCAAAAGGTCGCAAGAGGGCTGTATGAAAATGCACAGTTTGCGATCAGTTCTGTTCACCCCTTTAACGTTTGTAGGAGTGTTGCAGTTTCGAAATTCGAGAAAGATCCGGGAGAGTATAATTTAGAACAAATCAAAACATAGCTGTACAAAGGATTTAAGCAGAGCAGAAAATGAGAGGACTTTCAAACACTGTTTCTTGATACGCTATTGAAGCCGGTAAATGTTTTCAAAGAACAAGATACCTTTCAGTCTGAAATTCAGATCTGATTTTCAAGAATTCCCATCAAATTCTTTTAAAGAAAATTTGTTATTTGCTTAGAAATTTCTATTTCTGTGCGCCAAAGTAGAAAGAGTCGCAGTCATACCAGATATTTGATAAGTTCAGATTTTTGTGAAAATCAGAGACCATATTAGTATTTCAGACTGCTGGGCTAGTATTCTGAAAACCATTCCCACTATCTGAGATTTGAATATACTCAAGCTCGAAGAATTCGTCCACTTCAAGGCCATTGAACCTTTTTAAGAATTGCTTGGCATTTGTGAATAAACATTTAATGCTTCAGGGAGGTCTCAATGATAATTTTTCTGGATATCCTTTGATAACTTACTCAGTGAGTCACGCTGGTGAAGTGTTAAAAACATAGAGATTTCACTAAGGTCGATGATTGAGTCTACTTCAAACCCACGGCAATGTTTGATATTGCTTGAGATTTCTAAAGTAGCATGGTTTTAGAAGGGTTAAATCAGAGAATTAGTGAAAATGGATTAAATATTTCAGACTACTTCTTTAAATACATTTCCCGCCTGCCTGGTCACTCCATAAACACAGAGTACTTCGCTTTCTTTCCGGATTTCTCACATTCATGTAGCAACTCAGACCACTTTTTCAGGGATCCTTGAGTTCCTGTTTAACATTTCCCGACAAACATGCGAAAAAACATTGTTTTGACTCAACACTCAGGAAACCCATAAACTATTTTTAGAATCGGTGTGCTGCACTATTGTTAATGTTTATTTTAGGTACCAGTAGCTCATTTCTGTGACATTAAAAATTGCTCCCTGAATTAAGAGGTTCCATTAAGGGACAGGCATCCAGTAAATTGATTGGCTGCAAGACAAATTTGTGCGGATGTGTTTAAAATCTCAAATAAAAAAAATACTACCTTTCATTAAGTATGCCTGGGTGTCATATACAGATGCCCTTCTGCTCTAACCTGTAATGAAATGTCTGTGAATAAGATTGTAACCTTGCCCCTGCCTCTAAACACCATAACTATCTTGCCCTTGAATCAAATACTGCACCTCTCAATACAGTCCAACCCGGCTATTTCGAACTCGGTTAATTCGAAGTCCCCGCTATTTCGAAGGAAGATCGAATTCCCTTGAATTTACCCTTATGTTTTCAGTCATTTACTATCAGCTATTTCGAATTCCCCTCTATTTCGAACTCATCGTTCTTTCCCTACACCTTAAATCAATGCCGTTATTTCGAACTTGTCAAAAACAGAGCAGGTAAATAAGAGCACAGCTGGAAACGTATTGCATTTTATTTGAGCTCGTGTTGCGTAATTAATGACTTAACAATGCTTACTCACGTGCAGTGTCCCGCTAAGAAATTCCAGCTGTGTTATTCAATTACAAAACAAGACGCACTGTTAGTGAACTGTTCTTCCGGCTGAAATACTCATTTATGAACTCTGCTGTCTCTATTCTGATCATTCGACATTGATTTTTATGTAATAAGTGTCTTTCTTCATACTGTACTGTATTTTTTATGATTCATTGTTACTAATTTTACGCTTCCCCGGTTATTTCGAAACCCCGCTATTTCAAACTTTTTACCATTTCCCTTGGGACTTCGAAATAGCGGGGTTTGACTGTATCATTGATATTATGACACACCCCTTATCAGTACAGGAAATGTTGAATTGAGCAGGTCTCTGAGTGGCCATTGCAATATGTCAGAATGTCAAGTATGACTTGATAATTTTTATTTGGAAATTGTGGTGTTCTTATTGGTATTTCATTAAAAGGGAAACCAGCCCTATTAAAGTTTCTGTCCTTGAATTTTCTTTATTTAGGACTATGACCAACTATCGGCATTTGTGAGGAAGTATTTCAATATGGAAATGGAGGAAATTGAACTGTCCGTGAAGGGATGGAACTGGGGAGTGGCAAAATTCAAAGGTAAGTTGAATGGGTGGGTAAATAACTTTTGATAATCTCCTAATTTCTTCTCAATTGCCAGTACCTTGCATTTTCTGCGAAACAAAAGGAAAATTTGACTTTACATCAAGGGTCTTTATGGCCTCTGCCCTTTCCAGACACCTTTTCCAGGTTGAGGAAAGTGTAAAATAAACTGGTACTGATACTTTTTGGGCAAAGCTCATTCCTCATCTATGAACAAATTTATGGTAAACAGCTTAGTGTGTACTATGAGTTATAGTTGGAAGGAACTACAACTATAAGTTACGAAAGCTTATAAAATGTGCTCGCAGACATAATTAAATTATGTATATTAAAGGTGAAAGGTGAAGCTCTGAAATTATTAATTTTGTTTGCGTCAGTAGGCAATAAAAGTTCAAAAATTGTGAAAAATTGTGATTTATAAATGAATGGCTAAAATGGCTTAACCTGTAGGGTATAGTTTTTAAACTGTTCTTTATGTAAATGACTACATCTCAGATCTCAAACCGGTCTTGGATGTTATTTCAGGGTCTTCTCTTTCTTTCGAAGTTGACGAAAAGCCCGCATTTGTTGTTCCTTTAAAAGATGTTTCCCAGGCAACGACTGGTGAGTCTTTTCTTTATGGTTGCATTCACGATGAGCATGTTCAGTGTTATTTTGCGATATAAATTGACCCAGGCTTACTAACACTGCAGCATATTTGTCCTCCAGAAAGAAAAATATTGAGAACTGTGAACACTTTGGTTTGTTCCATTAGGTAAAAATGAAGTTACCCTGGAGTTCCACCAACATGATGATGCTCAAATTTGTTTAATGGAGATGAGATTTTACATTCCAGCCACATCTGATGGCACTTCAGAAGATCCAGTTAAAGTAATGTAGCATTACATCTATTGTTACTAACATGTGAACTGAATGATTTTATCATTGGTTTAAACTTTATTTTGCCTCATTTTTAGCTTTTATGATAATAATATTATGATGATGAATGCAAAACAAATAATTGAACCCCAACATGAAAAAAATTATTACTGGGCTGCCTGTGGAAGGTCTAGTTATAATTTCAGTTTTCAGTTGTCTACATAGAAAAACGAACACCCAGGGAAGAGACGACTCAAGGTCTGGGCACATTTGTTTCATACGATTTCCCTTTGCACAAATATTTTTTTGTACCTCGCCCAGTTTGTTATGCTTCTTCTCAATTCTGTTTGCCCATTCAGCAAGCCCAATATATTGATGTCAGCTTAATTACCAAGTTTCAATAAACCTTTGAAAGTTCACAGTTTGCATAAAGTGTCTTACCATACATATCTTTTTATGGAGATGTAAACTAAAGCCACTGCAAAATGAGAACTTAAAAAAGCCTATAATCAATTTATCTCAAAACATAATACACATGACCAGTATTTTCCTGAATGTGTTTTGAATACAAGCCAACACTGTAAATGTTAGGGGCAAAAACAGGATTAATATAGTGCTCAGTTATTGTGCAGTGAGATGAATAGCTTGAACCAAAAACAATTTCAGAGATCGTGTACATGTGATCCAAAGTAAACAGCAAGTTCATGAGCACATAGTGCGTTTACAGTGTGTTTTGTTCAGTCTTTTTAATACCCAAGGACTATGGATAATATTTTGATATTGTTTAGCTGGCACAAAAATTCAGAGGAGTTATAAAGCTTATTAATTTTCTGCCATGAAAAAAAGTTCGTCACGGGTGAGACAAACGATGAATTTGAGCGAATTTTCAAATCATATTAGCATTACGGTAAAAAAATATGTCATCGATCGTTTCATCTATTTACACTGTTTTTAAAAGTGTGTGCCAATGAAATCAACATGCAAGCGAGAAATCTTTAAACTCCTTTATGTCACAAAATAAGGATTAAATACCTTCACGTTGATGAAAAATAACAAGGGAAGAATCATAAAACTGAATATTTTTATCTTGTGGATTAAAAATTATGTAGACTGTAGACTGCAAATTAGATTAGTCTATGTTAAGTCGCAGTCCAGTGAATGAGCTCTGTGGATCAGGATCAGTGGGCAGTTGACTGTCTGTTTTAGTAATCTTCTCGTTTTCATACAAAATACATTATTCCTTTCTAGTGTAAGCAGCCCAGTGGATTCGCCTTTTGGCGAGTCTAGTTCTTTTATACTTTATATTAATTAGTTGGTACAGGATTTGTGGTACTCCTGATTATTTTTATGGATACTGACAATGTTTGACATTTGTCTCTGAGTAAGTTTTTCCCTTTTCATACAGAATTTTCATGAACGGGTTCTTGAGAAAGCAGACATCATTCAAGCAACAGGAGATGCCATTGTTACGCTACCTGATGTGGCCTGCCTTACACCAAGGTACTGTTGTTCAGTTATCTTGACAACACTGCAGACCTCCATACTTGATAACATAGACCATAAAACATAGTGATAGTGATGATGATGATAATAATAATAATAATAAGAATAATAATAATAATAGACATTCCCATAAATCAATGGACAGCTATATGAACAATGGTTTTTAGCTTGTAGGGTATTTTTATTTATTTTTTCTTTATTTTTTGTGACACTTTTATCAAATCATTTTTACCCATGGTTTTTTTTTTTTGGCGCAAATTATAATATTGTGTAATTGTTGCTACATATTTTAGTTGATGCTGTGGCTGGATACAGTTTGTCGCCCAGCCAAAGCTTTTAATTTTTTCTCTAGGTATCCAGACCTTGGTACTGCCATAATAATAATAATAATAATAATCGTATAGCTAATATCCTGCAGAAGGTGTTTTATGTCTGAGGGAACAATTTATGACAAGAGTTCCAGTACCAATGTTTACTGTGAGAAATAGAGGATAATAATAATAGTAATAGTAATAATACAATTTTAATTGTCCTCTCCCTGTATGGAGCTTTTCAGGGTTAATGAAACAAATAATTTAAATGGAATATAACATGGTTAAAAATCCCAACTGGTAGGAGGGAACCAGTCAACTATTTTAAAAGTGTGGCCCACGATTTGAGCTTGAGACTACCAGAACCAAATCCAGCTAGTAGTCAGGGGGGACTTGAACTTGGGGCCTCAGAATTACAGTGGAACCTCCTCTTTGAGACACTTCTATTCAAGAGACACTTTCATTCAGGGGACAGAAAATTTGGTCCTGGAAAAACGTCCTCATAATCTTGTTACCTCTATTGAAGGGACACTTCTATACAAGGGAAAGGGACACATTTTCTGGGTCCCAAAACCTGGGTTTGACCTCCATTCAGGGGACACCTTAGCACTCAAAACGTAACTGACCACTACTGCACTGGTGTGAATTCAACTTATAATGTCGCAGAGATGGGTTAACGATGATTTTGAATTTTTTGTATTGTCTTTGTTGGTTAACTATTATCAAACCCCAGCCTGCCCTAACCTCTATTCAGAGGACACCTCTTTTCAAGGGACACTTGCCTTGGTCCTAAGGGTGTCCTCTGAATAGAGGTTTCACTGTACAAGTCCAGCGCTCTATCCACTTGGCCACTGTACCTCTGTATAGAACTGACCTCACCTTCTCTTGATTCCTCACATAATCACATAGTCAGCTTTATCCCAAGGACACATATCCCAGAGAATCTTCAGTACCTCCATGAAGCTTCTGACCAGATTTTGGATCTAGTTCATCCAGGGTTTTATTTACTTGCTATTTTTTATTTGCATACAGCTTTTTATTTCACATTATGAATGAACCCACCATCTCCCTCTTTTTTTGTCACCCTCAAAGTTTGTTTGTCATGTTTAGGTTCCCTTAGTTATGTAAAGCCAAGTGCAATAACCATGAGCATTGTTAAGTACTTTAAACATTAACTGAAATGCATGGAGATTGAACAAAGAATAATTTCTCATTCAGATGTCTAATATCATGTCCTTTTTCCTAGGGGTCGATATTCAATGAAAGTGTTTCCATCCTTTCTTCAACTTCATGGCAAGACTTATGACTACAAGATCCCTTACACATCAGTGTTGCGGCTTTTTCTCCTCCCACACAAAGACCAAAGATTTATGTTTTTTGTGGTAAGGAAGTGTATTCTAATAAATTTTCTTAATAAAACAAGGTCAAATTGTTCACTGGGGCTGTTAGGAGTGAACAGTGATAAGTCTAATTTAAATTCTGTTTTTAAGTTTTTTGTAGTAATAACTGTTCACGTCTTTACTTGTGAAATAATATATAATGCAACATGTGTCAATGACACAGGAAGGTCTGAACTACCAGCTTTTGAGTCTAAGATAGAATACATTGCTGCACCACTTACATGTATTACCTGTTGAAGCTGTTGATGCAGAGGAGGTTATAAGTGACGGTAAAGTGATTCTTAATTATCACAGGTTAGTATGGATCCTCCAATCAAACAAGGCCAGACAAGATATCCATTCTTGATTATACAGTTTGGAAAGGATGAAGAATTTGATGTAAAGCTTAACTTGTCAGAGTAAGTAATATTTGGGTTTAGTATTTACCAAATCAGTGAATAGTAATTTTCGTCCATTTTGATTGGCTCCTGTAACTTGGAATATCCTTAGCTATTCACTGTTTTGCAACCGGAGCCAAGATAGCATCTCATTTCAAGACATTTTCTGAAGATGGAATTTGAGCGACAAATGAAGTAGTCGTACAAAGAAATACCAGAAAAGTGACGAACTTTGGCTTGTTGGTGTTTATTGGTAATTAGAAAATTATTTTCATGCTGAATTTGCAACAAAAGTCGTAACAATCACTTGACAAAATCCCTGAAATGTTTGTAAATTGTAAACAAAGTTCCCATTAAGTGACGTTTTTAATTTACCAAAAGTTATTCTCTTCATTTTTATCCACCTAATTTGGTAAAATTTAATACCAAAACAATTATCCCCCTCAGGGTCAGTGAACAGCATTAGATGAGTGTCAAGTGTTTGACATTTTCATTTCATCATGAATTCTTTCTTTGGTCCCATTTTACTTAGCGCGAAAAAATTTTTGAAGAGCAGGATTGATCACATTTCCGGTTCTGTAATTTGAATTGTGGCATAGGTTGATTGGTTGGAGGCTCCTTCATGGGTGAGACATTTCTTACTATTAATGTGACTGTGTGATCAATACAGTTAAGCCTTAATGTGCTGCTTGTGATGGACTGTGTGACTGCATGATGTGGTTCGCAAGTCCAACCCACAAATATCACCCTTGCTCGCCAACCAGTCCTCAGTAACTCAGAGGTTAGAGCATCCGATCTAGAACACGGAGGGTTGTGGGTTCAAATCCCATCTGGGGCTCAGAATTTTTCTGTGTCCTCTTACGGTTGATTCTTTACATCTCCCTTTACTTCCTTTATAATATTAATATAGGTGGCATAGGTAATTTGAATTCCCTCAAAAAACTTCACTTGCCCATTGGGTGAGTTAAAAAGAAAATTTGCAAAATTTAGCCTGATTGCAAAATCCACACTGCTACTCCCAGCAATCTAATGGCTTACCCCTTGCGGATTTTATTTAGGGAGGAGTTACTAGAAAAATATGAAGGCAAGATAACTCAAGAAATGACTGGTCCAATTTATGAGATTGTGAGCCGGCTCATGAAAGCTGTTATTGGAAGAAGAATTACAGTGCCTGGAACATTTAAAAGGTATCAAACAACATTAATTTGATGCTTTATAACCGTAGTTTGCAGTTAACAGTTTCACGTTACCCACCTTAAGATTCGCGGGTGGTAGTTTGCAGCTGTCGTGTTTGTTTTCATTCCTTTGCTCACTTCTATCATTTTCTGAGAAATCCTCCTCAAAATTATGTTTCTATGAAAAAGAATTTGATATTAATGAGGGAAAGAGCTCTCAAAAGACTAGTAGTATTTCCTCTCAAACATGGGGTCGTCATATTTTCTGGAACCAAAAAACTTGTGGTGTATCATCTGTTCATACATGAACCTCAAACTGCAAACCTGACGGCAAGGCACTGGTCGCATGACTTCTTGATGTTTGGGTTTCACAGGAAATGGCAAAAACCTTGATCTTAATGTCTCTTTTATCATTACTATTTGTATGTAGTTAACCCTTTAAGCCCCAATATCCACATACAAATTCTCCAAACTGACCTCCATACATTTCCTTAAAGAATTAGTTGAGAGAATTTGATAAAAGATCAAAGTATTTTCTCTTAGGTGATCATTTAATTAATTCTCATAACCTCATCTGGATGTCGTTAGGAGAAAATTGCTGTTGGTCACTATTGGGACTTAAAAGAGTGTAAGTTTTCAGCTCAGGGCAGATAATTATTGGCAAAAGTAAGATGATGATAATTTGATTATTGAATTTTTTTCCTTTTGTATTTCTAGCCATACAGGAAACAGTTGTATAACCTGTTCATACAAAGCCGGAAGTGGAATGCTGTTTCCACTGGAAAGAGGCTTCATATTCGTTCATAAGCCCCCTGTACATGTACGCTTTGATGAGATATCCTCTGTGAACTTTGCTCGTGTGGCAGGGGGGGCAGGGTCCAGTCGATCATTTGACTTTGAGGTGGAGACTAAATCAGGGACCACTTACGTATTCAGTAGCATTGAAAAGTAAGTAGACTGGAAAGGATGTGGAAAAATAATAATAAGATTTTAATGTGCTTGCTACCTTTGTTTAACCCAAACGTACACCTGTACAGTAAAAACTTGGAATAAGAACCTGCATTTTCCCCAGTTAGCCTTAACAGGTTCTTACTTAAATGGTAATAAGCACAAATTGAGGCTGTTTAGGTTCTTAAATAGGTTCTTGTTTTAATTGTAGCTAAGAATATTTAGTAGTATTCAGCTTATTCCTTATGATATAATCTGTTTACCAAATTAGTATCTATGTAGTATAAGAAGAAGAACTGAAGCAAAGATCACATGAACTTTGAAGTCCTCCTTGGGGGAAAATAAGATACATGTATCTTATTTGCCCAAGCGCACAAGATTTTTCTTATACATTTTAGAAAATAAGAACATGTTTGAAATTTTAGGCTCAAACGTTTCTTGTATAGAGGGGGCTAATTAGCAAATTTTAGCGTAACAGGTTCTTATTAATCAGATTCTTACACATGGGTTTTTACTGTGTTTGGTTAAAATGGTTCCTGTGATAAGCCATGATTTTTCCCATCCACGTACTGCTGGTCTTCATTAAGCAATGGTGTGAATAGGGTGTGTGATATTCCTCAATTCAGTGTGTGTATGAAATGTTGCAATCAATAACACATCCATGTCCAATACCCTCCACTAGATTCCAGTGGTCAAAAACTGGAGTCCACTGGAGTTTATACTGGAAGTCTAGTCATAAAATGAAACTACCCTGGTAGAAGTATAAACAAAAGGAGCTATCATGAGACGAACAATTGAATAGGCCACTTCTGAGTTCCAAAACCCTCTTTTTCAAAATGAGGTTAAGTGCACAAGCTTTCTTGTGAAAATGAGTTTTATTTGCATGAGAATGAAAAATGATTTCCATATCAAAGGCTGAGCACCTACCCTCGTTTTGAAACAAAGGCCTGGGGGAACACGGAAATGGCCTATTGTTGATCCTTATCATGAACAAACCATGAATAATATTCTTTATAATATGAGATACAAGACAGAACTGTTTCTTGTTCTCAAGCCTAGCAAAAACTAAAAACATTACTTCCCCTGTAGAAGGGAGCCAAACATGAACCACTTAAGAGAAGTGTTTTCTGTTTAGTCAATTACAGTTCATTTTTTGGCCTTGAGACAGCTCAAAAACAGATTTTTTCAAATTAATTCACAAATGTACACTGTTTGTAGCATTGAAATCAAACAAATCAGCTCTTTTCATAATATATTTGTAAAATACAATCAAAGGTTTAGTACATAATCTGAGTGAAAAGAAGCTAACATTTAAAGCTTACTGGTTCTGAACATATTTTTAGAGAGGAATATGGGAGGCTCTTTGATTTTGTTAGTGGGAAGCATCTGAGAATCAAGAACACTGGCAAGGTAAGAGTCTTTGTTTAACTTAATTTTGTTTTTTAGAGCTCAGCATTAGTAACTGTCATTGAGGTAACTATCCACTTAGCAATATGTATGCGTCTTAAATGCTCTGTTCGCCTCTTTGATTTTTGCATCAGATAGGAAATCTGTAAACCAATCATGAAAGCCACAGTAGCAAAACTAAGTTCACTTCCATTGAACTTAATTATTTTTGATGTTATTGATAGTGTCTTCTAGTTTTGTTTTCAAGATATTATCAGTTGAGCTGGTTTAAATTAAAAATGTGAAAAATGTGTGATTGTTGTTTCCTTTACTACTGTTGGAGACTGGGCCTGATTGTAGTTGAGATTTGATTGACAGATAAATTGTACATGTGAACACAACTGACTGTGACTTTAGGTCATGGAATCTTGTCTGATTCTGACGCGAGAGTGAGGAACTGAGTTTTTTGGTTGGAGAGAAGGGAAAGGTGGACACAGGTTGTGGTTATTTCATCACTACCGCAGTAGACAGTCAATCTGTAAGTTAGTTGACCAAGCCAGGTTTTTGCCCTACTGTATTTCCGGTGTGAAAGCATACCGCTACTATTAATTTCTTATCGGATATTTCCCATTATTGTCATTTTAATTTTTAATGTTCATGTGTGGTTAAAGGTGTCATCTAAAAAGTATGAAGATGAACTGATGGCTGGTTCAGATGAGGATAGTCATGATGCTTATCTGGAGCAGATGAAAGCAGAGGGAGCTGAAAGAGATGAAGATGATTCAGAGTCAAGTGAAGGAGGTCAGTCTGTCTACCAAAAGGGTTTTTCTCTTAGATATTATGAGTATGATTATGATTATGATTATTTTTGCCTTTTTTATCAATAGTGTCGTAAACACTGAATGGTTGTCTGAAAATCACTTTGTAAAATAACTAGGATAGTACGCGCGCTCTGATTGGCCGAGAGGCGTATTTGTATGAAAGGATGTAAACGTAGACTACGAGTAGTCCCCATTTTTCCTCAGGGATAGCAGAGCGAGCGAAACGCGAGCGCGCGTGAAAATCACCCCACGCTTTGGCTTGCTTTTTTGTTTATCCTTTTTCAAGTTAAAACTGTCAAAAAAGAGGGAAACTGGTACGAGCCACCTTAAGCAGACCACGAGCAGTGGTCCTTCTTTCCTCAGAGCCACCCGCGGTTAGCGAAAAAGTAAACGCATGCAAATTAATGATACAAAGGAGGAGAGATTGGGGCAGAGGAAGCTTGTACCTTGTGGCTTCGTTTCTCACCCCTCGTGCGTGCTCTGATATGTTGTGACTCAAAAGAAAAAAAAAGAGACTGCTTGCATTGTAAAATCATTGATTCAAAAGTTAGAAACAGGACATATCTCAAGGCTTGTCCCATGAAAGAAGAACTCCTCATTATTCGGTAAAAAAAATAATGAGTATTACCAGTTTATCAGCTCGCAAATTAAGTGGAGCATAGAAAGGATGTGACACAGAACCCGCATAATGGAAACTGCAACGTAGGACCAACCAGGATGAAACTTGAGCAAGTACGCAAATACATATACGAATTATTCACTCTCTTTATTCTACTAAAGAGCAATTTCAGTTTGTGGACAAAACTCAGGGTATAAATTAATCAGTATTAGTCTCTTGGGGGACTTAAGTGTTGCTGTAAGACTCACCTTTTTGTTTTCTAATGTGACATTATCAGATTCTGATGATTCGTTTGCACCTGAAAGCGGCGCGGAGGATCAAGATGTTAGAGAAGAGTAAGTCTGCAGTGCCTTAAGTAATAATATCAGTCTACCCCCAGTTGTTCAAAACATGGAGGACAATATCCACTATGTAAATCACTATCCAGTGGATAAAGATTAGGGAATGCGGTGGATTATTTTAAGCTGGCCTGTAACATTAAACATATAATTTTATCTAGTTAGCAATTATAAAGACGTTTTTATTATTATTATTATCGTCATTATAATCATTATTATTGTTATTGTGTTACCACATCACCCTCAGCACACCATCGTCATCATCATTATTATCATCGTCATCTTCACCTTCACCATCAAAGGAGATTTACCTGATGGAAAATGGTATCCACCCTTTGAACGGTCCTGAACACGCAGATTCATATCAAAGGCTCCTTATGAAAAACTTTAACAAGTGGCGTACAATCTTACCAAGGAAAAATCTTAAATCAAACTCTGTAAATTTTACTACAGACTTAGTATTGTGTAGTATGCGTGTAGCTGCTCAACTATTTTATAAAATTGTTTTTTTGCATAAGACTGCGATTCTGCTTGGACGTAGCTCTTAGGGACGGGTAGACTTTCTCAAAGTCCTTCGCTTCTCATTTCCGGTTCCGGTGGTTGGCCCCAGCTCGGTCGCTCGCTTTTTGCCGCAGAAAACATAAAAAATGTAAAAAATCAACCGCTCGCGCTTCGCGCTCGATCGTGAAAAAAATTAAGCTCGACTTGAAGGCAAGTCTGAGGGACAGGGAGCGATGCGAGGCAGCTGTTTGCAATTGGCAGGCTAGATTCTGTTTTAGCCTGCGTGCAGACGATAACTAAACTCTGATTAGTACCGTCTGCGAAGCAGCGCAGAGATCCTTGTTCTGGACCCCCAACCGACTCAACGAATTACCGGAAGTGCGTTTCGAATTTCCCTTCAACCTGATTGACTATTATCAGTCTTGCGACAAACAAAACAAAGGTCTTTTTTAACTGGCCAATCGTGGTGCGTACTCAAATCTGGGTACACAGCTGGAAGTCCAGAACAAGGATTTCGGCGCTGTTTCGCAGACGGAGTTAACCACAGTTTAATTTCGTCTGCGCGCAGGCTAGATTCTGTTTCTGATACCTGGCCACCCAGACTTCAATCTTTAAGTCGCATTAAAGGGAAGGAAATCTAATGCGCCAAACAATTCGAATCTTCAACAACTCCCTGGGTAACCCCCCCCCCCGGGCAAAGTGAGTCGGGCTTATATCATCTACCAATGATAATATACCTTGTATTAAAAAAGGGAGTGAATTAGGGTCATGGTAACAAAATTTCATACCTTTACCTTTCAAATCATGTTCGAACAAGCCAAACTCTTTCATCCAACTATGTAAAAGATCGCAGTATGGAACTACGTTGTCAGACCCCGGATCGTAAAAAGAAGTTAAAGTTGACACTTGCGGTTCTAATTCCCCATCCTACCTAAGCAAGAGTCAAATTCCCTCCTCACCGAGCATAGTACGTGCCCGGGGTTTCCCTGGGGGGTATGTTGAAGTTTTGAATTGACTGGCGCGTAAATTTTAAAAAAGATAAATTATGAGTCTCAAAGATCGATCTAGGTTTGTTGTGTAAATTAATAGACTGTGTTTGGTGGCATCTTATCACCAGGTTTGAGAGCAACCCATCGTCTTCTGAGAGCGGATCTGGATCCGACGAAGAAGGCAAATCAAAGCCAAAAGAAAAGGAGAAGAAGAAGAAATCACCTGAAAAGAAAAGGAAAGCTGCTGAACCAAGCACCAGCAAGTCACCGAAAAAGAAAGCCAAGGTTGCGGTATGTCTTAACAGCAACAGAAATTATCAATTTATCAGTCAGTCAAACCTCATCTCATTCATTACAGTAATTTCCTTTCCACAAAGCACAGTCTAGAACTAACTCCTATGCCTAGATACAATATAAAAGCCTCATGACAAATATCATGGTTGTTCACCTTTACTTGGGCAATGAATTCAATGAAAGGAGTTGTGCATTGAAAATCTAGTTTTGCTGAATTTTAGCAAAGAAACAAAAGCTGTTCACCTTTTGGATTCAAGAATTCGGACTCACAAAATACACACGACGAGAAAAGCTATTAAAGCGAAGTCGGCGATATAATTTACAAAACGTGCGAATGCAGCAAAGGGCAGACCCCATCCACAGGTATCCGGATATTTCTTAATCCGCGCTTTTTTTTCCGCATTCTTAAATTTCCACATCCACACGTATCCGTTTTCAAATCGAATTTGCCCGTCCACACGTATCCGACACGTATCCGGATTCATTCTAGTACCCAGGACTCCTCTGGGATTTGGTAACAGAGCATGCGTCGTAAAAACGGGTAAGAGAGAGAACTTGGGAGCAAGGTTGTCATGTTGAATACAGTATTCACGGTAAAGAACTGAGCTCGATCTTGTTACGTCACCGGATAAAAAATATTCGGATTTAGCGTTCACACGATTGCGGATTCATAGCGTATTCAAAAATTTCCACTCTGGAGAGCGGATTCAAAAAGTTGCGGATTAAAAAAATATAAGGACACGTGTTGACGGGGCCTAAGAATGGTTCTGTTCTCAAGATCAAAAGTATTCACGCACGAGTGAGGAATGTGTTAAAAGCGTGCATTTTACAACGTTGAAGAACGCATTTTTGACATTGGTTGCTCTTCATCTTTTATTACTTGGACCTCTTTCGGAAGTCGCAAGAGTATTTTGGCCATGAAAAAATCGGGAAAAAGAGCTCAGGTGTGGTATATAATCATGATATTTAAGTACAAGTATAATTATTCTCGCCCGAATAAAGTTAGGTGGTGTCAAAAACTATCGCGTGTGTAAAACTGGAAATATCTTGTATTCAAATTACAGCTATCAAGTTGCTTTGTGCAGTACTCATTGTTTACTGTGTTGTACGAGGCTTTCAAACGTTTGTGGCAGCGGATCATTCCATTTATTACTTATATGAAAACGACTCACTAAAACTGCCAGGTTGTTTAATGCACAGACTGAAGGTTGGGCAGTGGCTGTCAAGTAGCACTTAATAGGGAGCTTGAGCAACGACGATCGATCGTAAAAAAAGATTAATTTGCGTTTTTGCAAACTTTATTGCGTATATTTGGACTCTTTCAGTATGTGAAATGTACGCGAGTTCTCCTGGAATTGAATTCTTAAGGACTTTATTCAGGTTTAAAAAGAGAAAGGAAAATTATTCTTCGTATGTTCACGTCCTTCGTAAAACGTCGCATTAGGAGGTTTCAGGTCATAGTCAAGCAGTGGACATCAAGGAAATGTACTAAAAACCGTGATGCTCGTGCAGAACTGTTGTTTTGTTCATAAAACCAATTGTTTTTCGACGTTTTTGTTGTCGTCGTCATGGTTGCTTAAGTTACCTAACTTGCTATAGTGCACTCTGCTCCGTCTTTCCCGTGTTTGTGTATAGTTTAATTCATGTAGTTTCTTTTTAAAACAGTCTCACAATTTAGCCTGAGAGCAGGCTCACATGTTTGGCGTTTCTTTCCGCTAGTCGCAGGGGCGGATCCAGGATTTTTTTAGGAGGGGGTGCACTCGTCTCTTGCTCTACTTCAACACCAATAAACCACATAGTTTTTTTTTTGCAGAATACCAGTTGTATTAGAAAACCGCAGGTCATCTCGGGGGGGGCGCACCCCTGCACCGTCCCCCTAGATCCGCCCCTGAGTCGAGCAACGCAGAAGCCAACGCGACGTCCAACCATGAAAGCATCGCTTAGCCTGCGTGGACGTGTGTCAGGCGTTAAAAGGGAAAGAGGAAGGGGCGCGCGAGAGCACGAGGCCGGGCGTGCAAAGAGGGGAAAAATAGGACCTCCTCGCGCTCTCGCGTTTGAATTCCTTCTTCCAGTTTTCCTTTGAACGCCTGATACGCAGGCTTGGCGGCGCGAAACCCAAACACAGTAGCTCACCCGCAGGCTACAGTTACTTTAAACTGGAGCTCACCTCAAAGGTGTAACTATGTTTTTTTTTCTGACTTTGCTGGCTGTATGCTTTCCTAGGCAGAGAAACCCGAAGGCAAGAGGAAAAAGAAGACCAAGAAGGATGCAAACGCTCCTAAGCGATCGCTATCGGCGTACATGCTGTGGCTGAACGAAGCTCGAGCACAAATTAAGCAAGAACACCCTGGCATCTCGGTCACTGAGCTATCCAAGGTTGCAGGGGAAAAGTGGAAAAAACTGGAAGATAAAACGGTGAGTCGATAAGTCATCATTCATTTACTTCTGTACTCATTTAACCGCCGCTGGTTTCTTCGCTTTACAGTGTGCTCAGGTCCCAAGTTATAGGTATTGCTTCGTGTGGTCCTTGTCCAAGGTTTATTTGTTTGGTAAGATTTGTGTAAAATAGAATGAAATTGTTGTATGTATAATAAATGTATGGGGCTGTGTAGAAATCTTACTTGAAGGTTTTCGTAAACGCTTCTCGAGAAGCAATCTCGTTCCCAGAGGCTGCGATCCTTTTGGTCAGCACCAAGGATCACTGAATAAGGGTAACGCAGACTCTGGGACGAGGTTGTTCGAGTAGCGGAGAGTGTTCTCCACTTGTGCATTTCCCATAATACTCCTTGTCCCCCCCCCCCTCCCTCCCTCTTAAAGTTTTGTGTAATTTATTGTCTTCAATTTCTCTTGGGGCGACTGTAATACCCAGGAGGAATTAAAAAGTAATGTAGACGGAGGGCTCTCGCTTTCCTCTGGACAAGTTAATGTTTCGGAAAACGCTGACGTCATAGCTACTCGGAATAGATGAGCATATAGCCTGGAACGAAAACTTACCTTACGAATGAAAGGTCCAACTGAAAACGATGCGAATACGCAAGGAACTTTCGATGGTGAGGAGAGGGCGTTAATGTTAACTCGAAAACGAAGGTGTTCGGAAACACATTAGAGTAGACTGGGACTCCATTGTTAAGCTGGGTCAATAAAGGTCATTCCCCACTAAAAGGTTACTGCTTACTGCAGATTTGAAAACAGTTCAGCGTAAGCGAACAGAATGTGTTGGCTACTCAGTAGACCTGCTTTGAATGTTTACGCTTTCTTTTTCAATATATCTTTTCTTTTCTGCCTTGTTCAGAAATGGCAAGAACAAGCGAAAAAAGACAAGTTGAAATACGACGAGGCGATGAAAGCTTACAAGGAGAGCAAAGCGAATGAACCGAAAGAGAGCCCTGAAGAATCCAAACCCAAGAAGAAGAAAGGCTCAGTTAAGGAGTTCTTTGGAAAGAAAGAAGACAAAAAGAAAAGCTCGCCTCGTAAATCGGGTGGCGGCGAATCACAGAAGTTTAAGAGTGCGGAGTTTGTGGATACAGACGAAAGCTCTTCAGAAGAAGAAGAAAAGGTAAGCTATGATCTTTTCCCATCAATTTTTTGTGGTGGTTGTTGTTGTGTGTGTGTGTGTATACCCAAATGGCCTTGTTTTTTTATGATATTATGGCCAAACAGATTGGGAGAAAAGTGCGTTGTAAATTCAGCTAAGAAAAAGGATACGAAATTTGGTTTTCGCCATTGTGTGCGGAGAGTAGGTTGGTCTTACCTTTTAGTTTGATCACGACTACGTTGTTGCAAAAGAAGCCTTATGGTTTACCCTTTAACGTGAGTTTTTTGCACTTTTGGAGGAGCTAAATGCCATTTTTCGGTCTGTATTTCCTGTACGGTAACCGTTGAAACTGGAAGGTCCATATGGGTCTTCTGTATCCCGTAAAGTTTTCTCCTGCTTTCCCCATTATTAGCAGACGAAACTTTGACTTCTCAGATTATGTTTTGTTTGTAACTTGAAACGGCAGTCTAGTTCGTTTTGTTAACATTACCAATTACACTTCCTTATGGGTTATGTAACGTAACGTCAACGAAGAAATTACTGGTCAACGACAAAATCGCAGCTTCTCGTCCTACAAATAAACTTCCCGAGCATTATATCAAAAGTTACAAACAACAGAAATATGAACTTTGATGGAATGTTAGGCGAACAAGTTTTCAAAAAGCGCTATTGAAACTGATCCATTTTTGATCTTCAAATTTGTCCATCCTTGCCCACTTTGGTATTTGCTGTGTAATTTATATCTTCTTTTAATGTTTAAACGATTATTTTATGTTTTATGGCTCAATTTGCTGGAAGTTCCTACTGTTAGAATGATAAAATTCAATGATTTCTTCGTACATTCAAATGATGTTCTGTTATTCATAAAAAACAGAAGTCTAAAGCCAAATCCAAACCGAAACCCAAAGCAAAAGCAGAAAAGGCTAAGAGTAAAAGCAAGAAGGATTCAGACGAAGAATCTGAAGAGGAGGAGGAATCAGAAGAAGAGGAAGAAGAAATGAGTGAAGGATCTGATTCAGATTGAGGATAGCCGGAAGCCGAAACTGGATAATAATCTCTTTCATTGTCAAGAGTAGGAAAAATCATTAGCCTATAATCTGTAAGAATAAGTTGTCATGAGAAGGTACTGTATATAAGGTATAATTAAAATTTCATCCGGTTTTGCCAATCAGTTATCACGTGCAAAGATGTTAAGTAAGAGACAATGCCTGTTTTCTCGTCTACGCTTCACCCCGCTTCTCTTGTCTTGTTTGCCGCTACCCAAACGCTGTCATAGAGGGCTTTAGATTCTAAGACGAGAACGACTACGAGTACGAGATTTTCTCAATACTATGCAAGCGCGTGAACCAGCATCATTTTGGCGGGAAAACGCGATAGCCTTTGTCATTTTACTACGAGTTTGAGCGAAAATGTCGTAGTGGCGAGAACAAGTTTTCAAATGTTTAACGTTTTGTCATATTGCGATCGGGAGAGGGCTTAACCTCCTTCAATATAGATAACAGTGCTAACTTTTCTGGTAAAATGAAGCTTTCCGGGGTTTCTCTTTTTCGAGAATACGCGAGAAACCTTTCAGTCAAATCTCGCACACATCGTCGTTCTCGTCTTCGAATCTATTGGTCTCTTATACGCCATTTGCACGATGACGTCTTTTTACTGCTAAGAGCAGAATTAATTCCGTTTTTCCTTTGATGTTTAAATTTGTTAATCTCAGTGAGGTTTAAATAACAAAAACCCAAATATGCACAAGAAAACAAAATCTTGAAAGGATTCTGGTAGTGGTAGTAGTAGTAAAATGACTTCATCGTGCAAATGGCCTGTGGAGCCCACTCATTATACACTGCACGCGTTGTATCTCGGGATGTATGCTTTTGCATCTTCCCATGATGCCCTCGACTTCATTCTCCTCGCTCTGCTGGCGCCTGGGGACGAGGAAAAATATTGGGCGCAAACATGACCTTTTGTTTTAGAGTAGAACAACTATACAATGTTGTCCGGAGAGAAAATCTTTCAGCCTAAAGATAGGCAACCCTTGATTTGCTTGTGATCGACCTTTATAAATAAAACGACCGTTAAAGCCTAAAGTTTCTGGTGGTAGTTTTTCTTCCCTGAAAACTGTAAAATGAAAAAAACTAAAAACGAACCGTCAACGGGAGAGTCCCTGCCCGCTAACTTTAATTCAGATGCAAGAGGCAATTCAAGTACTTCGGAGCTGGGTCGTTAAGAGTAAATACCCAGGGACGCTCGTCTTCGTTTAATCTTTGCATTGGAGTAAATAAGGCCCTGTCCACACGTAACGCGTTTTCAAAAGTATGCGTTTTCGTTGTTATCGAAAACGCTTCGATAGATTCGCTTCCATTCTACCGTTTTGATGCGTTTGCGACTGTCCACACGAAAACGCTCGATGACGTAAGTTAAACTCTAAACGCATGCTACGCGCACGGTCGTCGTTTTCATTTGATTCGTTTTCGACCGTCCACACTAATCAGACGATTGTGCGCGTTTTCGTTTTCATCCACTTTCAATAGCGTTTTCAAATCGATGCGTTTTCCTTGAAAACGCTCAGCGTATTAATTTGTGGACAAAGGCCTAAACGCATCATTTTGTTTCCGTTTTCAAACGAAAACGCATTTGTGTGAACAAGGCCTAAGATCACTACAATGCAAGAATTTTGCCCGTAAATCTTGCCCAAAGCAGGCTCGCACCTGGGTGTCCGAGGATGCCTGCAATTGAGACTGAAAACAACTGAGTACATTTCGCAACTGAGATATCTTGCCAGCGCTTTCCATTTGTCAGAATTGGCCATTGCCAGACCAGTCAGTGTGAAAATATAATAGTATTTTTTTCCAAAGGTATCTTCTACGTGTATATTATTTACTGATGTCGCTGGATAGTTTTGATTGAAAGTGAAATTCTCATTACGACGGGAGTGGTCTGGCCGGTCAGTTCTGACAAATGGAAAGCGCCCTTACAGTTGTTGCCGACTAAACATCAGTGCCTTAGGCTGGTTTTCACTAGCGACAGAGTCGGAGTCGGAGTCGTAATCAGAAGCGCAGAGCTTATGATCTAGTGAAAACAGCGTTCCGATTCCGCTTACGACTCCGTCGCTTATGTTCCGCTTTTGATCTAGTGAAAACCAGATTGTCGGAGTCGGAAGCAGAAGCAGAAGAACCAAACCAATCACAAAGCGTGGGAACGTGCATTGTGATTGGTTTGTCCTTCCGCTTCTGCTTCCGACTACGACAATCCGGTTTTCACTAGATCATAAGCGGAACGTAAGCGACGGAGTCGTGAGCGGAGTCGGAAGAAAATGGAAGCGTTCTGATTCTTCTGATTCCGATTCCGTAGCGCTTGTGACTCCGCTTACGACTCCGACTCCGTCGCTATTGAAAACCAGCCACACTTGTATCGGTTCACTGTAGGCAAAAATCGCCAAGAAAATAGTTGGCAGCTCTAGGACTACATGGGAAGGAGGTATTATTTTCGGCTCTTAAAAACAACAGGTGCACAGATCGATTCAGCTTGAATCACTTGGCGGACAGTGACACCCGTAACATCAAACCTGTCTTGTGCAACCTGCAAGAAAAACATGGTACATTAAGCCAGCAGAAATCACCGCGAAAACTTACATTTTTTTTATATTCGGCTCTAAGCAACCATGAAAATCCTAGTTTACTTCTCAATTGTCGAAATAGAGTCCCACATGTACGTTTACTAAAACCCTTCAAGGTGCCTTATAATATGATGTTTTTTTCTCTCAATTCAATGGGACGAATTCATCGTCATAACCGACAATCCTAGCTTAACTAAAACACTTAATAGTAGATTGCGTGTTGAGCCGTATAACTACTCAAACAGCTATGAAAGAGCTTTCAGGAAATGCTTTCATGTTTGTTTTTGATTGATTTTTTAAAATGCTTGCTTTAAACACAGGGATTTACATAAAGATTTCGCAACAGAGAAAGAAAAAAATCATTGACAACTATTTAAGACATGTTGATACCTAAATTTTAATATTAATTGGCTTATTATGAAAAATAAGCTATTTTTCTTGTTCAAAAGCAGTCACTAACCAACCGGTGGGATTCTGTTGTTGTTTCTGTACTTTGTTGTTGGCGGCCGTACAATGTGGTATGAAAGATTTTTTTTTTCATGCAAGAAATCAGAAGCGTTTTTCACTAGAAACTGTTGGATTTATCTGAAAACCATGGCAACTAGGCACTCCTGATGAAAATTTACCTGGAATTTTAAAGGGGCTCTTCATGAATGATGTAACATAGCTAGTCCATTGTCGCTGACCGAGAAATTGGAATTAGCGCTTAATTTGCAAGTTACCATCTGCGTGAAAACAGGTAAAAATCTGTGGCGATAGAGAAAGGGCTATTGTTTCCGAGGGCTGTTTGGGATTTAAAGCTGCAGATATTGTTCCATGAATGTAAGCACAGTCTTCTGAAACCTATACTGATGAGCTTTCTGGCAAGAGAATTTCTCAGGTATGCCCTTGACGAAACATCGTGTGGCACCAAAGAAGATGGCACGCAATGTCATATATCATTTTTTTTCAAAATTATATGGCTAGGAAATGAGACTGGAATTCAGCCTTGTTTTTGCTCCTTATGAGTCAGGGATAGTCAATTTCATGGACAAACTGCGAGCTTATAAAGTTTCCCGATTTGGATTTCTAACGGAGTTACTCAAAAGTTACAATCAATCATAAGAACTTTGACAGGTGTAAATCCTAAGTAATTAGTGAGTTTTAGTGACCGCTTCAGCGTTTCATGTTTTGCGTACGAAAACGAATTTTAGTTCAAAATGTCGGCGGAAAGGTCTAGATCCAAGGGCACTCCACTTATGTAAACATACTCCTTGAAACTGGACGTTGTCTAATGGAACTGAGAAGTTATAACTTTTTTCACAATCGTATCCGGAATTTTGTCTTTCCCGACAGGTACTTGATATAGTGGAATGAATTACTTGTATTTACTTTTTTGTGCTGTTGGGCGATAATCGCAATGATTGTTATTGGGCCAGTTTAAGAATACTCAGCAGGATAAAAAGAGTGTTTAATATAAATTAAATGATTTTAGAATCTTATCAAACGAAAAAAAAATCAATCAGTTAACCTATGAGAAATATTCATCGTACTTTGTCCACACCGTAAAGCATGGTTTCGACAAGAGAGAACAATGATTTCGATCGGCGTTCAAGGATTAGTTAACGTGAGTGAATCATGGAACCATCGGGTATAAAATAAACTAAATTACATAATTTTGAGTCGGTCTACGCTCGTTCGCAAAACTGGACCAAGAACTTTGTGGCTCTTTTTTTAAAATAAAAAACAACAAAAAACAACAACAAAAAAAGAATAATTGAAACCTTGACAGGTGCAAAAAAAGTAAGACTGATGCTTCTAGAGTCTTGAAAATACAGCCCGGCGATGCCTCTTGGAATTAATCTATTTAACAAATTATGATCAATAAACGTCTTTCCAAGCTATATGCGTGAAAGATTGCCTTTTTTTGCAGTAATGAAGTTTATTGGTTTGGTTACAGTTGAAGCGGAACTGTAGTGGAACTGTAGCATAAATCATGTTTTCTCCCTCTTCTATAACCTACTAATTAAGCCGATGAAAATTAAGTTTAAAGGAGAAAAATATTTTAAAGGTGTCTTTGTTAATTTGCGACCTATTTTATCTTCACAGGCATGTCTGAGTTCCTCTCACTATTAAACAAAATGTAGCTGAGGTGTAGATAATTAAATGCATGCCTGGTTATAAAAAGTTTTCATTTAAGATTTCGCCACTTGCAGAGTTTGTCCTTTACGGGTACCGTTTGGCTGTATTCAAACAAACTGAATATAAAAATCAATTTGGAAATATCCAGTTGACAGGGAAATTAAATTTATTTAGTTTACAGACCACAAGGTAAACACTGCACATTTTTTAATATAAATGCTAAACTGGCAAGGACCTTAACTGTAAATCATGATCACTGACTGTTAGTTATAAAAAAATACGTTCCGTTTAAACAGCAATTTTAAGGTTTTTTCGAGCTCTTTTGTATTCAACAGCAGCTAACAGCATTTTTTTTGGTGGCCCTGTTTTGGAGACCACCTGAATAAACTTCAATTGTCTGCCTCGTTTTGGCGCTGATTTTTCGCATAAATTAAGGCAAATTTATTAGCATACTCAGAATGAATTATTTAACACGAGCTACGCAGCTTTCGTGCATGTCGTGATGTTTGTAGCCGTTTGCAGGGTTTGTAGTAGAGAATTTTGAGAGTATTTAATTGTACTGGACGACCTTATGTTGGGAACGAGGTAAGCATATTGTGCCTTGCTTGGAAAGTTTGTTCTTTGCTTAGTGTGATGCTAGAACTCGTGGGACAAGCTTCGGTCATTACACCGCAATTTAACTTCTGTTTGCTCATTAGTGTGGTGCTTCCGTCGAAGTAGCCTAATTGTGTTTAAATATTGTGAACATTTTACACTTGGAAAGGCTTGCATTACTCGGTTGAACTGTGTTGAAAATAGTGAGAGATAAAACCCGTATTACGCGGCACGAGCGCGAGAAGAGCTGTGGAGATGGATTTAACGTGACCGACTGATATCGCGATATAGGTATTTCCGAAGAATCGGATTTTAGAGCCACGATAAAGATTTCCTTGCAAGACCACTGGCTAGATTTGTTAGCGTGATTAGTAGTAGGATACTTAGATATTTGGTTGCCGAAAATCTACATTTTAAGTGGAAGGTTACAAAATCGCCGGCACTTGCGAAAAGGGCATCACACTTCACCTTGGCTAATTCGAGTATTTGTGAGCGTTTGGTTTCTTTTATATTCCTTCTGTTACATGACACTGTAATTAATCTTTTCTACTCCGAAAGGAGGAAAGTGTTAGTTCAACGTGCAAATGGCTAGTTAGTTGTCTGAAATATATCGCTGCATGGTATCTTGCGAAAGTCATTGCATTTTGAATAACTATTGAATCGCGGGTTGGTCATTCAATTCACGCGTTGTCAAGGTTGTCCATATCTACGCTGAAGGAATTCGTCTCGTAGTTTTGCGATTTATTGTGGTTGGTCGCAAATATTTTTCTGAAATCCAAGATTATATTGTTAATGCAAAGTGGCGATTGTTCGTGACTTATTTTGAAACCCGAGATTCGTCATGTCAACATTCGCTCACAGAAAATGTCATTTTGTGTCGTGTTTTCGGTCCCTCAACTACTGGAATGAACAAATGGCATTTAAAAATGAGCTCATGTTAAATACATTTCAAAACAAACGAAGTTTTAATTTGTTCTGTAAAATTTTTCTCATAGAAAATACATTCGTTGCACTTCCCTATCAGTGAATGGCGTGAATCGCTGGTCTTATTCCATGACCTCTATTGTATTCAGCTTACCGAGAATGGCGTGTTGCGAAGCGTTGTTTACGTTGATCTTAACAGTTAAAAACATATTTAAAAGTTTTACATTTTTCCATTTGCAGCACTTGGGTTGGTTTCAAATATACCCATTTATCGCTTTTCCATGGGATAGACTTTCAGAATTTTATTACAGGGATTTCTGAAAATATTTTGCCGTAAGTGAACTTGTTTTGTTGCACGTGATTCGAACGACCAGTTCATCAATCAGACGTTTTAATTAACTTTTGAAACCTCGCAAACCGTGTTGAGTATTTGTTCTCTTTGCTTATCCAGAAAAGACCCAAACCAAGGAAACTAAGTATATAATATAATGAATCTGAACAAACAACCATTTATATGTGGTTTGGCTCTTTTTATCTAGTATCAATATCTTTGAGTGTCGGTTATTTTCTCACAATGCCAGCTGCTTCCCCCTAGATCTTTCATAGAACGCATAACAAAAGTATGTGTTTATTGCTTCGGTTGTCAATCTAAAGCCTGGGGCTATTTTACTGGTACAAGACAATAGCATTCCCTTGTTCCCTTTGTATTTTGCCATGTGCAGAGGCGTGAGCCTATGTTTACAAGCCATATGTGGACTTATGCTTGACAAAAATCTTTTCAGGTCTTGAGAAACTTGTAGAATAAAATTCTTGATACAAGATACATTGCTATTCTGTTTTTAAACTTTTTCACATCACAAGACTTTTTTAAGGATCAGCCTTTTCACAGTGGTAGTTGTCAACGGTGGCCTATGTTGAGTCAGTCAGGGGTGTAGCTAAGGAAAAGTTATGCAGGCTTTTTTATTAGCCTAGCCAGCTTTTTTACTCATCTGAACTTTCAAAGTTTCTCCATTTCTTTGTTTTTCAGAACAGTTTGTAGCTCCTTTTCAGCCAGAGAAATAGTCAGCTCTTAGCAGCATCCCTGATTAATCACTGATAATTATTCTTGCCATGAGGCATCTGAAAAAAACATTATTAAAACTGGTGCAATATTTCTGGTGCCCTTTAATTTTTGTGAAAAATGTGCTTGACAGTTTCAGCATGTGGGACCATGCAAGTTCTTCTCTGATTTAATTTACCATTAATTTGCAAGATGTACAAGTCCTTGTTACATGTGTAATGTTTTTTTTTTTTCATAATGTTAATTTTTGTTGTAGTAAAGAACAGAAAATGTTCAAACTACACTGCAAGTTTTCAGTGTAATTACATACAGGCAACTGATAACCCTATCATCACATCCAGCACAATATATACCATGTAAAATAGAAGGATAATATATGTCCTTATTATTGCCATGACTGGTTTCTTCCCTCCAATATTCACTGTACAAACCTACCTTTACAGATTAGTCACTTGATTAAGTCTCCAAAATTCTCCCATTAAATATTTACTGCATATGCTATACTTAGCCTCTATTAACACGAGCTGTCACTCAGTGATCTTTTCCAATGTTCTGGCCAGTTATTCTTATTAAAAATACTGTATCCAATGAGGGCCCGCATAAGCTTTTTCCTTTTGTACAGAAACATTGTTGCAATTATTTTCTCCATTGTTTTAGTGCAATTTCACAGAAATTATAATTAATAATATTATTAATAGGACTAGCAATGGCAGACCTCTTTCCCCCTCTCCTACGAAAAAGGTAACCCTCCCCTCTCTCCTAGTCAATGTTGTTGATTAAGGTCAAATGTTATACAGATGTGATGTTGGATAGTGTATTTTTACGAGTATAATTTGGCATGATGTACATAATGTTGATCAAACAAGGTGTGAACTAAAGCTTTGAGAGGCTGCGCTTAAAAATTCTACCACATTGAAACAAGGTGAGAGGGTGCTGTGGCTAGCCATTGACCTGGTAGCAATGAGGTGGAGTTCTAGAATTGACTAACCTTGCAGCTTGCAGTGAGATACTGCATAGCATATCTGCAAATTAAGCGAATACAAGGTAAAATTAACTCACAATACATAGCTCTGTGCTGAGAAAATTTAGTTGTCAATTTGTAAGCAGTTGAGAATTTGTTTGAACATTTCAGTTAGGAAGAGAACCTAAGGAAATATTTACGCAACAGTGTAGCTCTGAGATGCATGTTAGCCACAAATATGGCCAGATATTAGTTTAAAACCTTCACTGTTTGGTGAAAGAAACGCAATGTTTTAAATGCAAGACATTCGGGTCACAATGTGTAAGATTAACAGAAACCGCCGAGAAGTGGATGTTTTTTTACATATGTGATTTCTGCCTTAAGTGAAAATCACGAAGAAAATGTTGACAGTATGTTCCATTGCCACAAAAAAATCATGGGCAAATTTTACTTGGTAATGAGTTTCTTGTGCATTTGAAAATTGTTTTTGTATGGAACCCTACAATATTTTTTCTCTCTCTTTTTGAACTTGTCCTTAATGATTTAACTGCAGAAAATTTGCCTACAGATGACAAATTAATTAGTGCGAATTATGCATAGTCAATATTTTTCAGCCCCTTCTTTGAACAAAACTGAAGTTTTACCTTGTAACATTGTTGAGAGGGGGAGAGAGGGAGGGTTGCCAACTTTTGGGCCATCCCTGTTGTGTGGACAGAGATTCAGTGAGCCCGTTAGCACTCACAGACTGATCAATATTACATTACGTTACATTGCATTACGTGTAGTAATGCCCCAACATGAATGTTAGTCACCTGAGGTGCATTTTTTCTGCACAGCCCTACTATAGTGAGCACTTAAACCCAACCCTTAGCTCATCAAAATCAGGGTAAAGCTATACTTTCCTCAGTATGAAATTCTTAGATAAATCATACAATGTAATGAGAGTTACATGAGTTTATGTTTATAAGTAGATGTAATAAAACCCAAATGCATTTTCCTATTTCTAGGTCAAGAACAAGAAAATCTATCCTAAATTATGAAGGTATAGTATATTTTAATTTCAATTTTTCCTGCATGTGCAATGTAGTTATTTTTGTGGTGCAGTACATGAAAAATGCAGTAATGACCTCTACATGTATCATGTATGTGGCTTTGGGCACCACAAGAGCTCGCAACAGTTCAGATAGCTTATTTATTTGAAGTAATTAGCAATTATTGGAAGAGACTGAGTATGATGTGAAGAATTACAGTGTTTACATGTAGAGGAGAATGTTAATAATCCACCAAGGCCAAAGGCCCGAGTTGGAAGAATTGGCTGGGGGATTGGAGCCAATCAGAAATGGTGGAATAATTTTAATGAATAATATTAAATTCTGTTCAATGTATATGATCTGTACATCATAATAAATATGGAATGTATTATTTCATTGCAGAGGTCTAGTAAAAGAAAGTTCAGAAGAACACTGCAAGGTGAAGTCTTTACTCAGTCTTATTCTATTGCTTTTTATAGTAAAAGTAGACAACAGGTCCCTTCTGTCTAGGTTAGCTATAGAGGGCCATAATAAATAGAATTTTAATTTTAAATTCTTAACTTGTTCACAGTTTTAGTTATGGTAGACCTTGTTACAAATCTTAACAGCATTATATTGGTCATATTCACCACAGCTAATATCACATGACCCTAAATTTACACATTAGTGTTCAGTGAGTCCGTTAATTATTTATGTAAAGGCATTTCATTGAAATTTATATAGTCCATAAATAGCAACTTACATGTATAGGTGTGCTTATGTAAGAGGACACTCCCTTATTTGGCCTAAACTGGCACCTGTCAACAAAGTAAATGTGGTGTTTTCCACTGGTTGAGGAACAAAAGAAGTGAAAAACATTTTTCTCACACACATTTGGGATTCTCTGTGCTAGTGTGTGGGAGGTTTCAATAGTCATATGTGTGTTTGTAATGTACCAATGTTCTTGTAGCAGGTTATTTTTACATTTAGGGTCATTTACTGCCTCTTTCATTGTTGTGAGCCTTTGTTGGCCAGGAGTTTTCATTATGGCAGCTGTCCAGTGTTTAGTTTGTAATTAATATTTTTTGTTGTGGCATGATATTTAGGGAGCTTTTACCCTGTTTTTGCCCCGTTGCACTAGTTTGACGTTTAGTAATATTAAGGTCTGATGGCATGGTTTGGCTTGACTTGGCTCCCAGTTGTGTGTGAGAAGTATGGTTTGCTGGGACCTTGGGTCTCGAACATGGCGATAATGATAATGGTAATGATAATGATAAATACCTTTATTACTTTCCAAGTCTGTTTTTTCGAAGTAATTACATCAATATCATTTAATAAAAATATGTAAAGATCTAAAACATTAAAAAATAAAACAAAATAATTCACAATATTTGTAACATAATAATTATACTAAAATATATTCCACTATTTGGTAGCTCGAATAGGTTGCCTTTCCTAGACTGGAAGACGTAAATTTTTTTTAAACTTAGCATGGTGTGAATTTTTGTGGTGCAAAGTATGCATGGGAAGTGCCTACAATTTCTCAAAATATTGTAATATTGAAATTAAATGATTCAGGGTCTCAAAAACATTCTGTCTGAAATGGGGGGTGAAATGGAGAGATTGTCTGGCCCTGGAGACCCACCGTATCCAAACTTCTCTTAAGTGCCACTCCCCCCGCACCTTCACGGATGCATTCTTCATGTTGTAAAATATCCAAATGATTACTATTGTAGGTTTTCCTGATATGTTAAGTGTGGAAGTTTGTACTCTACATGTAATACACTGTAACATAATTTTACGTGTACCCAAGCAAATTATGAGTAAGTCCATCAGACAACGGAATTTTTGTTTTCCTTTCCACTGCTTTATTGGCTTGAAAACTGATATGTAGGTAATTATGTCGGAGGATGCTGCTAGAAAAAAAATTCAATAAGTATGAGTTTTAGAGCTATGTTCTCTTACCACAAAAGTAATCGGCTTTCACCCTCCACTTTTGAAATTGTTATACCTCAACATTCCTTTTATTTAAAGAAAGTTCCAGTGTTTTTGCATTAGTGCTTATCTAACTTTTGCCTGTGCATACCAGAAGCGGTATCTGTCATCTGAAGAGGAAGGATTAGGTGTAAGGAATGTGCTATGTCAGCAAAATATTAATAGTTTATGGCTTTTTATCAAGTATTTTATACAGTTAAGTTATAAAATTTGCATTCCACCGTGGGAAAATACCAGTGCATTGAAGTAGAAACATTGTCCCACACAAACGTGTCACATAATACAGCCTCAACTTCTTTTTGCAGTAAGAAATAAGAATCCTCTTGAATAGTTGCAGCAGGCAAGTGTAAGCGGAGGATCATTTTTTCTGAGACTGGAATTTGCAAACATAACAAAAATCAAATTCTTGGCAGTGCTTATTTTGTCCCCTGATATGTGGCCAAGTAAATAGATCCTTTGTTTCCCTGGGGACCTTTTGTTATTGATTCTATAACTTGTTAATTTTCACAAGAGGATAAAGACAGCTATTATTCTAATTTTATGTGGGCATGAGTGAGCAAGCGTTAACAATATTGATTTGTGTAATGCAATATCCAGGAGAGTATATATACGCCTAGAATTAATACAGTGCAGCAGATTTCATGTAGAAATATTCCAGGCTGGACAAGAGCATGCTTAAGAGTGTTTATCAGAAGCATTTATCAACTGGATTTTTCTAAGTGAAAAGATTGGGATTTGAGTCATGAAAGGTCAACAGGATCACCCCTTCCTGAAATAGAGATTATCTGTAAATATCTGTGGGCTTCAAGCAGTTTTTACTAGGGCAGCACATTTTTCAACTGGACTTGCGTTCTAAAGGATTCAGCAGTGTTTTCAATGGGATACATTTATCAAGCTTTTTAAACATTTTACAAGATTCATCATGAATAGTACTGGTAACACGTGTTTTCTTTCTTATGCATATCACAAATACCTTAACATTGTATGTTACACTTTGCCTATTTTACCAAGAATTTTACAGTTGTTAGTAATTCCTGTTTCCTCAGCAATTTCTTTATTTGTGTGCAGCAAACTTTACACACTGTACATCGTTGTTTTGTACACATAGTGTTTGGATTGTGATAATTTTTTGTTTCATGCTCTTTGCAACCTTTACAGAAACAATGATAAAAAATGGTGGTATTTATTAGAAGGAGTATTTCTGGAATAATTTTCGATGTTTAGCTACCGCATGCTTGCTTGCGGACAGTGCCACCCTTAACTATGATGTGGTTAAATGTCTTTATATGCATGTACATGTAGCAAACCTGCTTCAATATTATTTACGCAAAATAAACTATATGATACTGTAGGTTTTTAGAAGAGTAGTTTTCACTTGCAGTTAATGAAGTTGTTCCTTGGCTTATCAGCTCCACCAGAACATTTTATGATTTTCAATATGGTCATGCCTAGACTCGAGTACTTTTCAAAAGAAAGTTTGGAAAGCACTGTCTTTTCTGTTTGAACAGTTTATGGGTATTTACACTAGGGTTTAGGCCCAAGTTCTCTGCAGTAGCCGTTATCGGAAGATACATTCAGTTATTCTGTATAAATTAATTAATTTTATTTTACATGTAGTAATTAGGAGTGATTTTACTTAACCTGTGAAATAGGTAGTAGAATACTACCCACTATTATGTACTAATTTTATGTTGTCTTCTTTTGTTTATTTGCGGCTATTTTACACTAGTTGTAATTATTAATTGTTTCACGGGTCAAGTAAAATTGCCCTAAATAATAATTCATTCTCTTTAGTATTATATAGCAATCATATCTCACTGTTATTTGTGCTGTGGGTTAGCCTGGTTGGGAAATTGAGTGATTCAGGTTCCATTTAGGGTCATTATACTGATTTAGTGTAATATGTCTCATTGAGACTGAGGGCAAACCCTAAAGAAACTGTTACTTTAAATGTTTGAACAAATGTCCCAACTCTTTCAGCTCTCCTTCTTTTCTTGTATTTTTCTCATATTTTAAATTTTAAATTCACCCTTCTTTTAAAATGTGTTGTTCAATTTCTGCTTCTTTTTGTAACTATACTGTGCACTTGGTGCATTTTATATTTCTTAAGTTAACCAACAAGAACATCCCATCTGTTCAAATTTTAATTAGAACATTTTATTGTAAAGAAAGGCCAAGAAAGCCTTGTTTTTTTGGGGGGGGGAGTGTGGGAAGGGGGCAGCTTTCTTGCCATTTTCCTGTGAAAATAGGAGCTTTGGCTGGGCGAAAGCTTTTATTATTATTATTATCATTATTATTATTGTAGCATCGCAAGGTGGTGAAATACTTGTAAATTTTACAAAAAATAAGGAAAGACTTCAGGAGACGATACACTTTGGACATCAGTACTCTGAGGATTGTTTGAATAGCACAGTTGAAGAAAGGGTTGAAGCAATCAGTAATATCAGCTGTCAGACAATTTGGGTTTAGTCCAAAGTTTTATCATAACAATTCTTCCTTCAGGACCTTGTAAAATGCTATTTCCTATAGTAGCACTAAAGGATTCACTAGTTTACCTAGTGTGGGAAAACTATAACCTATCTTAACCTTCCTCGAAATTTTCTTGTCAGGAAAAAAATCTTCTGGAAAAGAGACTTGTTAGTATATGTTTTTCAGCACTAATGTAGAAACTTACAAGGAGCTCTTGTAAATATTCCCAGATTTTGTGGTTTTCAATGCATTTAACTCGTTGCTGGTGGTAATCTTCTATTCTATTCTGTTTTCTCTTCAGAATCATTTTGCACTGATATAAATGGAAACAATATCAAAAATGGAGCTTCTTTTGTGCCAGAGCCAAAGCAGGACAATTTTTGTCTGCATTGCACCTGTAGTTTTGGCCAGGCCAAAGATTGTATTAAAGCAGAATGTGCGATTCCAACATGCAAGAATTACAAACCTGTTCCTGGGAAATGCTGTTCCTATACATGTCCTTCAGGTAAAGAGAAATACTAAATGTAGAGATCAAACTATACTGTATCCAGGGTCACTTTTTTGAAATGCATCAGTTAACTATTTTCCTGTAATCCAATTGGTCAACTTTTTCTAGGTGACCCTTGTTACAGTAGTGGTACTATTAAACTTAGATTGAGTCGATTTTTATTTTTGCTTGCACAAACCTTGTGATTCTGACGCTAGGGACATCTCATACATCATCATCCTATTATTTTTTAAATATGCTGTGGGACAAAATTGTGGCTTGTTCCACTCACTTGAGAGCTTCTTTTTTGTGGTGAAAGTTGTGAGGACAGCTTCTGTCCAGTCTATGCTGTATGTTACATTGTGCTTGGAATCTTTAATAATCTTCCTAATTTATAAGTCACAATTCGTAATCGTAAGACAACCTTTAATTAAATGATAAAAAATAGGGCAACTGAAAATATGTCATGACATCCTTGTTAATTTGAGTTGTGAAGTGCATTCGAAAATTTCTACTTTTCTTTTTGAACAGGTGCAAATTCAGAGGCCGCTGAGTTAGCGATTATCATCAGTTTATCCGTGGGACTCTTACTACTGCTTATCCTCCTCATAGTTGTCATTGATAGAAATCGGAAGAAAAATCAAAGAAATCAGACAAGAAATGAAGTGCTGGAACAGTCACAAAACTTAAGGCCAAGTAAGTGTGGTACTAGTCAATATTCTGAAAGGTGCAAAGAAAGTCAGTTTTACATCTTGCCTTTCAGTCAAGTTGAAGCTAGCATGTACCGGCCCAAAAATAATGTCAACTAACTCCAAAAAAAAACTTTTGATGAACAGAATTGATTACAGTTCTTCCGTAATTTCAATTCCCAAAAAACGTCACTTGCTCGTTGATTAGCCGATAGCAAAATCCATCAGCCGCTGGCCATTGGACACTGCTTTCTTTGCACGCTGTTTGCAGTTTAAGACAAGGCACAGTACCAGGTTAAATGAAGATCTGTTGCTGTGTAATAGAAGTGGGGTATGACACCTCAGAGTAAGCAGAGAAAAAATAATGCTCAGGGTGCAAAGGAAGTCATTTTTACAGCTTGCCATTTGTGCAAGCTGAAGCTAACATTTACTAGCCCAAACATCATTTCAACTAGCCCCAAAAACGTTTTGATGAGCACATTGTTTTTCACAGTTCTTCTGTAATTTGAATTCCTCAAAAAACTTCATTTGCCTGTCGAGCAAGTTAATAACAGAATTCACTATCCCGATAGCAAAATCCACTGGCCCCCAGGCTATCAGACACTACTTTCTTTGCACACTGGTGCTTTATTGCATCTTCTTGGCAGTTAACATGCACACAGCACTGCATCATGTTTTGAATTGTTCTTAATTTTTAGATCTCGTCTATTACTAACCACACTTGTTTCAATTCACTCTTGAAATGTTTTTGTTTTAGTGCAGAAAAAAACAAAATCAAATTTAATATGGGAACATATGGGTTGGCTGTTGGGGGTTGGTTTAGTTGTGTTACTTTTGAGGTCATCAAACCTTCAAATCCCAGCTCTGTATGTCAACATATAATTACAAACATCCCACAAATTTTCATTTGCTTGTACATAACAAGTTGAGATGGAAGACAATGTATTATTTACATGAACTGTAATTTGTCTTTTCACCCAACCTGAAAATAACCTTTTCACAAAATCTCTTTACCTACAGGACCTCTTAATAACAGACTTGCTGGTATCATAGAAGAGAATAATGAAAGAATTGAGCCTCCTCCACCCTATACCCCTGGGAGAGGGAGATACAGTTTTAGAAAACCCCAGTATGCAGCTCCTCCATTCACACCAAATGAGCCGCCACCACCGTATGAAATAAACTGCAGACATGCTACAGATGTATAGCAGAGACTGAGTAATAACTACCTCAGTCTGTTATTGTGGGTGTGGCATGCCAGCGCTAGTCCACCTTTACTCCATGGAAGGTCACTGCGGTGTGAGAAGAGAACTGAACATACTCTGGTCTGGCTCTGGTCGTCAAAACCTTTCCAAAGGATGAAGTTGAGTTCATTGTTTACACTCGAAAGTCATTAATGTGATGTTACGTTTTGTCACGTTCAGTTCTGTTTGAGCTGAGGGATCAAGAAAACACTAGAGTTGAAGACGTAAAGAGAAGATACATGTATGAAAAAGAGACTGGTAGAAGTTCGGCTGGTTCCTGGGGATTTAAACGGAAGTACAAAACAATGAAGCCTGCAACACAGGACTTTCAGCAGTGAATGGCAGGGATGAATATGACCTGTAGGTTTACGGTCGACTCATTACCAGAAGATCTAGCCACCAACCAACTCGCCACCAACTGTGTAGTCTATACTGGGAGCAAGTCAAGTACCCCGGATGTAACAATTCAATGGTCGATAGGTGTTACCGTCTGAGATCTCCTCGTATCCTAGATGAAAAGACTGTGTCCTGGTGACGAGTCTACTTCTTGGTGGCTATTTGATAGGTGGCGAGGTGACCGGATACCGACTCTGAGGTTGCCATTCCTCTTCAAAAACTTCTGTCCAATAAAAAGAGCTGATCTGTCCTTTGCCAAGGGCATGATCTTCAAGAAAAAGGTTTACAGCTGATTATGTGGAAGTTAACTGAACATTGAGTGTTGGATCATTTGTCAAGGCCTGAACTCTTGTACAATAATCAAGAAATGTCTTTCTAAGAAAGAAACAAGAACCTATGGAGGATAATGATGAAACAGTCCTCAAGAAATTTGTAGATATGTAATTCTTTTTATATTACTGTTTTGTTTCGTTACATTTGAAACAGCCAGGGAGTTGTATATGTTAGGATCCTACATGTTTTATTTCAAACAGTTTACTATGTGACTTGCTTGCTGCCTTAAGGTTAAAACTCCTCGATATCCTCTCCCCCCCCCCTCTTATCAGTTATCCTCGCAGGTATTTAAAGTGGCAACATGAGAAAGTAAAAATAATTGCTTACTAGACTAGAGATGCATGTAGCCTTAATTGCTGGTTTGCAGCCAACGTCACGACAGCCATGCTGGTGGACAGGAACAAAAAGTGTCCCCCCGCCTCCTTGGCTACACTGGAACTAAACTCTTTTTCGTTCATATCTCCCGAAAAAGGTTGTTGTTTTGTACACCACCATGGCCGTCATGTGTGTTGGTTGCCTCCGCACAAGGGACTATTTAAGGCGCAAATAGGAAAAATTGTTTGTGGTCCTATCCTTTACTTTTTGAGTGAATGTTAATGGTTCTCGTCACTTTTATGTTATTTTTGGGCCACACTAAGAATTCTGTAAATAATTGTATCTTGGATAATTTTTTTTACCGATGAGAATTAGATGTCCTCGTTAGGAAGCGAATGGCTGTGGCCAAGTGGCTCGTATTTAAACTTACTTTAGTAGGTAAAGAATTATGCAACACAAAAAAATGCTATTTAGGATAATAAAATTAAGTTGCACTCTGAGCGATGGTTTTGTTTTGTCATTCTCGGCAGTGGCGACTAACCTGTAGGTTGCGCACGCAATCCATGATTTCCAAGAACAATGTCAAACTGTTCCGTGTGATGCTGTGTTTGCCCTTATTTTCTTCAAAACAATGTACAAAGATTCGGGTTTTGTGGTATCCCGAATAATCAAGGTCTTGGTGAGTGTTATCAGCCTCGGCCTTCGGCTAAGCTGATAACAATTTCCTCGACCTTGATTATTCCGGATATCTAAAAAAAACCTCAGACAATAATTGTTTAAAGGAAGTTTGTCGACCCGCAAGAGGTCTTCAGCCAAATTTTTTGGCAGATATATATTTTTTTACCACGGGTAAAAAAATTCTATCCGTCAAAATTCCATCTGAAGTGAGTATTTGGATACAAGCAAGTAGCTCGCCCACTTGTAAAACAAACCAACTTCTATTGTAATCCTTTTCGGTGTCTGAACTGGGCCTAAAACAGTCAAATCCCTTCCCTGGTAAGTTATCACCCAAACTGTGAAGACTTGCGGGAGGTAGTTGCTTAAGAGAATCGAGCCACACGAGTCTCTTGCAAGTGAAAAGAGGTCTTAGTGCCACATCTACTCTCTGGAAGAGAATTTATAGCATGCAGTTTGAAAGTTTTGATATATGTATTTCCATTTTGTCCTTAAGTGCTCTTCGTATATTTGAGTAGCATAGTACATAAAACGAACATTTGAGATTAGAAACATGTGTCAAGCGGTCGCTTTAATACAAGAAGTTAAAAACAATGGGAAATTGTAAAATTTAAATCATCATCTCAGAAAGTGGTCTCGGTCGCTTACAAGACTGAGAGGGTCGTTTACGAGAAGTTCCACCCATGGGGGTTTGGCTGGAATATATTGGCGTTTCTGATCTGTGGTCGGTTATTGGCTGAGGTAGTTGGTTAAAAAAGGCGGTCGCATATTTTTCCAGTAGCGGAACCTCTCGTAAGCTACCGTGACCACTTATGGGCGGGGTTAAGGTTTTCTATGTTTTCAGTAGTTTTTAACCTCTTGTAAGCGACCAATTAACACATGGTCTGACCTGTTCGTTCGCTGTATGTACTACGATAGACCTCTTTAGCTCGTATGTTTAGTTTTCGCAATGTAGGCCATGTGATAATGCTCTAGAGAACTGTTTCTCTCAAATTTCGTCTTATTCACCTGTATATGTACGTGTAATTTTTGACAAGACAAAGGGCTAAATTCCCTTGAGACCTTCATTGAGAAAACAAAACAAACAAGCTAAAGAGGTCTACACTCAAAGAAAGCATTGTATCAATGAAGATCTTTTAGTGACAGCATGAAACTACACATATCGTATCTTGAAAATTCAATGCAATAAACTTTCTTGCAAAATGTACATGTGTCCGGACCTCTTCTCGGAAGAGACCCCTGTGGGTTAAGAAACAAATAGTTTCTGATCAAGCAAAGTTTCATGGACAAAAGAAATTGGCTGAGAGCAAGATCTTTATTTGGAAATAGCAATAGGCAAAGAACATGTCAGTAGCTCTCCAGGCATGGAGTAGGATTAAAGAACGAATGAAAGAATAGATGATACAAGAGAAACAATATCTCTGGCCATAAAACAAAAGAAGCTACTGCTTAAAGAGGCCAATGAAAGGTCCAGTCTGGAAGAGCAACTGTGCTACTCTAAGCAAAGAGTCATTGCGTCCTCGCAGGACATCATTCTCTTAGCTGAGAGGTTGAGGGGTCCTAGTACTAGGAAGATCCAAGCACCATGTTATCTGCCTTCGCTAGGAAGATCCTAGCCTTGGGACAAACTGAACAAAAATATCGGCGGTCGTTCAGTGGGTAATCTTTAATGATCTTTAATTCCTTCTCTACTGTTAACCACACGGACCGAAATTTATGCATGTAAGCCCAACGAAAAGTTGTTGCTCCTTCTAGGATCTTCATGGTGCTAGGATCTTCACTCCCTCCATGTAAACAGCCTCTGAGAAACAGGCTACGAATTGCATTCGAGTTCTCTCCATTTTTTCACGTGATTCCATCATGGGAAAGGTTGCAGAACAAACAATCTTGAAAGAGATCCAAAGTTTGCAACTTTTTTGACTAAACTTTTTTTAAAGAGTGTTCAAGCATGAATTTACTTGCCAAATTGGAAATATTTTTGCGCATTCAAGTGCGTGCGAACAGTCAAACAAGAGGTCTGGAGTGAGGCTGAAAAAGGAAAGCGAGACTGGGGGAAAACGCGTGACTCACTCGAGCGTGTAAGACTAACGCTACGCTAAAACGATTCCAACTGGTTTGCAGTCTAAGATGGGAATAGTTCCTATCATCCTCGAATCGAATGTACTGGAGAAGACATTGTCCATACGATAGTTGTCTGCACACCAAAGATATCGGCTGAAATTTTCCCCGCAAGCACGTGTACCATTCTATTTAGCCTCGACTAAAACTACTGAAAGGTTTCTTCGTCCAAAAATAGGTCCGCTTTGCGTACAAATAAATACTCTATAAAAAATGAATAATTTCTATTTTTCGACGCTAGTTTTTTCTTTTCTGTCGTAGAGTTTTTCCTGAACCTTTAAATGCTTCAAATTCCGGTTTATTTGCTTCTCCTTTGTTAATTAACTGCAATAAAGGAAAACAAAGCGAGTTAAGCCCACGTCGACGAAAGAAAAGCAGCAGCTGGTAGCTTAAGGGCAATAGACTCGGCTGGTACTTCATTTCTCGACATAATTCATTAACCAGACTATTAATCCTAAATTTTTTTAGATGTATATGAGCTTGTAGACGAAATCCTCTCCTGCAGTACAAACATTTCGCTTGCGAATCGTCAATACTTTCGCGCGGCACTCAGATTTGAAATGAAAGTTTGGACTTTCTAGGAAAATTGGAAGGGACAATTTTCTTGCTAAAGAAGTAGACTATGATTTAAAACACGTGGTCTTTCAGAGGTTTATCTTTATCACCTGTGAATTGTTGGATTTGTTCAAGTTTCTCTTGAAAGTGATCTTCCCTTTCTCGAAGTTATAGTTAGGAATCCCTCTAAAGAAAGGAACGAAAAAGAAAAAAGACAACAAAAACAATTATTATGCCATCATGAAATTAAAAAGTAATAACAGAAATAAACAATCAGTGATCTGCAGTTACAATGTATGCATTTTATAAAATTTTACTACAAGCCAACTCTGCAGTACGATCTGCAGCTAATAACTATGCAGGTTATCACTTCTATGTTTTTCAATTGCCAGATTTCAAAGCGCGGTGGACTAAAACCAATCTCGACGACAATTGATTTCTAGAGCTAATTCTTGCCAAAAAGTTTCAAATTAAAAAATGGCTACCTCTTTAATAGTGCTTACTGCCTCCGTTTTCGTCATGTTTCGTATAAACATTTTAACGCATTGCCAAGTAAAAAGTTAACAGTTAATGAAAGAAAAAATAGTCGCTTAACAAAAGCATACCGTTTGATGACAGGAGGCCCCATAGGGACTGGATCTGAGGGTACATTTGACTTTTTCTTTTTCCCATCCAAGCGAAACCCTGAGCCAGTAAAAGCCTGCCATAATGGAGAAAAATATTTCTGTGTTAGATTTGTCAACGACATAACAAATTTAAGTTTTAATTTGCTAGCCTGTTTCTTGGAAAACACAGAAAGTAATTTTCACTTTTCTTTTCTATTCGGCTTTAGAGGCATTAGAAAGTTAGTTGTTTTAATCTGAGCCTATACTGTATATTCAGGTAAATGTTACAGAGCAACTACATTTCTAGAGTTCATTCCATTTATTGTAATAACGGAAGTACCGGTTTGACCTCCTCTATAATTTAATGATGATGATGAAGATGGCGTAGGAACCACTAAAGAAAAAGGCTGTTGAGAGTAAATGTACATTACCTCGAAACCACGATCCACAATTCCTTGTTGTACATCAGTGTGCTAGAATTCAAAAGGAAAAAAGATATAACTATCTATGGAAGAGCTTTTGTAATTAAGGTAATCATCCATGAACTAATCAGTTCATTACCAATTGACTGACAGATTTACTGATTGGCTGGTTTACTATTCAATTCAATCATCGATCACCGTAAACAGCCGCTTTTAAGCCTTGAGCTTATACATTTTCGTAAAGGGTTTTAGGAGGGCTTATAAATAGAGGGGCTTATATCCGAGTGCATCGAAACAGGGTATGGGAGTGCGGATCAAAATACGTTTTGCATTAACTGGTTTTTAATCAAACTTCAAAACGTCACAATAAATCGAATTTATTTCAATGCGTTTGGACGGGATTATCCGAGGGAGCTTATAACTGGAAGTATTTTTTTGTTGTTTATCAGTAGATGGGTATATAAGTGGGGGGGGGGGGGGTTATATCCGGGGAGCTTATAATCGGAGGTATTTTTTTGTTGTTTATCAGTAGATGGGTATATAAGTGGGGGAACTTAATCGGGAGGTTATTTTTTTTTTGTTGTTTATCGGTAGATGGGTATATTAGTGGTAGGGGGGACTTATATCCGGGGGAGCTTATAATCGGAGGTATATTTTGTTGTTTATTGGTAGATGGGTATATAAGTGGGAAGGGGGGGTCTTATATGCGGTAGTTTTTGGTATGTTTGATGGATCAATTATCTGAAATATACCTCTTCTTCTTTCTTTTTTTCCTTTTTCACTTGTCTCTCTGGTTCCACATATCCCACAGGAGGAGCAAATTCAACCTAAGGAGAATTGAGACAGCTAATTACTTGGAAAAACAGGGCAGACTGGCCAGACCCTCAAACCTCTCAGACTGAACAGCGTTTAATTGTCCAAACAAGTTAGTGATGACTCTGACCCTCTGTATAACATACCATTTGAGTGCTACTGATCAATGTCTTGTGGAAATCATATCGGCATTCTTTGCATGTGGTATCAAAAAATTGAGTTAACAATTGAAAACAGTTGATTTGTTGAAAAATGAGCTTATCTGATACCAGTGGTATGAAATTTACCCCTGAACTATGTGTCAATATTTTGCAGCTTCAAGTGACTTACATCGTAAACTATGCTTTTTACAAAAGAACGCCTGAAATGGTAGGGTTGGTCAATTAATATATCAGAGATGAGGGAGTTCGCAATTTTATGACTTTAATGGCAGATCTATACAAGATAATAAGGTGGGCTAAATTTCAAAGGAATCCATCAAATATTCATAAAATTACAGCACTATGTATGCCACCTGGCGCTCTCAGGATTAATGATATGGATTTCATATTAAATGGACCACACGTTAAATATAACAGCTCTTCACTGCGAAAAACCGAAAAAAGCAAATTCAAGGAAAACACTGAATTTCAAATAAAGAAAACAAAAAAAATCTGCAAGTTTACTGCTACAGTGGGTTTCATTTGATTGTGCACACAACACCATTTTGTCCACCAACTCAGAGGTTGAAGTGCATTACAGGTCTTCGCATCTTACCTCTTAAAGTTGTCTGTAAGATTTGAAATAATTTTCTACTGGAACAAACAAGGCTTAACGCACCACACCAAAAAAAAACCCTCTGAAAACAAGATTAGTACCTGCATATCGCACTCTATGATTGATACTGCATTCCCAGGTTTTGTCTCCAGAACAAGCAACTCATAGATCTGCACACAAACAAACAGACAAGAAAAATACGGAAAAATCCAAATAGTTTCATGGACATTTCTCTCAAATTCTAAGGACTGTGCATGACTAGTCCATAAGGAGAAGATTGCGTGAATTTTCATATTCATAGAGCTACTCATGCCAAAAAGGTTGAAGGGTAGAGACCAGACTAAGTGTGGACCCCTGGTCCTCCAGGTTTTGGGTTGGGCTGAGGGCTAAGGGCTAATAACTCTCTCTTATAAAACCGTGTTATAACAGAAACCAGAAGAAGAGGAAATTTACTTAATCAACGGAACACTGTGGCCGGTCAGCAGCTACCCAAGAAAATTGGAAACACTCTGAGGAGGCCTTATCAGGGGCACCCAACGAGAATATAGTTCAAAACCACTTAAACATAGCATTGTTAAACGTATTTTAGTATTTAAACGGTAGACAAAGGCATATTTTTATCCTCTAAAAACTTTTCATCTGTTCGGATTTCCTAGCTGAAAGTCTAGTGATCCGAAAATTATAGGGATCAAAACTCGCCTTTTCGAAAATTTCAGCCAGAAAAAAGGCTCCCGAAAATTGTAGGTGACCTTTTTAGGGTAAAAATCCGTTAAAAATAGGTAATTATACCATTTTTCAGATGTTCGAAAATCCTAGGAGAGGCAGGCAAGCAAGAAATTTTACAACAAATGTTCCGAAAATTCTAGATCTCGAATCGTCTTCCGAACAGATATTTTTCCGAAAATTGTCGTTGGGTGCCCCTGCCTTATGTGCCTCAAGGAACAAAAAGGATATTTGAAGGTGGCAAGAGACAAACAGATGAGATCTCCTATCATCTTTTTTAACTCACTTTTTCATTGTACTTGATTGCAATGACATCTCCTTTTGTTAAACAGGCAAAAGACCGGAGTGCATTCTCTAAACTAAGTATGAATTTATTAAGGGAAGTAAGCAAAAAAGGACATGAAAGAAAGAGACCAATACTCAGAACTGCTACAATGTATACAAAGATAAGCCAAAAACATGTAAAAAAGAGTGATTTCACTAATTCTGCCACGCTAGGAACTTGTGTTATACATGTAAAGAACTGGCAATAAAAATGCATAACACAATAAAACCAACTTTTTTTCATGTTTCACTGTCTGTTAAGTTTCAACTGATATTGTTAATCTCATCACTTAACATCTGCCAGCTGAGGATTTGAATACTTGAAATTTCTTAAGAAAATTAAGTTCTGACCTAAAAGTACCACACTCCTGTCTCCCTCTAACAATGGGAATGGGGAGAGGGTGTTCTGGCATACTTTACCCTGTAAGAGAATGAGCTGCCCACCAAGCTACATTTATCAGACCCTCATTAGTTAAAAGGAAAGCATTTTTGACATGACAGGTTCCAATACTCATTCACTTCAGCTAAGAGAAAAAGAGGAAAAGATTTGCACTTTAAAGGATACACTGCCTTTGGGTTTGTTATATCCAGAAAGTCAACTGACTGAGGCTGAAACTTAGCATATGATGCCACTGGTAATGAAGCACTCTCCACCTGAAGAAGGCCACCTTCTTCAAGCAACAGATTGCGCATCATCTGTAATACGTAAACGCAAATGACAGTTAAGTTGTGTAGAATTTGTCTCATAATACAGTCAAACCAGTACAGTCAGACTGCAGCCACTATTTGAGGCTGACGGTTTAATGATGTTCCATTGTTTTAAACCTCTTTTTGACAAGCACTTCATGCACTGTCTGATCTCTGTGTGTGTGTGTAAAATGCTACTTAGATTATACGAAGAACTTTAGTAACAACATGGAACTACACTGTAACTTAGAAATAACATGCCATAAATCATCTTTCATAAAGTAGATGTGTCTGGACATCTCAGATTAGATGCCCTGTGGTTTTATTCTTGAAAGTTACTACCACCTGTAAGCGACCACTAAGTCTTTGCATTTTGGGTGGGCACTTACAGGAGATTTGACTATAATAATAGCAGAAAATAATTATTATAGTCTGCTTATCTATTCCATGCGATGCTCATCACCAGTAACCAAAGAATGAAATAAACTGCAAAACCAGGGTGTTCATTGGGCATCAGCGGTTGGAGAATTCTCTGTTTACTATGCATAATTCTCTGGCAAACGTTCAGTAGCCTATGACTGTTTTATATTCAGATGTGGAGCCTCTTTTAAAATATTCTCCTGTAACATTACACCTTTCTCCTACCACTAGAATTCTTAATAAAACCCTCCAGAACCACACATGAACTATAATATCATTAAGACTGAGCTTTAAAGCCTCCAACATTATCACAATAAATAAATTAAGTCTTAACATTATTATTTAGCCTGCATTTTTGGCTGATGCCATCATTGGTTACCTCAAGATCACATCACATCTTCATGTAACAATAAAACTGTTTCAACAAAATATCTTTGAGTGGGCAACACTGCTAGTCTGACATTTCAGTCTACAACACTGCAAAACCTATGATGTCAGAGGGTAACAGTGTACTGTTACCCAAGAATATTGACACCTCGCCATGATTTACCATCATAAATTTATGTTACAGAGGATTTTCATGATAACCTATACAACAAATCACTTATGACTGGCCCCTTGAGAAACTACAATCCCGAACAAAAAAAGTTGGGAAGGTTGTACAAATAAATTATAAATTATTTATCAGTACCTCATTATAACTTTCAAATAAGTTGGTTTTCCCTTTTGCTAAATACGCCCTTGCTCCCAGGGTTGTCAAAACAATTTTAAGTAGCAGGAAAATAAGAGAAAGTCGTCAGCATGTGTTTCCTGGTGGAGCATATCACTAGGGATATGTGTTTCCCAGGTGGGGGAACACATATCACTAGGGATATGTGTTTCTCAGGTGGGGGAACACATATCACTAGGGATATGTGTTTCCCAGGTGGGGGAACACATATCACTAGGGATATGTGTTTCCCAGGTGGGGGAACACATATCACTAGGGATATGTGTTTCCCAGGTGGGGGAACACATATCACTAGGGATATGTGTTTCCCAGGTGGGGGAACACATATCACTAGGGCTATGTGTTTCCCAGGTAAGGGGAAACATATCACTAGGGATACGTGTTTCCCAGGTGCGGAAACACATATTACTAGGGATATGTGTTTCCCAGGTGGGGGAACACATATCACTAGGGATATGTGTTTCCCAGGTGGGGGAACACATATCACTAGGGATATGTGTTTCCCAGGGGAAACTCATATCACTAGGGATATGTGTTTCCCAGGTGGGGAAACACATATCACTAGGGATATGTGTTTCCCAGGTGGGGGAACACATATCACTAGGGATATGTGTTTCCCAGGTGGGGGAACACATATCACTAGGGATATGTGTTTCCCAGGTGGGGGAACACATATCACTAGGGATATGTGTTTCCCAGGTAGGGGAACACATATCACTAGGGATATGTGTTTCCCAGGTAGGGGAACAAAAATCACTGGGGATATGTGTTTCCCAGGTGGGGGAACACATATCATTAGGGATATGTGTTTCCCAGGTGGGGAACACATATCATTAGGGATATGTGTTTCCCAGGTGGGGAACACATATCACTAGGGATATGTGTTTCCCAGGTGGGGAACACATATCACTAGGGATATGTGTTTCCCAGGTGGGGGAACACATATAACTAGGGATATGTGTTTCCCAGGTGGGGAACACACATATCACTAGGATATGTGTTCCCAGGTGGGGAACACATATCACTAGGGATATGTGTTTCCCAGGTGGGGGAACACATATCACTAGGGATATGTGTTTCCCAGGTGGGGAACATATCACTAGGGATATGTGTTTCCCAGGTGGGGGAACACATTTAACTAGGGATATGTGTTTCCCATGTGGGGGAACACATATCACTAGGAATATGTGTTTCCCAGGTGGGGGAACACATATCACGAGGGATATGGGTTTCCCATGTGGGGGAACACATATCGCTAGGGATATGTGTGTCCCATGTGGGGAAGACATATTACGAGGAATATGTGTGTCCCATGTGGGAGAACACATATCACTAGGGATTTGTGTTTCCCAGGTGAGGGAACACATATCACTAGGGATATGTGTTTCCCATGTGGGGAAACACATATCGCTAGGGATATGTGTCACTAGGGATATATGTTTCCCACTAGGGATATGTGTTTCCCAGGTGGGGGAACACATATCACTAGGGATATGTGTTTCCCAGGTGGGGGAACACATATCACTAGGGATATGTGTTTCCCAGGTGGGGGAACACATATCACTAGGGATATGTGTTTCCCAGGTGGGGGAACACATATCACTAGGGATATGTGTTTCCCAGGTGGGGGAACACATATCACTAGGGATATGTGTTTCCCAGGTGGGGGAACACATATCACTAGGGATATGTGTTTCCCAGGTGGGGGAACACATATCACTAGGGATATGTGTTTCCCAGGTGGGGGAACACATATCACTAGGGATATGTGTTTCCCAGGTGGGGGAACACATATCACTAGGGATATGTGTTTCCCAGGTGGGGGAACACATATCACTAGGGGATGTGTTTTTCCAGGTAGGGGAACACATGTCACTAGGGATATGTTTCCCAGGTTGGGGAACACATATCACTAGGGATATGTGTTTCCCAGGTTGGGGAACACACATCACTAGGGATATGGTAGGGAACACATATCACTATGGATATGTGTTTTCCAGGTAGGAGAACATATATCACTAGGGATATGTGTTTCCCAGGTAGGGAACACATGTCACTAGGGATATGTGTTTCCCAGGTGGGGGAACACATATCACTAGGGATATGTGTTTCCCAGGTGGGGAAACACATATCACTTAATAGGGATATGTGTTTCCCAGGTAGGGGAACATATGTCACTAGGGATATGTGTTTCCCAGGTTGGGGAACACATATCACTAGGGATATGTGTTTCCCAGGGGAAACACATATCACTAGGGTGTTTCCCAGGTGGGGAACATATCACTAGGGATATGTGTTTCCCAGGTGGGGAACACAATATCACTAGGGATATGTGTTTCCCAGGTGGGGAAACACATATCACTAGGGATATGTGTTTTCCCAGGTGGGGAATGCATATCACTAGGGATATGTGTTTTCCAGGTGGGGGAACCCACTAAGGATATGTGGGAGGAACACATATCACTAGGGATATGTGTTTTGGGGGAACACCACTAGGGATATGTGGGGAACACACATCACTAGGGATATGTGTTTCCCAGGTGGGAGAATACATCTCACTAGAGATATGTGTTTCCCAGGTGGGGGAATGCAAATCACTAGGGATATGTGTTTCCCAGGTGGGGGAATGCAAATCACTAGGGATATGTGTTTCCCAGGTGGGGGAACACATATCACTAGGGATATGTGTTTCCCAGGTGGGGGAACACATATCACTAGGAATATGTGTTTCCCAGGTGGGGGAACACATATCACTAGGGATATGTGTTTCCCAGGTGGGGGAACACATATCACTAGGGATATGTGTTTCCCAGGTGGGGGAACACATATCACTAGGGATATGTGTTTCCCAGGTAGGGGAATGCATATCGCTAGGGATATGTGTTTCCCAAGTGGGGGAACACATATCACTAGGAATATGTGTTTCCCAGGTGGGAGAATACATCTCACTAGAGATATGTGTTTCCCAGGTGGGGGAATGCAAATCACTAGGGATATGTGTTTTCCAGGTGGGGGAACACATATCACTAAGGATATGTAGTTCCCAGGTGAGGGAACAGATATCAGTAAGGATATGTGTTTCGCAAGTAAGGGAACACATATCACTAGGGATATGTGTTTCCCAGGTGGGGGAACACATATCACTTGGGATATGTGTTTCCCAGGGTGGGTAACGCATATCACAAGGGATATGTGTTTCCCAGGTGGGGGAACACATATCACTAGGGATATGTGTTTCCCAGGTAGGGAACACATATCACTAGGGATATGTGTTTCCCAGGCAAGGGAACACATATCGGTAGGTATGTGTGTTTCCCAGGTTACAGGCGGCAAAAACATTAAAGTAGCTGGTGATAGCGCCGGTTGCCGGGGTATTTTGACAACCTTTTCTGCCCCTGTATTCAGCCCCTGTATTCAACATTGCGATATAGCAGAATAATTATTACCCATACAAAGACCCAAGTTTGGTTCAACATTGGGCCAGGGCCGAGAGGAACAAGAAAAAACAAGGTTGAAAGTATCACCCTTCCCAACAATTTTGACGACAATTCTAGTATATTTAACTTTTTCCCTTGAATCTCACTTTAATTTCCAAACATCACATAAGAATTATGGGAAAGAATATGAATTGTTTTCCTTGGATCAAGTCATTAATAAGTTTTTATTATTACCCAGTAAGGAATGTATATCTTGCCCTCATCAGCAACAAACTCCAGCACTCCACAGTGAGTGTTTCTTCCTGACCTGGAATTACTGAGTTTGAACAGCATTGGATAAACAATGTGTAACCTTGCTACAAGCCAAAATAACAAAAGAGAGAAAATAAGCATAAAAAGTACAGGAGAAAACTTAAGTGACTGTAACTAAATCCAAGAAAGAAAGGTTAACATTAACCGGCTGCTTCAATGGAAGGTGGGTGCCTGGCCTGAGGGGTGACTCCCACATGAAGGGGGGTATCCTAGAGAATACACTTTTGCTCCCAGCTTTCCTTCTACTCTCTTTATTTCTGAACAAACATGGCCCTAACCAGTAGCCGTATGGATTAAAACATGGCATTTCATCTTGAACACACTCAGTGATGAGACCTTCTGTGCTTTATACCACTAAGTAAAATTGGAGCATTCCTGACCCTTTCACATGAGAGACCACCTCCAGGGGTGCTAGGGTACCATGGGGCTTCCACTAATAGCCCCAGGATAGAATATTACCCCCATGTCTGACATGTCCCTGCACACTCCTGGCCAAAAGGCCTCCCTCTCTCCCCATCCCCTCAAGCTAGCCGCTCATCACACTGCACAGAGGAGAGGAAGAAGAGGATTGGGCAGGCTGAGAAAGGTTTAAAGCTACTGCTGGAAAGAATAAAGAAAAGAAAAATGCTAAAGACTGCTGAAAAAAAAGGAATGCATAACTACTACAAATCACTTATACAAAAACTTGAAAACAATCCTAGCCATGACAAAGCAGAAACATTCCACATAGACTTGTGCTTGTAGGTTTAGCAAGACAATGTTTTGTTGAAACAAAATGAGGATATACTTAGGCAATGCGATTCTATTAATACCAAAATCAACCAAAAATTTTTAAATTCACCCCAAAAGTAATTCAAAATGGCCAACAGTGATCGAGTTACATGTACTACAGAAACAGTGAAAAAAAGATGGTGGTGGATATTGTATATACTACATACATAAAGAAACAAATGATACAGTATTACTTACTTAATTGATCCAAGGCTGAAGGAGGCATTATAACTATGGAATAACACAAAAAGGTCAAGTCAATCGACCGATTTCAAAGTATTCCAGCTACAGTGTATTATAGGTCCTAGTATGTTCAAATCTGCTGCATAAAATATTTAATATCTGGCCAGACAGCTCAATTAATCAACACTAAGAATACATGTACTCTGGTAATATTATTGGAGAAGTAGAAATGGGTCTCCCAACTTCACCAGTTATATCAATTCCCTAGAATAACTAGTCAGTTCACACTAAAGTGTAAGAGTAAGGGCACTCTGCAATGAGGCCCAAATGGGGAAAATGTATGTCCCTAGTATATATTTCAAATACAGTTGTTTCACATTTTGAGGAGTTGGTCATGTTCCTATCAGCATTTAACCCATCCTTATGTTGTTTGTCGCCATTTTATCTAGTCTTATGTTGCTGTTTCATGACCATATTGCCTGTACATAAGAAATTCAACATTTCAATAATGGGCTTAAAATCTAGAAAATTTTGACTAAAAAATGGGTCACAGTAGATGCTCCTCTGATATCATGAGGGGACACTTTTATTTTCAAAATGATCAAAAAGACCAGGCAGATGTGACCTTTAGTAAGCTAGCCTGGTTTTCATATGTTAGGAAAATCCGAGATGATCAGGAATTTTACTGTTTCCCCACTATCCCGCATTTTGATGACAAAATTAATGAAAACCCAAATCATAGATATTGTCGATACTCTGGACAATTTCGAAGAATCGGAGGTATTTCTTATTCCAAACTAGTCTCAGATTTCTGCGAGGGTTGATAATCCTTTGAAAACTCAAATTTGTACTACTGGGGTTGTTAGGGGTCAATGAGCAATTTTTGCTCAGACTTAATCCTCTGCCTGTGGAATGTTCAATTTTTATCCCGCCCCCTGAAGATGATGGGTTTCCAAATAGGGCAATTTGGATTCTTCTGTGGAATGAAATTTTGACCCTTTTGAAAATTTTTCGAAAGGGCAGACAAAGAACCGTTTCCTTTTTTAAAGGGCACCAACAAAAATTTGAGGGTTTGGATTCCAGTCATCCTTAGGGGGGTACGGATAAAAAAATGAACATCCCAGCTTAGCTCTAGTCTCCAATCATAAATCAAAGTGGAGTCAGCTGGGACAGACTCACAGATTTTTTTCTGACATATTAGCAAATTTGGCACGGTAAAAATCAGTGAAAACTCTAACAGGGTTCATAAAAATAATTGCAACCATTTTTTAAGGACTCTCAAGGACTTTTCAAGGACCACACTTGATTTTCAAGGACCACCTACCAAGAATGTAATTTCACAGATTGTACAAAACTAAACAATCCCAGTCCTTTCTAACCACTACCACTACCACGATTAGTCACATGTCATTTTTTTGCCAGAATGTACCTGGCCCAGAATTCGCATGTTTTCTTTCCAGTCATATGCAGGGATTTTTGGCGAGAAAATGGAAGATAGTGCTGCACTAGTTTTAGACCTGATCACATTATTCAGTTACACATAGTATAAAATAGCACTTAATAAGGCCATAATATGAGATATCACCAGTGTTGCAAAATGTACAAATTTGAGTTTCGATTGCAAAACCCTCATTTCATCAAGCTTGTTACTTTTGAAAAGATGATGTAGTCAGTCTAATAAATATAGAGATTCCCAAAACTGCTTTTTTTGTCCTTGGAATTGGAAGTGCCACCTTTGCATTGCAGAAGATTTTATATGAAATAAAGTTCGTTAATGTATGTACAGTGACAAGGAATATTTGTTGTAAATAGACCAATTCATGTTTTTTTTCATCTTTTGACATGGACAAGTTGGGAAAATCCGTCAACATCGCTGAAAAGAGCACCTTAAAATTAGTAAAATTGTCAAGTTTGAACACTGAGCTAGCAATTTCCAGGCTCTGAGATAGTCGGGCCCGCTGAATTGAGAAAGCGCGAACATGAAAATAAAATGGGAGGAAACTGGAAAGAGAAGGGGCGGCCTTTTTCCTGCCCCACTAACTTTTTGCGTGCCTTTTACTCTCGTGTCTTCCTCACTATCTGAAAGCCTGGGCTAACACTGAGCAAGATGCGATGTGCAAACTCTTATTAACTAAAACAAGCGAGAAAAAATTACCTTATTGAATGATTTTGCTCTGTTGTCCCTACTTTCCTAGTATTTTGGAGCAATTGTCGTGGGGTGTCTATTAGACAGGTGATTTGTTGAAAACTAATGAGAACACAGCTCCTCAAAGTCGTGAAATTTCACAGACATTTGTATGGTGGGGGGCACGAACTTCCCCACCACCATACAAATGTCCGTAAATTTTCGCAACTTTGCGGAGCTTATATCTTCACTCGCTAAAGACGTATCACTTTCAAATTTCAGGTGCTCTCTTTAGTGTAGCCTGCGTGCAGACGATAACTAAACTCTGATTAGTACCGTCTGCGAAGCAGTGCAGAGATCCTTGTTCTGGGCCCCCAACGGACTCAACGAATTACCGGAAGTGCGTTTCGAATTCCCCTTCAACCTGATTGGCGATCACGACAAACAAAACAAAGCCTTTTTTAACTGGCCAATCGTGGCGCGTACTCAAATCTGGGTACACAGCTGGAAGTCCAGAACAAGGATTTCGGCGCTGTTTCACAGACGGAGTTAACCAGAGTTTAATTTCGTCTGCGCGCAGGCTATCTTTAGTGGTGTGGACGGATTTTCCCTAACCGGTCCATATAAAAAGTTGAAAAGGCCGTGAAAAGGTCTATTAATATCATCTTAAATCAAAAAAACTTTACCCCCAGGGAAGGGGTATTTGACCTCAGTGTTTTCCCCCTGGATAATGAATTTGAAGTGTAAATGGGTTAAAATGTCAAATTCTCCTGGGTATGCCCGTCCCCCCTACCCTAGGGCTAAACATTGACTGGTATTTTGGTATTTAATTATTCTTTGACAGTGATTCATGTGGCCTTTGAGTTATTATATATTAGGGGTCTGTTTATATACTATAGACTATTGCTGTATTCTTTATTGAACAATGGCAGTGCCTTCTTTAGCTAATTTTAAGCTTATTGGTTAAGACTAAGCTGTCGATCAAGTCCAAGATCATTAACACAAATTATGGTATCAATCGCTGGATTTCAGTCGATTCGCCACCCCGGCCTGGTGACTGCATTATACTTATTAAGTGATACGTTGGTTTGAGGTTCTGTAGCAGCCAAGACTTACTTTTACCACCGCGCTCTACGTCTTCTCGCTCATTCCCAGGGAACATCACCACTGGATAGCAACGAAATTGTGTGTTGAAAGTCCTCGGAGGCATAGCGCCACCAAACATGTCAAATCCTCCAAACTAAGGCGAAAATAGAAATAGCTGAGATCTTTCAAAGAACTATATAAAAAGGAAATAGATCCTGTACCAAAATCGAAAGTAAAGTACCCAATAACCTTACCATTTTGTCAACGAACACGACTCGCAGTGTTGACAAAGTGTTAATTTCCCTTTTTTCATTGATTTTCCCAGTAACCGCGCCTTCAGAAGAGGAAACAAGAAACAATAATCCCCAGGCTTTTTCGGTTTTATGCCTCCCACTGGGGCCACACTTTCTATGGGTTTACCGGCGAACTCACGAGCCGAAAGGTCCTTTAATAAAGCGGAAAATGTTTCAGTTTTCTATGAGTTTACCAGCACAATAAACCATAGGTTTTTCTTAGTTATTTTATAATCCAATATATTAAACCCCTTTCAAACCGAGAGTTGCCCTCCCTAATAACCTGGTCATCAGCCTAGCTATGTTAATCAACTCACAAATACATCTTTAATATCGGATCAAAACATTGTCATATCATCAAACTAGACGTCTTTAGGTGACACTGAAATAGCCACTAAGGAAGTTTCGACAAAGAAACGAGGAGAGACAGCTGATATGCCGCCTAACTCGCCCTTTGCTTGTAACATCCTTGATGGCGTCACTGTTTGCTCCTTACCGATAACCCTAGAGATGGGTAAAGTATACAACTAACTATTGTATTTTCCTTTGTTTTCATTTCTTTAAAAAAAGAAAATGGCATTTCCGAGCCCCTCAATTTAAACATTTTCTGCGGGAGCATGTCACCAGACCCCCATAGTCTGGAGCTCATTCGGCGTTCAAACTTTTCTTCCCCTTCGCACAACTTCAAAATCTAACGCTACGCCCCTGTAAGTTGTACATAACAATGTGGGATGAAAATGTTTGATGGCCGTTAGCCAGGACTTAAGAGCTTTCCCCCGCACGGACAAAGAAAACTGTCTTTAATATCAATCGAGTTGTCAGTATGTATTAACGGTTCTCCGTAAAGTAGGAATTGACTGTATGATTTCGTTTATGAATTAAAATAAATTACCTAGGGCTTCTACTTCAACCTTAAATAAGCCGGCGTTCCCCCGCTCTCTTCAAAACACGCGTCACAGCGGATCAAAAATAGCTCACTGAGTGAAGTGAGTTCATCACGTACTCATCTCTAACATTTAACAATATTGGGACGAGCTCTAAGAATGTGTAGGCACATGCAAAGTAAGAGTGTTTTTTGCCGGTTGTGACAAATATGGAGCATCTTCTCAGTTGTTTTCTCGTATCTAAGGATTAAAAGTCGATGCACTAAATCGAACCAGACACAAGCATACATGGCCAATTTGTGGGTATTATGACGCAAAATATGGCTTTGTCTTCTTAAATCTTCGAAATATTGACTGGATTTGCATTAAAGGCAAAAATCTTTCTCTTTACAACCAATGAGAACTTGCCCTCCTCAATTAAACAGCCATTTACAACATTTCATATTTAGTCATGACTGGATTACACTTACTAAGGAAGAAAAATATTGCGAAATAGCACACTGTTGTAATTGCAGTCACGGTTTGCTTTTAAACGTCTAACTGTCTATAGTTGCCTTTTTAAAGAAATTTTTTTCAAACTTTATTTACTCGAAAATCGTAATTTTCAAGAGTTCCGTTGCAAATCGCAAAATTTTCGACTTATGCATTTCACTTTCTATTCATGTATACATCTGTAGGCGCTTTGGGAAAGTCAATGTACCCACGTCAATATTAATGGACAATCCAAAAATTGTCTGATATCGCTGTGTTCTACGATTGAATTCTGTTTTTTATGACGCATTTTTTCGATATAGAAACGTCTTTAATTTGTTTTTGCTATGTACCTGCGTTGAATCTTTGGTTAATCCAGCACGTTCCAAACTCCACTCTCCACTTCATATTCAAATCAGGAATGATATAAAAAAGACGCGTTAAACCATTTTTAAGACATTCGATGATTCAAACCTGATTTTACCAAGACTTCCGTGTTGTTAGCTTAAAACTGATTTTGGTGGTTTTCACAATATGGCTGGTCCGAAGCATAAGACCTGTCAGACTGTAACATAAAGGAATGGATTAGCTGCAGAGGTTGGTAAAGCAGAGTGATATTTTGAAATGTCTATTGTTAGTCACTAAGCGTTTATAGAGCATTTATAAAAAAAGCTAGACCGACAATATCGAAGAGAATTTCGGAACTGACCGGTAGATTATGTTTCGAGGGACAGTCAGGGTGCAATAGTTAGAAACCATCGGTTTATAACTAACAAAAAAGCGAAGATAATGGCATGGTCGAGAGGTATCAAGAGTATAGATAATCGTCAAAACAACCAGGTGAATTTTTAATCGTCCTTCACATCTTCAAACAAAATAGTATCTGCTGTCCAAATGAATTAGTCATAAGTCCATAAAAATAATGTTTGAATCATGCAAGGACTAATTCATAATGGCTTCCAACAGTGTATTTTAATTTCTAGTTCGGTTTAAGCGGTTTGGTTTGTGACTATGGATTTTCCGTATTATTATTTTCCACACAAGTTTTCCAATGTGCCTTGTGACTTAGTGACGTATTATGACTTTTCATGGATATTGCATCGGAGCATGACGTAGATTGCCCGTGGGAAGGAATTTATTCTTCGCCACTGAACTATAATTGAAAACAATCCGAAACCAATATTTTTAAACGCTTGTTTCGTTAAGCGGGAACTTGTTTATACGAAGTTGGCAGCGAGAATGGCTCTCACGTAACTCTGACTAGACCGGCACAAAAGGTAAGTTTTTCTCCGTACAAGTCAGTTGTTTTCGAATTTATGTTGATTTGATTTTTGAAGGCTGTAGGGAGTAACAAGATAGCGATAAAAAAGTACAGAAGAATATAATATGAAGTAGAGAATCAAATCACTATATTCGCGAAATTTCACACAGGGGCTTGAGTCTATTCGGGCCGTTATTGAATCAATTTGAACTTGCATGATAAAGTGTTATCCACTTTTTCCATCTATATTTCTAATCCCCTTTTACATTCAGTGTCTGGTTTTATAAATCTTAAATCTTACTACTCATTATACGGGACCTAACCTACTGTCTTCTCTGCCAGTGTGAAATTTATATCACACAGGCGACTGCGAATTTCTCATACTGTAGCACCTCGGTCCCATTTGTTGTGGTTTGTACCAATATCCTACAAGAAATTTTATTTCTTGGTGATACATGACAGCAGGCAGAAAGGAAGTTTTTGTTCTTACTTCCGCAAAAATGCAGACCTTCTAGACCAAATTTTCTCAGACAGAATAATATCAAAAAGTGGCGGCTCTAAACAAGCTAAATGCATGGAGGGTAAAATGTGACAAATGTTGTCAGCATCATTAGTTTCCAAATTTTGAAGCTTCTATATGCTATTGGTTAACTTGTCATGCCCGAAACTGACTGATCAAAATGCAAAGCATGGTTTTCTGTACCATTTAACCAACTCAATGGCCTACTCCCAGGTGGCTTGTTAACTTAATTGGTAGAGCACTGCACCGTTATCGCAGGTGTCAACGATTCGAATCCTATACAATGGAAGCCTGAAATTTTTCAAGCTTTCGTTTCGCAACTACAAAGGTTTGCGTCTATACATTCTTTCATTTATTTAAATTCTTTCTTTAAATTGAAAAGAAAAAGAAAGTAATTATAATGACATTATTCGCCTAACCGAAGCTACCTATGTTGTTTATGGGCAAATTTTAAATCAAGTGCCACTGAATTTTCTGAAACAAGTCGGTCGACGCATTCAGTTTAATAGTTGGCTGAATGATAACATGTCAGTTACGAAACAAAGAACAAAAGAGTCTAAAGAAAGAAAAACAGGATAGAGGATCTGTAAGACATTCCACAGTACCACTTTAGAAAGTTCTTGAGCTGTACTTTAACCCGTAACTGAGAAAAAGGAGGAGAAGAATAAAGAAGGCCTGAATTGGAATGAGACAAACAAGCATACTTTTTACAAAGTACTCTAGATTGTCGGTTTTCAAAATGTGTTCTTAAGATGTTGTCCAACAGGATAAGCGGTTAGAAGAATAGAGGCCGCCCCGGGCTTATTGAATCATGTTCGGCTCATGCATTTATCCAGATAACCTTAACAAAAGACATTTACCTTGCTGGACGAAAAAATGGATTCTCACAAATTTGCTCTTGGCAAATATGTCGCAAAAATGTGAAAACTGAGGAGTAACTTTTGGGTAAAGACGGTAATGGCCACATTTGAATACCAAAAAACACAGGGTTGCAAATAAGAAGGTTAATGTGGCCGTTACCGTCTTTATCCCAGATTTGCTGCTCAGTTTCTACATTTTGCAACATACTCGCAAGGAGCTAATTTATGCAAATCCAGTTTGTCTGTCTGTCTCAGTCGTCTAAGTTAATTCTTCTTATTTGCGACGCTAGCTTTCAAGTTGGTCCGGCTCAGCGCAGGTTTTTCTTCATTACTGACCAATTGTTGTCATTTCCTTGAACATGCGCTTTTTACGTTTTTGTCTACGTTAGTATTTCCTAATTTTGGATTAAACTTAGCCAGGTGTTCTTTCTAAGGCCCCGTTTATTAGGAGAAAAGTTTCAGTCCCAGGAAGAAACGTCAGCCGGCGCCTAACCGAGCTAAGTTCAGCGAGCCGACTTTTCATATATACAAATCGTGGTGAACCGATTACATGAGAAACAAAAAGTCGGGGCGACTTAAAGAGTGGATCACCCTCCTAGCCGGACCATTTTTTCTCCATATACGACACTTTAAATTTGGCTCGCCTAGTCGGTTCGACTCGCACTCTCGACCACAGCGCGTACGGGTTTGGGAATGCGCGCGTAATCTCTCTCCGCGACATGCGCAGAAGAGCTTTGGGTCCAGATTGGTTCGACTAGGTGAAGGCGAGACAATCAGAGCATGCGCAAGCGCTGTTCTATTTGTTCTCCTTTAGTTAGAGCAACTAATTTCTTTCAGACAGAAACGGAAAACAAGCATATACTACAGTGTGTAAGCATAATGCATCTATCATGGTTTTTAAGCGATGCGTCCCAAGTTTTAGCTGACTCAGTTTTCCCTCCGACGCCCCGTCCATTTCAAGCTCGCTAAACCCAACAATTTTTGACAATTTTCATGTACTCATTATAATAACTGTAAGAAAGAGGCGGGAGGATAGAGATATCTATTATTACAAACGTTTCCGTTGAATTTTTTGATAGCACTTAATGTTGTTGACACTGTCGGCCCTTAATTACCAATGCTGCTGCCGAGCGACTTACAACAACTTAAATAAACTCATAAAAGTATCCCTCAATCAAACGAGCTGAAAAGTTAATCCCTCTGTAACTAGTACGATGAGACCTCGAAAACCTTTTATAGGCCGGTAAAGTGATATTTATTACCTATGCCCGGACAAAAAGCTCGAAATAGACACCGAGACACCGTGACTAACACGCGTCGAAGATTTTTAAGAGGCTAGAGTGGTCCTCATCTCTGTATCCGGTATAACGTTTGTGTAGAATGAACCACAAATAGAGACTCGAATTCGACGGCTTTAAACTAATCTATGTTACAAAGGAATGTTTTATTAACTTTTCATGAAAGCATTTCTAAGAGTAAATTTTGTGACAAAAATTACTAAAAACAAAAAACTGGGGATCTACAGCCTCGAACGGTGCTACCCTTTTGAAGGCCTTTCGATTGGCGATAGGATTAAGGCGCTTTCTTAAGCTTCCCTTTGTCCAACAGCTCGACTAGCGTCTCACAGGCGAGAGAAGGTCATTGGTCAGCTAAGAACTTCTGTTTTACTCAGCTGGTCTTTATTTATTTGTTTTAAAATCCCGACTGCAATCTTGAATGGAACGACTGAAACAAAAACAAGAAAAATAAATCAGTAGGAACAGACCCGATCGAATGCTTATTGGTCATGGGTTGCTTTATTGACAAGTTTGCTTGCCTTATCCGTTAGTCGTATCAAAAAAAACAATTCAAATTCGCCGTGTATTTGCATATTGGCATTAATGATGTCGGGAGACGTTCTCGAGAAAGTTAAGATCGATGGTATAATTCGTCAGTTCAACAATCACAAAACGAAACTGTAAATTTCGAATATTTCATCGTCACCGACACAGCCCCGACTTCGGCCAGTGCTCGATTTAAAAATGTCAAACCACGCTTGCGGCGTGGACATTATAGTATTTCTGTAGGACAGACCTCCGCTTAAGGTAAGGACAATTTTATTAGCATTACTTCAACCAAAACAAAACGGTTTGTTTTACTCTGCAATGTTCCCTGTAAGGGTGTTTGATGGTTTGTTGTGCATTATCATTGTTCGTTGTGGCTTCGATTCCAAACTGTCATTATAATGGGCGCGATACGGTGGTTTCCTTTAAACCGTAAGCGCGATAAAGCGGGAAAACGAAAAATTTAAAAGAGGTTGCAATTATTATACTTCTTCATGTGTAAAGAATACAAGTAGTGTTTTGAGGATCAAACGAGTAGGATACAGTCAAGAGAGCGCGCACGATAAATGATGGTTTGTTTTTATCACCATTTTCTGCCAATCTGACCCAGCAAGTATTTATCTTTTTTACGAGACTAACCGCCTCAAGTCCTTTTATTTGACACGCGTCGAGCTAAAAAATAATATGTGGCTTCGGAAAAAAGGTACGATTAATATACTGAATAATTCCTTAATTACCTCAGTCGCCTTTTGAGCCTCATAAAGCTCTATTTGTTAATTTTAAGATTTATCCGACGGACTGTAAATGGGCCTCTTGCAACGCTGACGAGGAGCCGAGTGAACTGATGATACATTTTAAAATATTCCTAGTAAAGAGAAAATCTCCTTGGAAAACATCAGTTCGCATATAGACATTTGAAATTTAAATGTGGTCGTCTTCAGAGTTGTTAACTTCGGATTACGTGTAACGCAGCGACGCGGCATCAGTCAAACATAGATTTCAGATTTTTGCTTGCTCCCAAACGGTAAACACGCTATAATAAAGTCTATTTTTTTGATCAAGATGTCTGCATGCGAAGCGAATTATGTTTTTCAAAAGTACAAGTATTTTAATTTACTTTGTAACTTTAAACACGAAAAAAGATTGAGCTTCATGGGGTGTCATTTGAACTGCAGGTGCACTTAAAAGAGATTTTTTTTTTCGAATGGGCGTCCCATTCAGTGACAAAAAAAATACAGAAATAAAAAAAAAAAACAGGAGAAAGGGAAAATAAAGAAAAAATAAGAAAACTCATTTGCTATCTTCTCGTTTTACTCTTCATCAGACAATATTAATGGTAAAGATTCAAGATAACACTGATAACTTACATGCGGGAAATTATCTTGTACCATGGCTCTCAATGTAGAGCGCATTCGTGATATGAATACACGAACTTGTAATTACCTGGGATTGCTATAAGCGTTCAATTTAATATTTGAATAAAAATTAAAATAACTGCTCTGTGAACTTTTATCCCCATTTCCAACAAAGAATTATTTAACACCAAGAGTAATCCCTTGCAAGAGTCCATTGTTGTTTCAAAATTTTATCCTGCGTTTAACAGCCGCGGCATGAAGGCGTGTTTACGCAAAAAAGACAGAAATTTGCATTTGAAAAGTAATTTTGTTGCCAAGCTTTTGAATTGCATGCATCATATTCTTTTCAACCTGAGCTTAAGAGTTATCTTTTGACATACAATAATTCACAATCAAAACTGTCCAGGAGATAGGGAATATGATATAATGCGTGCTGTTCTTCGGCGGCTCTCGCACATACATTGGAAGTATCTGTAAATATTTCGAAATACGGGATCAGAACTTTGAGTAGAAATAGTATATCAGCATAATTATGATAATTCTATCAATTTTCTGCTATGTTATTACCAGTCCAAACGCTAAGCTCATATTAATGCCAAGAATAATATTCTAATCTTCGTTATTTAATGGTTAAAGGAAGACGGCACCCATCTTGGTCTTGGAAACTTTTCATGTTACAGTTACAAGTACAACTTAAAATTGGCGTTTTCATTGCGGATTGTTTGAACTTTGCATTGGATTACAAGGGATATGACAAGAACAACAAAAAATTAAAACAGAAAAATAATTTAAAGTTTAAGTTACAGCTGAAGTTACTAGTGGGAAAAAGCAAAACAGCTCCGAGAAAAAGGCTTTCTCGTTCAAGCGTCGATTTTCCGTTGTAATATGGATAAAATACCTGCCGCAACTTGTATTAACTTTACATCGCAGTAATAACTAAGCTGTCGGTATTTGCAATAAATTGTAAAAATGAGGGAAAACATGACACAGCAGGACGAAAGTCTGTCAATCAAAATAAGTGACTTTACAAAAGTCTACTGAATAATTTCATATCCACTAGCTGTCACGTTGCTCTTTCCTGAAAGGACTCATTTAGCAGGAGGGCAATCTCTTGTCCGTGCCCACATGTTCCTTTTTTCCGTTTGTTCGTTGATCTCGGTAGTCAAGCAATCTAATATATCATTAACTGCTAACATTTGGACGACACCTTTCATGAACTGCACCCTTATGTAATTGGAGAATTGCTAAAACACTTAGCAATTTTAGTTCGGAAGGTAAAACAGTGATGCCTGCTCCTCCCACACAACCAATGTTGACTTGCTTGTCGTTTTGTAAATGTAACTTGAGCAGCGCAAATCGTTAATTAGGAAATGGTTGAGGATGAGAATGGAACGGCTTGATTTGGACTGTTGCCTTTTCCTCTGTAAATTGCCGATAATGACGGTAAAAAGTAAGAAATCTCGCCAAGGGAATTGATCATGAGTGGCTCAACTAATTCGGGCACTGATTGTAGATCACATCAGATACCATGCTGGTCCATACCAAACAAACTTAGAGACGAACGAAAACAGCTACTGAGGCCTTAAAGTGCAACTACGACCAAAATTTTTTTCTTAGTTTCCTCCGTTTCATGCTTTAATATATTCATTGAGTTTATAATTGCATAAATAGCTATAAATTACATCAATATAAGCTCACTAAAGCTGGAAAAAAAGCCGCCGAAAACTGGCCAACTCTGCCACTACTTAGTTCGCAAACTGAAGCCCGTGATAATTCTGCTAATGCAGTTTCTTGTATGAGACTCTCAGTGACGTCATACGCGCATCGATAGAGCTTTCTCAGGAAGAATTCACCAACTTTTGGTCCTAATGCAAGTAAATCGGCAAGTATATCCGTAAAATCTGCCATCCTCAATGCCACTTATCACTGAGCTGCTCCTGCCTCGGACCAGGACGTCGTCTCTCTCTCGATGAAAATTTCCGCGCAAAGGCAGGCGGGAAGGAGAAAACAAGCTTCCCATGGTCCCTTGCGCTTCGTCATCAGTCACTCGTGTTTCCCGCTTACCTCTATGCGAAACCATGTGAAAAAGGAAGCGCCTGAGGAGGAGGCTGGATGTGCTCTAATCGTTCCAGCCTTTGACGGCCTAAATCTTCAGAAATTTTGTGGACCTTCTCCGGAGACTAATGGCTCAAAATGGTGGCCTTTGGATGCCATCGATTAATTCGAATAACGCTAGTTATCTAAAGTGTGCGGCAGGTGTTTGAAAAGAAATTTTAAAGAAAGAGGAAGGGGATACTAAGTTTAGACCCCGTTTATTTGGAGAAAAGTTGTCCCTGGTAGAAGGGTCACTCTCCGGCCTAACCGAGTTACCCTGGGCGAGCCAACCTTTCCTACATTTCCCTAAAAAAAACTTGGAGAGCCGTTTACACGAAAAATACAATGTTTGCTCGGCTAGAAGGGTGACCAAGTTCGGTGGGTCACCCTCCTAACCAGGCCAACTAAACACTTTGGCTCGTCCCATCGGGCTAACTTGGTCAAGGGGCGCGACAAGCAAGCGCCATTGGCTCACGGGCAAAGGGTTCAACTCATAAACACTCGTTAAAGCTCGGCTGGAGGGGTGGCCCTCATTCCCGGGGCAACTTTTCTCCATAACAACGGGGCCTCAGAAATGCGATAATGGGACGGGCCGCGACAGACGACAAACGGCTGCTAAGCGGCATGTTAAAACGGTCCGAGTAATGATACTATAAAATGCAGCGTCCGGCCTGTTTCTCCAAGGTTGTCTAACAAAAACAATAACAACAAACTTTTATTAATAAGCGGATAATATAACAGAAGCCGGCACTGCCCGTACCTAGCAAGGTTGTTCGAGGCGGGGTATGGCTAACTAAGGAAAGTTTACAGTTTACGAATGGTTTTCTTTCCTTAGTTTCTCTGTCCCGGTCATAGTTGAAGTTTCTCTTTACAATTCCGCGTCGTTTTTAGTGAAAACGATGCTTAAGAAAAGGCTACTCATTAAAAAGAATTAGATTCATTTTTGCAAGTGTAGAGGCTCCTGGAAGACGCGATTGGCTGACAGACTCCAAACCTCGCCTGTTAGAGTCATTTTGCAGGATTAATAGGCTGTTCTATGAAAACTGACTCGCGTTTTTCTAAAATCCAGGACAAATGATAGTAAGTATTTCCAATATAAGATTTTAGGGTGCTTTCGTTGTTCCTTTCTCTCTGTGTGTGCGTTTATTTAATTGTGCGCGGTGCATCTCAGTAACCGTCCTTATCATGTATTAATCTTCACAGTATGGCTGCCTCACCTTTCTAGCACGGTATGATTGCTACCATATTTCGGGCAACCTGTGGTCTTTATTTTTTTGTCGTACTTGGCATTTTACTGTAAGAAAATTTTGATGAAAAAAGGATGTTGTCTATGTTTTTACAATTACATTTCGACACCAACATTACCCAACACATGCGCACACATGCCGGAGAGCCTCTTTCAAGGTCAGATAATTTGAAAAGACTGGGCCTTTATGCCAGTGTCCAGCCTGATTAAAATACTCTTTGCGATGCAGTAGTCAAGGGATTACGTCTCTGCACAAGATTCAGGTATTCGTTTTGTTTTGAAGGTAAAAAATATCGGAAAAGAATCAACTAACGCACGTGTTTATAATGGATATTAAGTGCTCCTCCAATTTTAGGAAATTGAACAGGAAACCTCGGAGAGACAATCATTTTCTAAGTTCCGAGCTGTCGCATTTGAAAGCTATTACAAAATCATTTAATTTGGCATTAATATGGAAACATTATCTTCAACTCGAACTTGTATTTATATTCTAGGAAACATAAACACAAAAACTGTTGTCCCGTTGCTCAAAATAATTTTTTTCACCACGTTTTGCTGCCCATCCGGAAGATGATGTATTTTTAGTCTTTATTATAAAAGCTAATGCATGACCCCTTTGTGCTGCTGATTTATTGTTTTCGATGCTATTTTCCATTTAAGCACGTAATTTTTTGGTGTCAGTAGAGTAGAAAAAGCTAAAATAACATCACATAGGTCATTGGTAGACAAAAAACAGAATTAAACCTAAAGAATGGTCATGATTTAATACACTACTTTAAAATCTTTTTTCTTTCACTACCTAAGTATAGCTGCCTTAATTGGAAATAGCCAAAGGTTATTTATGCCAATTTTACTGTCGATAAAAAATATCATAAAATTAACGACATAAAAGACTGATAGACGGTTTTCTCTAAAAACGAGTTTTGTCTTTCACCTTTAGCTCTTTCGAAATAAGAAATGGGTGCTCTGAACACCTCAGAATATTTCCAAACTACATTTTTTTTTTCGGCATCTCAAGGAGACTAGCCTAATTTTTCTGACAACCATAGTAATTGCGTCATTGAATATCCGGTCGTTTCTGTTTGAGAGGATTTTTCTTTTAGCCGAGGGAAGCTGTGATTGGGCAAATGGGCGAGCGACCTGAAATACTCTGTCCGTGCGCACGTTGGTAAATAAAAATGACGGAAAATACGAGGACATTCTGTCTTCCAAAACAAACAAGCCTTGTAGGCTCCTTGATCTAATCACGTCACCTTTGTCTATATTAAGTACATACTTTCGTTTTAGCATATTAAACAGCTTTGGGCAGTATGTGCGGTGTGATTTGAACCGGGTACCATGTTTGTCGCCTGACTTTTAACTAACTATCAAAGATTATCCGTTTGCTACAACTCTCAAGGTATTTATACAATTTGAGGCTTTCATCTTGGGCTAAAAATTGATAATATTAATGTCCTTTCAAAGCAAAACAGTCGTTGATATTTTGCTTCTAAAAGGCTTGAACATAAACAATTTTTGTCATGGCGTGCAGGTTCTTAGCAAAGGAGCGCCGGTTTCAAATTTATCTACAAGATCAAAGTAAAATGTTGTCCTTTTCGCTTTTATCGCGAGTGTATCATTTTACTTCTTTCTCCAATCATCAGGCTTGGCGAAAGAAAAAACACTAAGGACACAACGACATTAAGCTACCTTGACAGTTAACTGATAGAGTGATGTGTTTCTGTAAACAATACAAACCGCGGAGAGTCGGTCGTACTCTAACAGTCGGTACTGGACTTAATCGGAGCTTGCAACACCCGTAAATATTAATTACAATACTGAGTTTAAAGCTAATTCTATCCTATTTTATCCTTTAGTTATCAAATGCGGATCGTTAAGTGCTATTTTTTAAAAGTTAAAGGTGCAAACATTGCGTCGTCAGAGCTATCAATAATTCAGTTTGCTCTGCAAGAGAAATATCAGAATGACAGAAGATTCTGAAAATTTTGGCAAGGTGCACATTGTTTCAACAACTCTATATAATTAAAAGCTGGCGCGGCTCTAGCGCGCAGCCAGAGGGAAAAATAATCGACTAACTCATGTATGACTTATTTTTATTGACAGATCCAAGTTTGCACTGCTAGCTGTTTTGAGAAGTTTGTTTACGCTCACAGTTCGCTAAAAAGCAATACTGCCCGTTGCTAAATCTTTGAATGAAACCTCCAGGATTTGCTTGTCTGATTTTGTCGTACACGGAGGTGTGGTTCTGCTGTGTAGCTTCATTGGCTGGTCTATCCACAGCTATGTGCGTACCCGCCTTATTTCTGGTAGTAATCTTGGTGGTGAGTATATTGTGCGCCCATTACTTCCACAACAGACAGGAAATGAAGCCTTGTTTGTACTTCAAAAAGTCTAGAATCAGTGTGGTCATTAAAAAAGGATGCAAGGGACTGAATCAAGATTACAAACCCACATATTGGGCGACTAACCGACATCTTCAGACGATTCTGCCTTGGATCTGGTGGCAGGACGAGTTAGAGTTTAAGCGCGAATATTTGCAAATGGAGGATAAAGGGGTCATTGCTTTGGACTGGTTAGAGGTTGATGACGACAAATCTATAAAAAAAGTTAGCCCTATAATGCTGCTCATTCCTGACTTAACGGGCGCAGCCGCAGATTTAGCAGCTGCGTGCACCGAGGCTTTGGCGCGAAAATTTCGCCCGGTTGTGTTCAATCGCCGTGGGCATGGTGGAACCTTGCTTTCAACTTATCGATTTCCAAGCTTTGGAGATGCAAGTGACTTGGAAGAAGCTATTCAATTCATCACTCATATGTATCCATATGCAGAGATCTTTGCAATCAGTTTTTCTACCGGATCTGGACTGTTATTATCGTATCTGGGAGAAGCAGGTGCGACCAGCAAACTCAACGCGGCGGTTTGCATTTCGCCATGTTTCGATGCCGAAGCGCTTTTCAAGTCTAATAGTTTACCAGAGCCGTACAACTGGCTTTGGACGTTTAAACTGAAATCAGTTTTGCGCCAGCACCCTTGCTTAGGCAACGTAATAAATTATAACCTTGCTTTACAAAGCACTAGCATTAAAGAACTGGATGAGAGAGTTTACGTTAAGCTTAACCAGTATAACTCGTTGGAAGAGTATTGGAGATACAACGACCCCATGAGGAACATAACAAACATTTCAGTGCCAGTGCTATGTGTAAGTGCACTCGATGACCCTATTTGTCCAAAAGAAACTATACCGTTCAGTCTTTTCAAAACTTCAAACAATTTATTTCTAGTTACAACAGACAAGGGAGGTCACTGTGGATTTTTAGAGGATTTTTTCCCTTCTTCTTGGGCGAATAAGCTCGGATGTGAATATTTAGAGACCGTGTATAATCAAGGAGTACCCAAACAACCCGAGGAAAATCACGTGCATTTTTTCCCAGAATTCAACGGTACGAGAAATCGAAGTTATACAACATAACAAGTCAGTTCTTGAGCCTGTGATTATAGCTATGCTTAACCGCTCGAATTCACTGACATTTAGTTTTACCGGTACGTCATGATACATGTAATG
>CALNXK010000034.1:1587500-1612500 GCA_942486035.1 Porites lobata
ATGAAAACGATGACTGAAAATATTGCAAGGGCGTGTGTAGCATGCGCATAGAGGTCAAATGACGTCACAACGTGCAATTCTATCGTTTTTGAACGTTTTAGTGTGGACAGTCGAAAACGCATCAGAAAGGTAGTGTGGACGCGAATCGATCGATGCGTTTCCGATGACAGGGAAAATGCATATTTTTGAAAACGCATAAGTGTAGACTGAGGGCCCTAAACTGATTGAGCTATGCCTTCAATTAACTTCATAAGTATACTTAATTAATAATTAAGCATTCCTTACCTTCAGATCGCATGCGTACTGCTGCACTGTACCTGTTGTAAACTGCCACGAGGAAACTTAAAAAACTCAAGGCTCCGAATATTCCCAGAAGATAAAACAAAGTAACTCTGGTCATTTGTGACTCACTGGAGAACAAGCTTCCATATTCGACTGACTGTAGAGAACAAACCAAAAAAAAAAAAAAACCAATAATAACCTGGGGGGTACTCCCTATAATGGCCTTTGGGGAGGGGAGGGGAGCCTCCGCTCGGAGGGGGGACTGTTTTTAGGCTTCAGGTATATGTTGTAGTTAATTCTTTATCTCAGGTAATTTTTGTTTTTCTTTTGTTTTTGGGTATGGTAATCCATGCTAATAAAGTTTAAGCAGAAGAAAAATAAAAATTACCTGAGATAAAAAATTAACTACAACATATATAAAAGGGTAGAGATTGCACTAGTTCCCAGCATATGAAAAGTCAGGGAAATGTGTCACTTCGGTCTGTAAAAGAACCTATTAAAACGCGGTAACAGATTCATTTTATGGCTGTGAAAAAGTCACAAAGAAAACTTTGTGCGTGCAGTACATTTAATTTAAAGCATTTGAAAGGTATACAGCGTTCCAAACTAGGTATGTGAGAGGGTTACCGTTTGTCAATAGAAGGTATAGAAAAGGGGTAACTTGTCTGTTCAAAAGATGGTTTTAAAAAGGATCAGGGATTGGACCTCTGGGTGGCCAGGAGCCTTCGCGTATAAAACTCTGTTGTGTAGCATCCCCGGCAAAAAAAATGAGGCTGAGTAGGATGTGAAGAGCTATGCAGATCGTTTCAGGCCGAGGTTTATTATTCATTCAAAATATTTCTAAGTTTTTTTTTTATAATATAATGTAGTAGTAACGTTAAAAAATAAATTAGTAGTGCAGCATCAATGCAATATTGAAAGAAGATTTGGTGTAAGTACTGTGGCATCAATGCAATTAATAATCGTAGCCCTTGTAAGTAGTGTATTGTTTTGAATTCTTCAAAGGCTTGTATCTCGTTGTTTTTTGGCAAAAAGTAATTCCTTTAAAAAATGAAATCTTTCATGTGAAAAAAAAGAGCATGGGGCAAAAATAGAGCCTTTTTCACTCACGTGGCCGGCAGCTATGTAATTTTTTGGAACAAAAGAAATTTTTACGTAAGAAAAAGGTTCGACTCCCATCAGACTGGTTTGGAACACCAACATTGCCGCTATTTTATTGTTTTGGGACTCCAATATGGTGGACGTGACATGTGAAAACGCTCTACCGTAAATGACCTAATAAAGCAAGGGGTGTCTATTTAATTTTAGGGGTTGAAGCGGGGGGTGCAATGGATAGGAGGCGTTTAAAAGAGAGAGGCGTTTATTCTCATAACTGTAACAAGCTCAACAAAAATAATATTCTTTTGGTGAAAATATCAAGAGAGTTTTAAAATAGCGGAATATCCACTCCATCCAGGCGTTTATCTGGGAGTGGTCGTCTATCAGGTGATTTACGGTATATTTTTCATTAACCGGACACCTGCCCTCCTAGATATAGCTTAGCCGGGTGGGCGAAACGCTTATTCCTTTACAGTGACAGTTTAACTAATGAAGCGATGTTTAAAGCTTCTTGCGTAGAAACGAAGCAAAATAGTAAGTGATTTATTTAGGATTAGTGGAATAAAAGCAATGTCACGTGGTATTTGAGGGCGCAAACAAGTGATTTGTTTATTCCCTCAAAACGAGACGACGATCATAGTCTTGCAAAATGTTCAGTTCGAGTTTCGACAAGATTTACGTCAGTATTGCTTGCTGTGAGGACATCTACAGTCCCATCTGCATGCAGAAAAGAAAAAATTATCACTTGATCCATAAATTGCCATTATCGTCTTTCAGGTAAGAGGTTCTTCACATTTTGTTGTCTATAATAAGCAAATTCGACGACGATTTAATATCTTGCATTGGCAGCCTTAATCACTTGTTTGCCCCTTGAGAAACTACGTGACATTGCTTTTATTCCATCAGTCCTTAATCCCGTGCAAAGATGGCGGGTGTCATGAATAAGGTCTGTTCATTACAGCGTCTGTCTGCTCAACCCAGAAGTTCATGGGTTACGAATGCCTATCAAATCTAAATCTAAATTGGAAACATATCAATCTCCCATGTGGGATAGGTATGATACCAGAAGGGCACAGGTTTTTGATTACTGTCCAATACTCTTGAGGTACATCTTTCTTAATACAATTTTCTAGTAAGCTTTCCGTATCATTACCAAAAGTGGTCAAATCTTCTCTTTTAGAGTTAGACGTATTGTCGAATATTGTCGGAAACTGAATCGCAGCAAAAGCTAACAGGTGGTGGATGAGGAGCTTTCTGTCAATACCCCACCCTTGATCTAGCAAAATGACTAACTTTGAAAGCGTTGTGAAATAGAGATTCGAGCCAGTTTAAAGCCACTTCAGCAAAGCAAATGACAGAAGAGAAAATACGGTCAAATTAATGGTGATTAACTGCAAACTGTAATAACCTCGTTGAAAGACAGGAAATGATAGATCAGGTCAATATTTTTTCATCCAAAGTTAAGCTAGTTACACTATTTATCTTGTTAACTTACTTCGAAAAAATGGCCTGGTATGGTTGCTATGGTAAAAATTCGTTTTCGGATTCATCATTTCTTTCGTTGACGTCGTTCCGTTTTTGATTAACCTAGAATCCGGATTCGGATTTTCCCAAAGAAACGCAGCCTATGTTCGTTACACATTACATTTTGTTTCAGTTTAACGTTTAACATTATATTCTAATCACACTGAAACGATTAGAAAATATTTTGTAACTAATCTAAACAATCACAAAACACAGAATAGGAGCGGGCATCTCGTTTATTGATGCCCGCATTCGAAAATAAAGAAAGAGAAATGGCAAACTAAAGGTGTAAACTTTTAGACACTGAGAGAAGAGAATCTAGTTTGTCCTTAATATAACAGTCTTTAGCTTGATCCGTTTTCCACCTTCCATGACGCTTAAAAAGCCGATCGCTAACGCCTGCGTTATCGGCCGCGGAAGCAACTCCTGCCCTTAAAACTATGTAAACCAAATAAATTTTTCGGATAACCTAATTCAACAAACGCTTGTAAAACTATTTCTCTCGTTCTAGAGTAACTCATACCCGTACTACGCAAACTATAAGTAGAGTTAGCCTTATGAAAATACAAAGAGCGAAAAAAGGGTAATGAAGACGACAAATCTAAATTAGCAGCAGAAACGTATCTGCAAAGCTGATTGAAGGGGCAAGAAACATACCCTGTTTTTGCCAACAAGACGTAGGCACCATCCCTATAAACACCCGCTTTACTTTTGTAAACATAAATCTTGACAAAAGAATCGCAAAAACTAACATCGCAACAGCGTAGGCTAGCTAACTCATTATAGCGGAGAAAAGCGGTATACGCGGTTACGCAAATGGTTGCTCAACGAAGATCAGAAAGATTAGCATTAGGACCGGCAAACCTATTACAAATATCTAAAATCATAGCGGAGGTAACGGGTTTTTTTTTAGAAACAGGTTTCGAAAGACCTCTTTTAGCTGCCTTGAGCACGTTGTTAACCAATTTGGAATCGCAGGGACTTTGAAAACCATACAAATTATACGCCCAATTAATAACACAGCAAGCAGACTCAAGGGAAGAATAAGGGGAACCACCCTGAATCGTGGATTCTAAATAAAGAGCAACTGATATCTCGTCCGATGGCAGCCAAACGACCTCGTTATAATGTGAAGACCATTCCCTGAATTTCTGAAAAGCTCTCGAGTAACGCTCTGTCGTCGAAGGAGCCTGCGCTTCAATGGTACGCAAGGGAAGATCGGCTGCTAACTTAGGCAGCTCTGGATCCTTTAGATGAGCAATCTTCAAAGCAAACGCACGTCCATCTTGTAGAAACAAACATAATAAGAAAAGAAAAATAATTATGAGAAAACGACTGAGCAAGTTAAGTGAAAATAAGAAGCCGCAATAATGAAAAAAGTCAACCAGCGAAAACGGCTTACAAGCAGAAGCCAGTGGCGTAAAGACGTACAATGTTCATGTACTGGCAAAAACTAGTGCGTTCGTCGTAAATTGGCCCAGCGGCCCAGCAACCAAGCGGCGTACAACTCCACAGCAACCTGTACAGATTCCCATACAGCCCCGTCTTCCCAAAAAGGGAACTCTTGTTCCCCCCATGGAGAAAAACATCCTTACCATTCTCAACGTAGAGACAATCTGCAACAAATGACTTGAAAACACCCCCGCGTTCCACCAAAAGGGGCCAGTAAAGGGCTGACGGCCAATAAGGAACTACCAAAATTCCCCGACCACGACACAAACAGACATGAAGGATGACCTTCTTAACTAGCGAAACAGGTGGCACAACATGTTTCGCCGACCCAACTAAAGGCGAGTGAATCGACACCCAAGGAATCTGGATTAAAGTACTTGGAATAGAAACTGGGAACCTTGCGAGTTTTTTGTAGCTAGCAAAACAGTCTACTGAGCAGGGGCCCCAAACAGAGGTAACAGCATAAAAATAGCAATCTTTGACTGTCCAGTCATCATAATCAACAATCTTACTCAAATAATCTGCTCTCTCATTCTGAGTACGAGGTATCCACTCAACCTCAATGTCAATCTTATTATCTTTGGCGGTCTGAAATATGTCGTACCAGAATGAACAATCGAAGGAACTGCTTGGTTATCAGTAAACCACTTAACATCGCAGCCTGAGAGAAGGTGTGCAAAACGTTTCAGAGCAAAACTGACGCGGGGAAGTTCTCTCCCGGTAGAGCTCTGGTTCATCTGTAATGAATCCCAGTTAATATACGAGACAGGAGTATCATCAATTGCAATAAAGCCAGCACAGCCAGTAGCACTAGCATCTGAATAGACAATGCGAGATGGCTTACGAACAGTATTGAGAAACGATCTAGAATTCAGGTTAGAAACGTTATTCTCCCAAAACTCTAACTCTTTGGGAGCGCATGGGTCTAATTCAACACAGGAATCCCACCCTTGCATGCGATCGAGAGCCCTGTGTTGGCTTTTAGTCCGATCAGCTTACACACATTGCCAAAAACAAGCATATTAGAAATAATACTTCCGGTGACAGAGGTCAGTTGCCTGGCTGGTAATCTACTTTGAAGGAGCACAATGTCAATACTCCCTAGTAGCCTGTCGATTTTTTGCACAGGAATAGATAACAAATTATGCTTTAAATCTCCGTGATAGCCCAAACATCTGAGAGACTGAACTGGGACCCATATGCTTTTAACACTATTAGCTACAAAGCCCACTTGGGACAAATCTGATTTCACAGCCATAGAATGGGAAAACAGTCAGGAAATGTTGGACATACGCCTAGGCCACCATTCAAATGTACAATAATTCTGATAGCCTGGAGACGCCAATAACGTATTAAGGGCCTCATAACGTTTGTAAAAATATAAGGCCCAGTGGAACGCCGAATGGCAAAGCAGTAAATTTATAAAATCGAATAACCCCATCCTTAGACCAGGAAAAGCCTAAAAACTCTTGGTCTGGGGGGAAAATGTCAACATGATGATAACCAGATTTGATATCAAAGGAAAATAGCCAATTCTGAGAACAATCGACAAAGGAATAAAGCCTGCTTTTTGCGTCTTCGAATTTAATCTTGGATTATTAACAAATTGATTCGGATATCGTAAGTCTGATATGAGCGTTTTCTTACCATTAGCATGAATGGAAACGGATAGGGGGTTAACCACAGTAGGGGCACACCCACATTCAACCACTGAGCCTGCTATAAGGAGATCAGAAATAGCTTGTTCCACAAATTCACTATGCTGAATGGCAGATCGATTATTGCCAAAGCTCGCGGCGGGTGGAGTGTAAATAAAGGGGATCTTATACCCATCGACAATAGTATAGCGAATGAAACGAGAAGCACCTATATGCTCCCAAAAGGCTGATGCGTTTAAGACTACCTTTAACCTTAACGATAGGAACTCCCTCCTGATAATCGGGACTTATTACATCACTAGATAAGCCAGACGCATCAACAGAGTTCTCGACAAGTTCCACTAGATCAAAGTCATTTAAACATGTAACCAAATTCACTAAATTATACTCATCTTTCCCTAATCTCTATAATGCAACTTTGTATTTGTCGTCAGTTTGCGGCCTTGCTGCTTGAAGGGACTGCAACGGTTCCTCTAAGGCGGTTGGGGCAGGAAGTTGAATTTGCCCAATGACTTCTCTGTCCGCAACTGACGCACTTGTCCGAAGGTTGAGGTCGACGCTCGCGAAAGGACCGCCCACGAAAAAGCTGTTGATTAACAGGAAGAGTATTGGAAGGCCCAGCAGAAGAAACTTCACTCGATGGCTGACGCCGGGTACTTGTATAGCTCGGTCGGGCAGACGAATTCCTACGCCTCTTCTCGCGGATCTTGGCCAATGCCCGTCTTTCTGCTGAATGAGCCTCTTTTTATCCTCAGAATCCTCTGCCAACTCATCTGATTCGTACTCTTCCAACGCCTGTCCAGCCCGTGGGACTCTTATCCGCAAAACGAATAAGCTTGTTTCGTTTTGTAATACACCTTTTGCTGTTCATTACGAGAAAATACTCAATCATTTGCGTCAAACGGCGACCAACAGCGCGAAGATACATTCACTAGCGCGAAAAAGCGAACATTTGCGCATAAATCAGATTCAATAACTGAAAACCGATTTTTGTATATTAAATGTAAAGAACACTCAATTGATTGTACAAGTGTATTAATGTTTGTCTTATCCACCCTAAGGTTGTCCAGGAATGCGGTTGAATTGCAAACAGTGTCATAAAAATGTTGTTTCTGACGAATGAGCCCGCGAAGAAGGCAGAAATAAATATTTTGACGGCACGAGATACAACAGGGCCTAGGTACTAGGCCGGGTGCACCATGGGTAGCCATATCGGGGGTATATAAGCTGCGTATATCACGTGCATGTCATCTAGGCTTACGAACCAACCTCTCTTTGGTTTTTCTTAAGTTCTTATCGGTTCTTTCTTGCGTTATATCCGTCAGCAAAGACGCAGTGTCCGATCTCATTCAGGAGAATAACAAACAGTTAATGGACTCGTTTAAAGATTTGTTAACAGAAACCGTTGGTCAAATCCAGCGCGCTAACGAATATTTGGCTGAGCAGCAGATGAAAGAAATTAAGAAACTAAAGTATAACGAACCACGTAAGTCAGAAGAAAGCCAACGAAGACCAGTTTCAAAGGATCCACAGTGCAGAATTTTGCGGCCGTGTAGCGTACTAGGTCCGTAAGAAGAAAAAGACCGCTCTTTCAACTCTCAACAACAGATCCTCGCCAGTGGGAACGCCGGCGTCCACCTCAAGTTCACAGATGTAACCCCAGCCTCTTATGTCAAACGTTCCTGTTTTTCGCCTTCTCGTCGACCCAGTGTCGGGACCTGTTTTGCCTGTGGAAAGCGTTCCTGTTACCCGACGATGGACAAGGCAAACATGCCAAACTCCTAAATGGCTAGATGAAGGACAACAATCAGGTGCAGTCTATTCTAATTTAGTACTGAATTTTTTAGGCGGCAAGCCGTAATACGGATCAGGATTGTCTCGATGTTATATCAGTGTCTTCTGACGTTCACCCCGCTAGTTTTAGGCGCTGTTTAGAGCTCTGAGTGTACCGTTGATATTTCTATTCTACCTTCAGTTTGGGGAAGATTTTTCATAGTGATCTATTTGTGGCATACTTTGCTAGTTTCTCTGTTCATTTTGAATGTTATTAGTCTTAGTTACAAAATTCCCTTCTTCCAGCTTTTTATGTTTTTTTACAAATCCTACATTGCCTCCGCACGTGTTTACAGTTCTTTTTGTCCGTAGCTGTTAATGAGCTTCCCAGTCTCAACCTCCTTTTAGAATTTTTTTTGCATTCCAATATCTTTTACTCGCTTTCTGTTTGACCCGCCGCTCCGGCTAACAAAGGTTTATCCTGGATTTTAGGCACGTTGGCACCTTTTTCTTCAAAAAAAAATTCTAGTGCGAAGACTTGTTCATGGCCACCTAAATTTTTGAGATGGGTTTTTATTTATTCATATTTTATCTCTAGTGTGGTTATCGTAATTTTCCCTGATCACCGGTATTTCCTTGCGTTCGCCTGGGATCTCGGCAACTGGATTTTTAGGTATTTTCTATTTGCGCGCTTCCCTTTGGTTTCTTGTCAGCCTCCCTCAAACCGCTTCAGAAATCAAGAAGAAGCCAAATGAAGGTATCCCTATTGCCATTTTTCTTGACTATGGTCTAGCTATAGGAGGAGGAGCCTATCGCGTTCAGGCCTAAATTTACAGTTTGCGGACTGTCCATGCCGATTTGCTTGAGACCCTGTTTACATGGAGTGGGGGACCCCGGTCTAGTGGGGTAAGTTTGTTTTGTTTTGTGTCCCCCAGAGCGTGAAAACAAAAGAAACTTACCCCACCAGACCGGGGTCCCCCACTCCATGTAAACAGGCCCTTAGTCTCGCTTTGTTCGAATTCCTGATGAGTAAAAGTCCCTGTGGGAGCCCTTTCAAATTTTCTCGTGGCTTCGTGTTCATCTCAACATAACACTCTCGATGGAAGTATTAAAGCCACGGATGAACGCATTGCTAATTGTCTCACGACCTGGCAGCTTTGTCTTCGTATTAGTGTTCCACCACAGTCCAACAGCAAGTGGTAACGTTTGCGCATGCGTCAAGCTTGCTGGGAAGCACTTGTTGTCGGGAAATCGTAATGGCCGAAAGCCGTTCTGAAGCACTTTCAAGGGAGATTTTTTTGCATACCCAATCGACAACAGACATGTCTTATAGATTGGATACTTTGGCTAAGCCATGATGAAGTGTCATGTATGGGAGAGGGACCATTTAGGTGGTTAATTTTCGTCCATTTGGCTCCTCTGATGAAGCAGATAAAGCGTTCACGAGGTCGTTTGTTGTGATATGTTGATTTGTTGACATTCAAGCGGTCACGGATTTCTGGGTTATCGTCCACGATCTGCAGAGCTGCCTAACATTTAGGTAAGATATACCCCTTGATTTACTTTGTGAAATGTGGAGCAGCATCATCGAATGTTATGTGTTAAAATTATAGCAGCCTGAATTCAACGTAATTTATGTGACCCTGGTATTTTTGTAGTATTTGACCCTGACCGTACAGCGAGATCCAGTAATATATCCCACACAAGCGACTAAACAGGTGAAACTTCTCTTTCGGTCACTCCGTATTTTCACTTTTAATGGTTAATTCAAAGGGGGGAAGTTCGAGTATTTTGATACTATTTAGCGGCATGAAATCAACAAGCAAATTTCCTGCTCTTACAAGTATAGCCATAGTCGGATGTCTCCTTCCATTTTCGAAAATTTGCTTTTCTGGTTTACATTGGTGCTCTATGGCGATTACTTATTCTCAGAGATTAAGAGATCGAGGCGGTGGATTTTGAAATATTATTTGCTAAAACTTCGTTAAAGATGGACAAATTTTTCTTGTCCTTTTCAACCTTGTTTTTAGATTTTTCGTTAACATGTAAAAGTATATCCCAACAAAACTTATTTGTAAGAGCATTGTTTCGGAACACTCTTTCATTCTTGAATATTTGATTTTGCATCCAAGGGGGGGAACACTGATGAATTTGCGTTTTAATAATCATGCACTGTAAGCTCTCAGATTCACTGACAAGAACCCTCACCATTTGGAAGATGATTTTATTCTGATAATTATTCAATGATGATTTGTTTATACATACAAAACTGGTGCCTAAAAGAATTGTAATGTTATGCTTAAAATGTTTACATAATATCTTGAAACATAACTGAAATCAATATAAAATATGAAAATACACATATGTGCATTCTTTTCCCTGCCCTACTATAAAAGTGATTTAATAAGTGTGATGTAATGCATTTTCATATGACCATTAATATTACTCCCACTTTGACACTAGCACAAATTCAAGTGCAAAACAATTCTTGCCCTTGTTCACCTTTGCACTTGCTGGACTGCCATTCCTGTTTGAAGTACAGACAACACTGGACATGAAATCCCTGTATTTGATATTTTACATTGGCATCCACATAAGAATTACCTACAATGTATTTGTATGCTTACAAAAATCATAAATGTTATTATTCCTTTTCTATCCAAAAGATTTCTTTCCTTCTTGAATATAAATTCGTATCCATGACACTTAAGAAATCCTGAAATATTTAAAGTGGTATCGCTAGTTGTGGGCAAAAACTAAATGCCATAGGGGTAACTTTTCACTCTCTGATAGAAATAGATCTTTTGATACTCTGGGTCTCATATATTCAGTGTTTGTGCACATGAATATTTAGGAGCACTTGGCTTGCCAATGTCGGTTTGGCTGTGTATACACTGTAGTAGTGTATATAATCATATATCATAGGCTGCACAAGTTGCAATTTATGTAAAATTGCCCCTGAAACAAGCTCATTGATGCTCCTGGTGTCGCAGATGACAAGTTATGAAAAATTGATTTTGCCTTTTTCCTGTCGCAGGAGCTCCCTATGAGATGCTCAGCACTAAACCTTGTTGATTCAGGTGATAGTCATTGAGGACGACTGCATCGTCACATTTAAAACAGTCACACTTTTCACTCAAGCCATAGCAGAGCTGGTACAAAATGGCGACTATCCGTTTTTTATTTTACCCTATGCTGTCTGCAGAATGTGAAAGGTCTGTGACTCCATCCTGAACTGCATCAAATAGCCTTGGTGCCCCAGAAGACACACAGACAAGCTTTAATTTTAATGAGCCATACATTGGCTCACTTGAAGCTGCCATAAACTCAGACTTTATAAATATCAGGCTTTAAGATCCTTGAGGTCTCCTCATGTTGAAATTGAATGAAAAGGAAAAGTTAGAGCTAATTTTCTCTCATTTTCAATTTTTTAATCTTAGCCCAGATATGGGCTAGTCAAGGGAGCTAGGCCTTATTAGTTATATCTTAAATAATTAACACATGTGCAGTAGAAAAAACCAACAACAAAATTTATTAAAAGCAAAAATGAGTGCAAGCATGGAAGTATCAGAAGCAGAAAATTCACTTCAATGTCTCAGAGAGAAAATGCAGTTTTAGATATGACTATGATCTTTACTATTTTAAGTATTTTCACTGCTGTGTGCATATTTACAATGTAGAAGTGTGGGGAGTAAAGGGAAGGATTTTTTCATGGTTAGGGTTACCTCAATAAAACACATCTGTAATATGAAACATCTTGTACCACACTCTTTTTTTTGGCTCATCTAATCTTTATTTTAGAAGTATAAGGGGCATGTTGGAGTCAAGAGCCTCCATATTACAAAATTCTGCCTACACCCCTGTATAAGTTAAGGCGTCACATAGATTTAATAGATGTCATTTCTTGAGTTTGAGTCTTCATCTAGTCAAAAAGGAAACATACAATTTCATAGCCCTGGGTGGGATATCTTTGAAATTTTATCAGTCGCAGAATTAGGGCACTGCACCTGCTTTGGCCACTGGTGGTTAGGATGGGGTATCTCTGAAAAGTAATCACTGGCAGAATCACTGCACTAAGGTTGCACATCTCTGAAAAACAGGGCGTTCCTGAACCATAACTGACGTGAAATCGTATTATTGCAAGGGATTGTCGCAAGAACTGCAGTTATGACTATATAAACAGACTAGCATTTAGAATTTTTTCACAGCGTTTTATTCAAATCGTAAGCGTCGGACGTTTTGTACTCGGTCACAACTTACATGAAGAGATTTTTTCCCAATTATCCAGTGTTTAAAAGAGGAGTTTTGCAGCTGTTACACAGAACCCCATCGACGTGTCCGCGCGCAAGCCAAAACACGAAACAATAATCACTCATGGACCACAAACCGCGCAAAATTGTGAATGATCTGCGACTTATTAGCCTTGAGACCAATCTCGCATATTACAAAGAAGACTTTGTCTTATCTGCACTCCACAAAGATAAAACAGATGAGTAAGACGATGGTAATTTTTAAAAGAGGCGCCATTTTTCTTTGCTGCATTCGCTGCGATCCAATACCACCACAAACTTCCGTCCAGCGGCTCGCGCATACTCGCAACGTTACCACTTGCTGTTCCACAGTCCACGTTCTACGCGTCCCGTGTGTAGCCGGCCAAAGTATTTCCCTCTCGAGTTGCGTGGAATCCGTCGCGTGTATCGTGGCTCGATTTCTTTTCTCAGTTGTTCACTCAGCTGTTTCCTGGGATAGCTAGGTTTTCCTGTCCGTTGATTCTTTGTATGAAATTGAATTTTGGTCGAACATTGTTACCCTCTCAACGGCAAAATTTATTGAGGTGTTCCAGTTCGCTTCCAGTGAGAGTAAGCTCCGGCTTCTCCGATGCCTCCGATTCAGCCTGCGGCGCTGTAGGGGAGTCTGAACCTGAGCTGATTTTTCATCAGAATTGGTCGGAAAGTGTTCGTAGATCGACTTAGAGAGAGCTCAAGGCGGTTTGTCTTGCCTTACTAGCCTTCGCGAGCCCTTTATCTAATTCCAAGGTTTTTTGGTATCCTGACAATCAGAACGTCGAATCCATTCTTCGCGACGGCAGCGGGAAACGCGATCTCCAGGATTTAGCCCTAGTTGTTTTTCAAATTTGCTCCCATCATTGTATTTCATTCGAGGTCAAGTGGGTCCCTAGGGACCTGAACGCCAGTGCGGACTGTATCTGCAAGCTCGTTGACCTCGATGGTTACGGCCTCAACGTTTTTGTTTTTCAAGGGCTAAATCACCTCTTAGGTCCTTACACTATTGACAGGTTCGCCTGTAGCTACAACGGTGAGTTACCTAGGCTTTATTAACTCTCGATTTTTTCAGCCAGACTGTTAGGCTGTTTATGCCTTCGCTCAAAATTGGGGTTAGGACAACAACTGGCTTGGCCCACCTGTTTGCCTCATTGTCAGAGACATCAGACACATTGGGCTCTGCCGCGCTCACGGGAACCTTTATTCCTCACTTATGGAAGTCAGCTATTTTCTGGAATGTTTCTACTAGAGATGGAGTGCATTGGAATAGTTCTGTTGTCGACTGGGTTTTTTTGCCTAAGTTCCAGGGATTATTTGTTCCAGGGAAGGTCCGAAATTCCCTTTTCAGAACCAGGCCTTTAGTTTTTGGCGGTCATAGCGCTTCGAGTTTATTTTCGGCGCCCCAGACCTCCCTCGTCCCTGGCGGACTTCTGCTCTACGCCGCCTGACAGAAAGTGTTACCTGTGCCTCTACACGCGTGTTATGCGTACCTTTACCCCCCCCCCCCACTCTCCTCTCACTTCCCTTTTCCGGTGTTTTAAGCTCGCTTTTTTTTTTCAATTCCTTTTTATTTCGTGCTCCTCACATTTTCTTTTTATATTTTCGATTACTTTTCAGATATATTCCGCTCTGGTTTCTAGCGTTTTGCCCCAGAATTTCCCACCAGAGGGTTGAATCCTGAGGCTGACAGACAGTCTACAATGCAATCGACGGTTGTCTCCTCAAAAGCCGTTAGTACGACAATGGTGTACCTTCGTGCTTCTCACAAGTAAAAATGCTTTGCTGCCAGTAAGCTTCATTCCTGGGGCCCGTTTCTCGAAAGTCCCCATAATTAACGGACCCGGTAAGCTGTCTCGGTTTCCATTAAAGATAGAGGTTTCAATAGTTTTGCATCTAACATGATAAAACTATCAGTTAAAGAAACAAAATGGAGTAGTTTGCTTGCCAGGAGCCGCGCTCTTATTCTTTTTATTTCGATTTGAATATTTGATTTCGGGCCCGAAAAGTTACCGGGACTTTCGAGAAACGGGCCCCTGGGCCTGTCCTGCCAGTCCCTGCCATGCCTTGTATTTGCAACACCTCATTGAAGAGTCGCACTCCCCGTGCGTCGTAGACTCGGCTGTTTACGGTATTTAAAAATGGGCTCATACCATGGCGGGTGTCCCTTCTCCCACGGATAACCCGATTATTGAAGGGGTTATGTGTGCCTCCAAAAGGATTTTAGGTTTCATGAGGTCTCCATAATTAGGGGGAATTATATTTTCTTTCATGAGGGTTTCATGATCATTTAGGTTCTCAAAAGCAAGAACGACCAACTTTGTAAGGGCGATGAGTCGAAGTGATTTTTTCGGAAATGTTTGGCCCTGCTTGTCCTGTCAAGCTTCTTAAGAGGTACCTTGTTCATTTTTCCATCCCCTCTAGCTCCAGGGATCTCATTTTTAGCTCCATGTCTCGCGGGAACAACTCTATTAAGTTAGTTTCCCAGGACGAGCCTATCAGCTATACCACAATTAGAGAGGCTTTTCGCAAGGACCTGAGAAGTGTCGGGGTTGACCCTTCCACTTTTGGTTTTTATTCCTTACGTTCGAGAGGGGCCACTTCCGATGCTTATAATGGGGTTAGTGACAGTGTGTTTCAGTGGCTCGGCCATTGGAGGTCCGTTCTAGCCAAGGACGCCTACCGATGATGACCTAGAAAAAAGGCTTTCAGTTTCCAAGTTTATTGGGCTTCAGGAGCTTTCATTTGTCAATTCGCCCAATACTTTGTCACTCTACGTACTTTGTAGTGTTGGTTCTCGCCAAGCCGTCCCAAAATAAACTTATTTGCCATTACGTTTTGTCTGTTGATGTTGTGTAGTGGAGTCAAAATATGTTATTTCTGACGAATGAGCCCGCGAAGAAGGCAGAAATAAATATTTTGACGGCACGAGTTACAACAGGGCCTAGGTACTAGGCCGGGTGCACCATGGGTAGCCATATCGGGGGTATATAAAGCTGCGTATATCACGTGCATGTCATCTAGGCTTACGAACCAACCTCTCTTTGGTTTTTCTCAAATTTTTGGTTTATTTCTTTTTAGGAGCAATCTCTTCTCGATTACATTGTAAAGTCCCGTAGGAAGGGCTTTGAGCTTGAGCCTTGGTTCCTACCCAGATTTCCTGCCCGCATTTTTTCCCTTCGGGGTTTTTTTGGGCAGGTTTTTTCTGGCCTCCTTCTGACCGCATTTACTTCAGTTTGTAAGCGGTAGCCCAGCTCTGCTAGTTTTCAGCTTTTTCCCATTTGTTATTTTTTGTACTTTTGTACAGTTATCTCAGTTTTGCACCGGCTCCTTTACTTGATATATTTAGTTTCTATGTATGCCTAGGTCAGCTGTCCCGGAACCGCTCTTTAGGAGGCGACATAAGTCTGGGTTGACGAAGTTAGGTTGCAGGCAATGTTACAGACCTCTAACCAAGGTCGTTATCCATTTGTTTACCCTCAATGTCCTGCCTTAGCCTTTTGTGGCAGCCTTACTGGTTATTGGGCTACGTGCCTTGTTAGGTACATTAGTGGAGATAATTCCCAGTTTTCCTGTCACTCAGCCTCTGTGCCCTAAAGTTTTCCTGGTCCCAGTTATCCGTTGATCAGAGTTTTATTAAATTTCCCCAGCCTAACTGGCACTAAGCCTGCGTGCTTCTTTGGGAGATTCGGGTCGAGATCGACCAGTTGTAGCAGTTCTTTCTTTTTGCTTAGCCTCTGTGCTCCTACCGTGTTCCCTGTGCCAGTTATGCGTTGTCAGAGTTTTATTAATTTGTTTCCCTAGCCTAACTGGCAGCCTAACTGGCACTAAGCCTGCGTGCTTATTTGGGGGATTCAGGTCGAGATCGACCAGTTGTAGCAGTTTTTTTCTTTTCTCTTAGCCTCTGTGCTCCTACCGCGTTCCCTGTGCCAGTTATCCGTTGTCAGAGTTTTATTAATTAGTTTCCCCAGAATAACTGGCAGCCTAACTGGCACTAAGCCTGCGTGCTTAACTGGGAGATTCAGGTCAAGAGCGACTATTAGTAGCACGAGTTTTTTCTTTTTGTGAAAGCTAGTTTACAAGTGTTGTACATTACGTATTCACCAGTAATCACCTATTATTGTATTTACATAAGTACTTTGTAGGGTTGGTTCTCGCCAAGCCGTCCCAAAATAAACTTATTTGCCATTACGTTTTGTCTGTTGATGTTGTGTAGTGGAGTCAAAATATGTTAATGCATAGTGTTTGCACTTTTATGTGTGTCAGTTGTCCCTGTTGACTTTCAAGATCATGTTAATGACTTTGATGTTGGTGTCAATGAAAGTATATTTTTCTTTTTTGTATGCCCAATGACACATATGAATGCCCAAAAGTGTTATTGAATGTTGATTAAAATGCAAAAATCGTAATTGAATCTGCATGCGCAAATGTTCGTATTTTCGCGCTAATGAATGTACAAGGCTTCGCACTATTGGTCGCCGTTTCACGCAAATGATTGCGTCTTTTCTCGTAATGAACAGCAAAAGGTGTAAGTGTCTTTACTGATTCAAGTTCGGAAATCGCTGCTGAAAGGTTTCCTTTTGAGATGTTCTTAATGTCACCGTCCACTAAGTCGCGCAAAGAGATGTTAAGTTCGTACTGTACTTTGTTTTCCTTGAAAGTAAAGGAATTTGAAGCTTTCGATTCGGTTTTCAGCTTCTTAAGCTGCGATTGCGTGGCAGCTTCTTTGTCCTCGAAATCGAAAGCGCGGCGAACTTTTGATCAAATTTGACGTCCAAAAGTGGGGAAAATAACTGCAAAGTTTCAGCGTTTGTTAAGGACGTATCCGAGGCACTCGGTTGAGAAGAGTCTCCGGCGTTATTAGTTTCCGAAGACGCGTGAGGGACGCTCGCTGTTTCAGAAACCGACATAGCGTAAAAAAACTAGGGTTGAAAGAGATGCCTCGAATGGCTCTTGCATAGCTTAACAAACCTTAAATAGTTTACTAGCCCCTTGAGACACCTTACAAGCACGCCTTAAATACTTCAGCAGTATTATGCAACCTATTTACATACTCTTGTGAAACTAACAAAACGTTACAAAATATATTGTGTACACGTACTTAACTAGTACCTACCTGCCTATAGCTATCTACCAACAAACATACATAACCGTTAGTTGACCTTGAATTTCATAAATTTTCCTATTTGAAGTTTCCATAAATACTCTCAATATTCCAAAATTCCAAAATGTTTAATTTTAACAAAGGGTCATGGTGATTATCAAAAGCACTACTCGGCACTATTCTTATGACCCGCTTTTGAAGTGTAGTTACCTCTTCTGGGGTTTGATGGTTAGGTCGATGCCCAGACGCTCAGACAGTTAGCCTGCGAAAACATCCGTTTCTCCTCGCTCTTCGTCACTGAGGACGTTTGCAGACAGTCTAAGAATAATTATTATTCATTCAAAATATTTTGCCGTTTCTGATTGGCTTCAATCAGTCTCAGTGGATAACATCCTCCTCAATTTGCATAATTCTTTACATCCTTGTCAGCCTTATTCAATATTCAATAATTGCTAATTATGAAAGTTATTTACCTGCATCTCGGCGGGTATGAGTCGTTCTTGAGCTGCTGACTTGGCAACCGACACTAAATCTCCCTGTAACTCTTTCAAAGTAGGCCCACATCCTGCAATTTCAAGGGGTGAGCTGTCTCTTTTTGTAAAAGCTAGGAAGTAATCCATGGGATAATCAATGTTTCGAATTAGGCGTATTTGCCTGTTCCTTTTCAACCCTGATTTATCCAAGAAGTGAAACGCAGTGTTTCGATCCACAAGTACTTGGCCAATATTTCCACTAGTCAAATTCCTTTGCATTTGTTCCAGGTTGTCAAACTCTATAAATTGAATAGTTTGACGTTAATATTTTGTAGCTATGTCATTGTCCCTGAACTTTGAACTCTATTTACCCTAGGTTTTCTTGTATGGCCCACATTCTGCAATTTCAAGTGGTGAGCTGTCTCTTTTTATAAAAGCCATGAAGGAATCCATGGGATAATCAATGTTTCGAATCAGGCGTATTTGCCTGTTCTTTTTCAATCCAGATTTATCTAAGAAGTGAAACGCTGTGATTCGATCCACAAGTACTCGTCCAACGTCGCCTTTACTTAGATTTTTTTGCATTTCATCCGGATTATTAAACTCTGTAAATTGAAATACTTAATACATGTTAAAGGTTATTAAATCTGTACAAGATGAAACCTAGTCTGCTACACAGCCGTTATTAGTGTCGTCACGCAACGCTCCTGCGTGACGACACTAATACCCGGATTTCTGGATTCTGCACAAATCCTGTAAATCGATTTGGAGTTAGTATTGACCGAGAAAGGACAACTGAAAGGACTGCATTCTACAGTGTTAAGACGGAATCCATCAGGAACTTGTCGAGTAATTTTAATTTTCAGTGGACAAAAACCTTGTACCAGAATAAATTACATTTTACATTTTTCAAGGGCTAAAGATGTAATAAATCATCTGTAGTAACACCAAAGAAAATTTCTCATGGAAGTCCGAGAAAATGAATGTCAAATTCCACAAGAATTGTGATTACAGAGGTAAAATTCTGAAAATTTCACGTGTAAGATGTCATTTTGTGAAATTTGACATTTGTTTTCTCGGGCTCTCATAAGTAATTTTTTTTGGTGTTACTACGGATGATTTATTACATCGTTAGCCCTTGAAAAATGTAAGAAAGAATGCAATATGCTTTAAATTACTCTGGTACAAGATTTTTGTCCACTGAAAATCAATCAATCAATGTCGTGGTGGATTCCATCTTAAAATCTTCAATGCCCCTTTCGTAGATCTGATCGGTGATTTGCAAAACAAGGGTGGGGAAAGAACAATTTTTGGTTAAAAAAAGTGCGGGGTGGGGGGAGGGAAGTAGACGTATTTGTAGATGCTTTCTTCAATCTTCCTTCTTAGAAAAATTGTTAACCTTACCCCAGCCTACATAGTGAAAAATACACACTATAAGACTCACGACTCGCTAATCAAAACTCTAGAAGTGTAGTATCCACTGATCCAGTCCGGTTTCATCGCATCGCGCATCGCGTAGGTTTGGATTCTACTCTGTACTTACCCACGATATTTGCCTCGAATTCCCTCGCAACAATCTGTGTTTCGGTTTCCTTGGCGGACACCCCCACCTTAAAAAAAACACATACTTCACTAGTAATAGTTGTCAGCTGCCCCCACTCTGTATGTTGTCGGTCAATAGTATTCTTGCTCGTTGTGTAACTCTTTGAAATATACCGATTCATAATGAAGATTTTCACACCCATTCCATACAATAGGTGAGATAAATACAGGAAACGCAAGGTTCCATGCAGGGGCACCCAACGGCAATTTTCGGGAAAATATCTGTTCGGAAGACGATTTGAGTACTAGAATTTTCGGAACATTTGTTGTAAAATTTCTTGCTTGCCTGCCTCTCCTAGGATTTTCGAACATCTACAAAATGGTATAATTGCCCATTTTAAACGGATATTTACCCTAAAAAAGGCCACCTAGAATTTTCGGGAGCCTTTTGCTGGCTGAAATTTTCGAAAAGGTAAGTTTTGATCCCTATAATTTGCGGATCACTAGACTTTCAGCTAGGAAATCAGAACAGATGAAAAGTTTTTAGGGGATAAAAATATGCCTATATCTACCGTTTAAATACTAAAATACGTTTAACAATGCTATGTTAAGTGGTTTTGAACTATGTCCTCGTTGGGTGCCCCTGTCCATGCACAGTTTCGGTTCGATTTACACAGCTTTGATCAAAACATTCTCAGTTTCGAGAATAGTTTATTCTAAACCATAAGAAAAGATTTAATTAGAAGTTGAATTTTCGCTATTTCTCTTTCACTTTTTACATTCAATTCATTTTATTTGCCGGAAAGTAGTAAGCCTTAGAAATTAAAAGGACGTTTGCTCAATTCACGCTCGCGCATTCTAGTCTTATTTGAAACTTAATAGTGGAAGGACATCTGTGAGAAGGGAATATGTCAGCACAGAATTTGATTGTCGGCGAATTTCTGTAATCGTCCATCGTTCTGCCAGTGATAAGCTAGCCATTGTTCACTCGTCTTGCTTGTTTGGGGCTGAGTCTTATTCCGGTCGAAAGAGAGAAAGAGTGTCTGGCAAGGTTTCGAATGAAACATTTGTGAACTCGTGTCTGGCAAACTCTCCAAGTGTTTATATATACACAGTTATACGCACCTTATAACTTCATCTGCGCTTACTGCGCTTTTCACAAACATGCGAACTCCAAAGTTCAAAAGCCGCGTTCACAATTGCGTTTTTGGCTGCCATCAATCATAATTACGATCACAAGTAACGAACCTTGAAACACGGAAACACACAAAACGGAACGAAATCCTCCAATCACAAATCAGAAACCATGACCTTTTGAACCTGTTAAAGTTAAGTTTTGTTTCCTGAGAGGTCCGTTAAGATGATTGACGGCAGCGAAAACGCAATCGTTAGTTGGCTTTTGAACTTCAGAATTCGCATGTTTTTGAAAAGCGCAGTAACGAGTGTCTTTTGGTCCATAACTTTCAAAACAACTGCTCCACAGAACACAGGCAGCCCAAGCGCACTATGTTTGGGTTCGGGCTTCAGAGGTCATTTGGTCGGAATATACTAAAATTATTAGTGTATTATCTAATGCCAAATAAATGCAAAAAATCTTAAAGATATGAAGTCTTCCTGTTTGTCTATCTGTACTAGTAGCCTTTAAGATAACGAAAGCCGAGTTTTCTTGCATTATTACATGTGATTCGGGTCCTTATTGTTCGAATTTTATCAGAGAAAAAAATCATCATCACGCGAAATATTGATTCAAAAAGGTCCCTCACCTCTAGTTCATAGCCACTCTGTGTCCTACAGCCGGTTTAAATGCCGTTTAGTCGACTTTCTTTCCATCGAGCACTAGTTTTAAGTACTCGATGGAAAGAAAGTCGACCAAACGGCGTTTAAACCGGCCGTAGGACAGAGTGGCTATGAACTAAAGGTAAGAGAGATTTTTGAATCAATATTTCGCGTGATCATGATTTTTTTCCTTAGCGTTGTAGATTCGAATGTACATGTGATAAAATTCGAACAATAAGGGCCCGAATCACATGTAATGATGCAAGAAATCTCGACCTTCGTTATCTTAAAGGCTACTAGTACAGATAGACAAACAAGAAGACTTCATATCTTTAAGCCCCTTTTTTGCATTTATTTGGCATCAGATAATACACTAATAATTCTAGTATATTCCGACCAAATGAGCTCTGAAGCCCGAACCCAAACATGGTGCGCTTGGGCTGCCTGTGCAGAGACTGTTACTGATAACAGGTAACGCAAAAGAGTATCGAAGTATGACTGCACAATAAATGTCACAAAATCTACCTAAGCGGTCCCTTCGGGATTTTCTGTCTTTACGTCACCCTAACCATTTCGTACTTGTGGGTGCAAACAATAGAAACGTCATCATTTAATACCTACCGATTCCTCGCGGCCCCTGTTCAAGCAAATCGACATTTTTTCTGGCATACTGACTGTATATTTCAACTGTAAGTAATTTCCTTGATATACGCGCGAGTTTCTAGAGTGCCTCCTCGGGATTTCGCCTTCTGGGCGAAATCCCTGAGGGGGCAATAATCTTGCGGGAACCAATCACCCCGAAGCATCCTTCGCGGCACCAATAACTGCGTTAGATTTTCAGTCTATTTTAGAAATCTTTTCTCTCGAAATGAGCTGTAATCAGGTGCGCATTCCAATAGCAGTTGATCTTCTAGAAAAGAGCAAGGCACCATAGACGTCACTGCCACAGTTTTCAGCCATTTTGATCAAGATCATTGATCTTTTTTATTCTGATTTTGATTCTTTTGGCTTGAAACTTCGCTTTTCTCATTCACCAGCCTTGTTACCAGACATTCTTAGAGAGTTCGGATCGCACGGTCGCACGGTAGCCTGTGTGCAGCCCCCCTCTCCTTTCGAACAGGGAGTGGCTGTACACAGGCTGTTCGTGGGGGTGCGGGGTGGGGGGGGGGGGAGACGGGAGCAGGAGGGGAAGTCGAGGGCAGCCTGGGCATCCAGGGACTATTGACTTCGTTTCCAACCCTCCTCCGCTCACGCACATATCGCTGTGAAAGTTGCTGACTAAGGGCCTGTTTACATGGAGGTGGGGGGGCCCAGATAGGAGGTAACCCGGCTTAGGTTGGGTAACCCGCCTGTCCATATAATCTCTCATTTTTATTTGATCACATTTACATTATAGGTGGGGTTGCCCGCCGCGGGTTACCTCATTTACCCAGGGTCCCCCACTTCCATGTATGTATGTAGGTATGCATGTAAACAGACCCTAAGAGACAAGGCGAGACTATATATTGCCGAAACAGTTTTCTGTTCCCCTAAAAATATCTGACATTATTGCATTGTCTTCTTACCAGGAATGATATTTTTATCTATTTCTTTTATTTTTGAAATATTTGGGACAAACAGTAGATACCTTAGGGCTTGGTCACTTTTACCTCACCAGATTCATGGATAGTGCGCCTGTATGTACGTTCACGGCGCTCACTAGTTAGATTCCTGATACAAAAACGAGTGCGCTAATACCGTACAAATCACTTTTCATGTAGTATTGTGCTTATTATGCACATACTGAGACATTCATTATTCCACCAGCCTTCTTTCAGTCTTACCAAATTGCTAACGCTACACATCGTGAACTATGAAGAAAATAATGCCGCCTTTCGAAAACTTTCACTAAAATTTATAATGAGGGTCTGGATTTGACGTAAGACAGGAATTACTAGAAATCTTAACTTTTTGTTCTGAATCTATTGGCCTCAGTTCAAACGTCGAACTTTCCATGTTTCGAACTTAAGAGCGACTCCGCGTAAATATCAACTTTACGTGGAAATAGTCAAAAAATGACCTGGCCTCAAACTCAGCCAGAATAAAGCCCTATGGGCCCTAGTTACAAAATCGTTGGTTTTTAAGTACGATCGAGTGAATAATATTTTTTTAACGAATTTTTTTCTTCCCGAGGCCTAAAATAGGCAAAAATCATGCAAAATTAGAGTCATATTCAGTAACTCGTAAATTTTAAAATAAAGTTGGCAACTAAAATATAATGACACTTCGTATTTTTACTATCTTTCCTCTATAATTTTAACTGATTAGTTCGCGATTTGGTCAACAAGAGATTTTTAAAGAAATTTTCAAAGTTGTTGACCGAGCTGAAAAAGCGGATTGGTACATGGCTTTGAACACCAAGGCTTGTTTAGTCTGAAAGAGCATTCTTTTTTCTTCAAATTAGCGAAATAAAATTTTGGGGTAAATGAAATCACGAGCGCTGACAAAGCCAAGCAAATGTAAATATTACACTAAACAAGGGCGAAAAAACGTGACCTCTGACCGAAGCACAACCAAATGCGAATTACGGTAGGCGCCAAACCTTTAATTATTCGGTAACTTCTTGAGACAATATTGGTCCGAAATGTGTATAGATTTTTTAAATAAAGCTGAATTAAAGTATTAAGTGTCAAAGAGTCCACAAAGTGGTAAAAAATACAACAAAAGTCACGAGTAACCTGTTCCGTGTTCTGAATTTTACGCAGCGATTTATGCGATTTAACGAATTAACAATTTTTAATCCAACGATACCCACCTGAGACTGTGTTAGTCCATAGTCCATAGAACTTCTCAGACGATTCCTCGGAAAGACCTCCAGAAGGAAATGAACGAAAAATTTGAACTGTGACAATTTCACTTGCCGCCACAGCAAAACGAAAACAACCGTCGAACCGCCACAGGCAAACCAGCTTTCAGTGGAGTCATGCAAAGCATGTCACGTCACGTAATTCTGCCCCCCACATTTGGGAAGGAGGGAAGAAATTCTTCCATGCTGTGTCCTAAAACATTTATGAAAAAAAAAAACAAGCTTTGGAATGTATCTTTTGCAGGGGCGCTGTGCACTTCTGTTATTTTATCTGCTGTTTATAATGATTGTGTTTCAAGTTCAGAACGTGCATCTATAGCCAGCAATTGGTGTGTTCGAATTTATACCGAATGCTGTCAGGCGGTGTTGGACACGGTCCACGTGACCAATTTTGTCCAATCACATCATTGCAGATGGCGGACTGATTCTTTCACCTTTGCGCTGGTAGTCTCTTCGATTTTCTTCGATTTTCGCCGTTTATCAAGTGATTTACGATGATTTTTTTTGGAAAAGTTTGAGTAGACAGATGTAGCAAGCCGCAGTTCTTAAAACAATATGATGTATGTTTGTTTTCTATTGATATTGTTCGTTGTAATTCTTCATGCGCATAATCCCTTTGTTTAGTTGAGAGCTATCGTTTATGCTTTTCAGTCTACATCTTCTCTGTGTTCAACGACCCCTGACCTCCATTTTTAGCATAATCTATTAGTTTCGTTGTTCAAGAATCTGAAATGGTCGGCGGGCCCCAGCGGGCCCCGCCGTTTTACGGGTCAAAATGCCACTTGAAGTATACCTACGTGCGTGAATCGTGACTCCATTCCGCGGCATCTTTAGTATTATAAATATACTCGCGCGGTCACGATCGAACCAGCTTAGAATACTTTCACTACACGATCAGCTCAGAATACTTTCTTTCATTTCCTTTTTATTCGTCTTTAAAAATATGATATTTTTTTGTAATATATATGTCATCGTATCGGCCCTTAGGCCCTCCGTTTTGAATAGTTCCTTGGCTTCTTCCTTCTGCCCTTGTCCGCAAAGAGTTAACCTTCTGTGCGAGATTCTTCATGATTCCTAATAAATCATACAAAACATAACGAACAGATAAAACTGAATTCATACGGGAAAAAATGACTAGAAAACCTCCGCTAACTTGCTGTTGCCCTCAACAACAACAAGTTAGAGGAGGAGGA